>JAEIFV010000197.1:0-433256 GCA_018904265.1 Lordiphosa collinella | reverse complement strand
ATTCTATAAATACGAGAACGCTTGGCAGCATTTGCTCTTACGACTCATGTGTTCGGCTGTTCGGCCGGTCAGTTGCTGTTCGCATTCAATGAGGAAAGACCATAAAGCGCATGATTTTTACACTACACCAAAAAATGTTTGATCTCAATTGGGAAAATGAATTATTTTATTTTTCCAGTGTAAAGCAGTAAAACGTCACCTTGTCTTGGTGTTTCGCTGCTTCGCACACAAGCAAACGCTTTCATTGTGTGAGTTTGGACACCACTGGTTTAGATTATTTGTATTGCATTTGCAGCACGGGTGAGCGAGTTGTATTCGTGTGGCTCGTTGCAGTTCTCTGGTGCATTCATGACGAAACACTGGGTGAACATGCTGGCATGTGGCACAATGGCTTCCCTCATGGAATAAGCCCAACGCTGTTCTGCCAATGACCTGCTCCTTGGAATCAATCGGTTCTGTTCGCAATCGATCGGAATCAATGTGTTCGTGCCGATACGCGACAGGCAGATGAGACACTTGGCCTGATATTGTGTGTGTGTGTGCTTGTAATTTCAAAGCCTGTTTGATTTGAACTCTCAGTACGAGGTGTGTTCAAAAAGTATCGCGAATTTTGAATTTTTGCGGGTTACGTATATTCGAATTTCGATTTTTTTGTGGCGTTATGTTGGTACTCATGTCTCTCACTTATGCCGACAAGCTCGGCCATTTTGAATGTTCATAATTGTTGACAGCTGCTTTGCTTGCACGTGTTTTGGATCGTCTTCGATTTTTACCTATTCAAAAAAATGGATCAAAGAACCTGTATCAAATTTTGTGTGAAAAACGAAATTAAGTGCGCGGATGCATTCGAATGTTGACTGTGGCATACGGAGAAGCTACCTTGGACCGAAGCAACGTTTATCGGTGGTACAAAATGTTCTCAGAAGGCCGAGAAGATGTGAACGACGAAGAGCGTGCCGGACGCCCGAGCACTTCAACAACAGACGAAAAAATTAATGAAGTGGAGAAAATGGTATTGGCCAATCGTCGAATCACCGTTAGAGAAGTTGCTGAGGACCTAAACATATCGATTGGCTCGTGCCATTCGATTTTTATCAATGATTTGGGCATGAGACGGGTCGCCGCGAAATTCGTACCAAAATTGCTCAATTGCGACCAAAAACAGCATCGCATGAACATTGCTAATGAGATGTTAAACTCTGTCCGCGACGACCCAAATTTGCTCCAGAGGGTCATAACTGGGACGAATCGTGGGTTTATGGTTATGACGTGGAAACCAAAGCTCAATCATCTCAATGGAAGCTGCCGCACGAACCAAGACCGAAAAAAGCGCGCCAAGTTCGGTCGAATGTGAAAGTTTTGCTGACAGTTTTCTTCGATTGCAGGGGCGTGGTGCATCATGAGTTCTTGCCACAGGGAAGAACGGTCAATAAGGAATATTACCTGCAAGTTATGCGCAATTTGCGCGAAGCAATCCGCCAGAAACGCCCGGATTTGTGGAAGAACAAAAATTGGCTTTTGCACCACGATAACGCCCCTGCTCACACATCGTTGCTTGTGCGCGACTTTTTGGCCAAAAACAACACACTAATGATGCCGCAGCCACCGTATTCCCCAGATCTGGCCCCCTGTGACTTTTTCTTGTTCCCCTAAACTGAAGAGGCCCATGAAAGGACGACGTTACGCTACGCTTGACGAGATAAAGACGGCATCGAAGGAGGAGCTGAACAAGATAAAAAAAAATGATTTTTTGAAGTGCTTCGAAGATTGGAAAAACCGTTGGCACAAGTGTATAATATCTCATGGGGATTACTTTGAAGGGGACAAAATAGATATTCATGAATAAATAAATAATTTTTGAAAAAAACACAAAATTCGCGATACTTTTTGAACACACCTCGTATATGCAGTCCATTAACATTGCTCTGTGTCTGTGCCAGCGGTCGATGTGGGCAGGTCAGAATTAGTTTACTTTCACGTTTTGGCCTCGCTCTTCTCCGCAAAACCCAGATTTAAAGGGCTTCCAAATGCTTAAAACGGTTAGGAAAAACGAGAGAGAGAAGCTTAACGTTCAGTAATTTTCTCATAATTGTTCAAGTTCAAGTCAAGCAGCCTTTGAAATTACAAGCACTCACACACTCGTTACCCCCATCCGCCTCAATAGCAGTATCAATCAGTATAGTTTTAGATACTGAAAACAACAGACATGCCGAACCTAGTAGATGTGGCTCTACCGAATGGCGAGGACGATCCACCCCGGGACAGTGACACCCATACCGATGTCTCGGAAGAGAATTCCGCTTTTGAATGTGCAATTTGTTTGCGCACAGCCCGCTCACCGGTAGTGAGTTTCTGTGGACATCACTTCTGTGCACGCTGCATTTACTTATGGATACAAAAGAAGGGAAACCGAGCCACGTGTCCCTACTGCCAGTCGCGTATTGGGCACAACTTTATAATACCGATCGATTGCGGACAGAGGAACCGTTTGTATCCCAGGTGCAAGCCGTTGGCAAAGTATCATCAGAAATTTGTTATGAAGAATATCGGCGTACCACTGGGCAGCATGTTCACCCGTGGTTACGTCTGGGTTGCCCCAGAGTTGTTCCCACGCTTGCAGCCGTTGGCTCCGGAGTTATTGCACCAAGTGCCGAGACCTGACACCGTGCGTAACTATGTGGACTTTTCTGTGTATCATCGAGGCATGATCTTGTTCATTCTGATGGCTCTGTGTTTTATACTTCAGAATTATACTGGACCGGAATAACTGTGAGCAGCAGCAGCTTGTTTTGTTAATGTTTTAAATTGTTAATGTTTTCATTTCGGTCAGCTGTGTCGAAAAAAATTGCGAATGGCTTTAAAGAGGGTTTACAGTGTTGAATAAACTCTTAATAAGCAGTTACAGTTGAGCTAAAGTGCTTGTCTTGAACAGAGCTGGTGCCCAAGAAGAGAGGACGTTAAATGTGACTGTCTCTTTCTGACATTCAGTGATACATGACTTTGGCAAGCATTGACCGAATGTGATCGACCCCCAGGTGCAATGACTGCGGAACGCTGTATTAGAGACTCTTTAAACACAAAAGATATGGCCAATGTGGCTGTGCTTACAATAGAATCTCACTCAAAGCCGCTATTTCTAGTCTGGGATCGCCCCTAGTTCAACCGAATTTCAGCTTTTCCTTAAATCGGTTCCAAAACTACTTTTTCCGAATTTTCCAAACTATGTCATCTCGAAAGAATTCCAAAAACTCAACTCTGACCCAGGATCTTCCGAAGCTTTGTCGAATTTCTATCCTTAGAATCCTTTCTTAGGGTATACCTTCCCGTTTTTAGGTATTTTAAGGTATTTTTCATTCTTTTCTTTTCCGAAAATGATCAAAAAAAAAAAAAAGGGAGCTGTAGTCGAGTGCCCCGACTACAAAATACCCTGTTCCCTTGACTTCTTGTGTTTTCATACACATCTACACACACTCACACATACACACACACACTCTAACATACGCACACACGCTAGGGCTAGGAGGCGTTACCAAAGAGCAAGAAGAACTAGCAGAGCCAACAGTGGAGAGCTTCAAGTTTTGTTTGGAGACGCAAGGAGAGCGCTCAAAAAAGCAATCCGGTCGAGTAAGCGCGAGTGCTTTCTCCAATTATGCGACTCAGCCGAACAGGGGACCCATGGGGAAAAGCCTACAAGACGGTGGTGAAACGGCTCCACGCGAACAGGCACACTGCACCGTCTGACAGTGGCATGCTAAGGGAAAAAGTGGAGGTACTTTTTCCTTACAGGGACAACATCATCTACCCACTCCCAGCTGCGCCACATTGGGAAGACTCGCTAAGCTCTCTGGAGCCAATAACAGCAGCGGAGGTGTTTTGGAAGTGGCAAAGAGGCTCAAGCCTAACAAGGCCCCTGGTCCGGACGCGGTCCCTAATCGCGCTGTAAAGCTAGCGATTGCACTTAGACCAGATATTTTTGCAGACACTTTCACCCGGTGCCTAAGAGATGGTGTTTTTCCTGAAAGATGGAAGCAGCAAAAGTTGGTACTCATACCCAAAACTGGTAAACCTCCAGAGGAACCCTCTTCCTATAGGCCGATCTGCCTAATCGACACTATGGGCAAGGTGTTTTAAAAGCTAATCAGCTCAAGAATCGAGGCAGCTATTGATCGTGGTGACGGACTTTCGCCGTGTCAATTCGGATTCCGAAAAGCGATGTCTACTGCTGATGCCATTTCTAAGGTGATTGGGATAGCCTCGAAAGCCATCGAGGGAACGCGCTGGAAAGGGGGAACCAAACAGTATTGCCTCGTAGTCACCCTGGACGTAAAAAATGCCTTTAACACAGCATCTTGGGGCAAAATACTGAATGCACTCGCTGACTTCGGAGTCCCACTATACTTGTCTTAAGCTACTTCGATGGTAGACAGCTGCAGTACGAAACGGACACTGGCACAGAGACATACAGTATAACCGCTGGTGTTCCACAGGGCTCTGTCTTGGGACCGCTTTTATGGAACACAATGTATGATGGTATACTTAGACTGCCGCTTCCGGACAACAAGCACATAGTCGGGTTCGCGGACGACGTGGCAAGCCTCCAAATTTATCGAAGCAATCAACAGCGGTGCAAGGTAGCCGGTTGGTCGACCGCAGAAGCCGGGTCGTTCTTATCAGCAGCAGAAAAGCGGTGGCGAAAACCGAACCAGTTGGCGGTGTGACGATTTCATCCAAGAGGGCGATCCAGTACCTTGGAGTCATGTTGGACACGCGACTCAGCTTCCGTGAGCATCTTCAGTCGATAAACGATAAGGCTGGAGCTACAGCGAGGGCACTGGCCAGAATCATGCTCAACACGAGAGGGCCGAAACAAGGTCGACGGCTGCTCCTTGCGAGCGTCCTTAAGTCCACCATCCTGAAGCCATGGGGGTTCCCAGCTACAGCAAGGGTATCGACTATGCGCGCTGAGAGTCTGCTGCGGTTTTAGAACGGTGTCCGATGACGCTGCTCTCGTCATTGCCGGCATGGTGCCGATAGACACACTGGCACTAGAAGCGAAGGGCATAGCTGATGCTGCAAAGGCTGAGCCAACAAGAGCATGTACGAAAGAGGAAGCGAGAAATCAAAGCATTCTTTGTTGGCAGTCGAGGTGGGACAGGTCTGCTAAAGGCCGGTGGACGCATCACCTTATCCCCAACATAAGGGAGTGGATTGAGCGGAAGCACGGAGAAGTGATCTTTTCAGAATAGATAGATATTGGGCCTTACTTGATATATATAAAATTTGGAAGGTCTATCTAAAAAATTCTGGCTCTGGCAGTTTTTTGCGCTTAAAGGGGTGAGGGGGAATATTTTGAAAATATTTTTCTTTTTAAATTTTGTACCACACCTATAGTACACAACGAACCATCGAAATTTGTTTAATCGGCCACAAATATAAGGTGCTTTTCGCTTTCAAATAGTGTAGTTGTATGGTAAAGCGTATGTAAAATACAAAAAAGTACAATTTGCATGCAAATCAACCATACTTTGCTCATCGATTATGAACTTATAACCAATGAAATGCTTAAAGTATTTATTATATTGTGTAGATATGGGCAAATACCACACTATGTTAAAATTCAAAATTTTCAGATATGCTGCTTTCTACGAAATTCGAATATACCAAGAAGCGTATAATTTGTCATTTTCTATATTTTTAATCCAAATTTACAGCTAAACCATTAGAGATATGGAATTTCTTAAAGCATATTCGGATTCAGCGTGGAAAACTTGTGTAGAATCAATGTTTTATTTACCATTTGAGCTCCTATTCTGAGAATATATGCGTTTAGACATTGTGTAAAAACACTTTCTTGACACTTTTAAAAAAGAATTTTTTTTTGTTTTGAATTTTTTTAATGCTAAATCTAGATGGATTTGGTTACTTTCTTTTGCAATCTATTTCTAAAAAACCAAAAAGAATCAAAATAAATTAAGAACAAAATTTTACCATTTAGAAAGCTCCTTTTTTTGCAAAATAAGTGAAAAATGTGAGTCTTTTTACAGTGTAAAAACACTTGAGGATGCGGGGGGGGGGTTTTTTCCTTTCTTTTGACATACTGTATCTACATGCAAAATTGGCTTTGGATTGTGCTAGCTTATGTGGCTTAGCTCTTATAGTCACTGAGAAACACGCGTTCATAGGGACAGACGGACAGGGCTAAATTGACTCGGCTGTTGATGCTGATCAAGAATATATATACTTTATAGGGTCGCAAATGTTTCCTTCTACCTGTTAAATACTTTTGCACAACTTCATGATCCCCCTTTTCCCATTTTCAATGGGAACAGGGTATAAAAATGATCAGTCTAAGCTGTTCCACTGTTAATTGTTCTCACTGAGCTGTTCTGCAGCCAGCTATTCTCTGTTAAATGCCAGCTGTTCTCAGTTGAGCAGCGCCCTCTGGGGTTCATTTCGTAACAGTAGCATTTGCCCAGCTTTAGTGGCTCCACCTAGTGCTCAAGTTGAGTTTGTCAAGCCTACCGCACTGTTAAGTGGCGCCCTCTGTAGCTCAATTGAAACATGGTGACAGTTAAATCAGTGGGGAGTTCAGCCGTAACCGTTAGTGTTGTGCTGTTGACTTTTGAATTTGAATTTTTAGGAGTTTTACACATTTTTTATTTATCTGTAGAGTTTTTATACCCAAAGTAAAAAAGGATTAATCAGTGTTAATCCAGAAATCATGCACTCAAAAATTTGATTGTGTTTAATGTCCATTAAAGTATGCTATGCTTCTGAAAAGAAACAATTGAGAGAAAATTGAATAAATTATTTATCATTCCTATTTATCTCTATGCCTATTTCCAGCTGCTCCCCAAACCCAACGACAGCTAAACACCCTTCATTTTCCCACAAAATGAAGGCCAGCAGCATTAGCAGCAGCTTTCACCTGAGAGGATGGCTGCCCTTGGCCCTGATCCTTCTGCTAATTGTCAGCCTGCCCAGCTCTGCATGGGCCAAATCCAAAAACAAAAATAAATCCCAACAGAATCAATTATCCGCCTCGGTTAGTTCCAGCTCCTCCCCCTCTTCGTCGTCCTCCAATCATCACGAGGAGAACAAAAGCCCAAGTCACATTCCTCCTCGGAGGGCGGTGGCCAACACTTTGCCATGGAACCGCAAGATCAAACCGCTGTGGTGGGCTCCCGTGTGACCCTGCCCTGTCGCGTCATGGAGAAAGTGGGCGCCCTGCAATGGACCAAAGATGACTTTGGCCTGGGACAACATCGCAATTTGAGTGGCTTCGAGCGTTATTCCATGGTGGGCAGCGATGAGGAGGGTGACTTCTCTCTGGATATAGATCCGGTCATGCTGGACGATGATGCCAAATATCAGTGTCAAGTGGGTCCGGGACCACAGGGTGAGCAGGGTATACGTTCGCGATTTGCCAAGCTGACGGTGCTGGTGCCACCGGAAGCACCCAAAATACTGCAAGGAGATTACCTGGTGACGACGGAGGATCGTGAAATTGAATTGGAATGCGTGTCGGTGGGCGGTAAGCCGGCGGCGGAGATAACCTGGATAGATGGACTGGGCAATGTGCTGACCAAGGGCATAGAATATGTCAAGGAACCCCTGGCCGATTCTCGTAGAATCACTGCGAAATCCATACTCAAATTGGCACCCAAAAAGGAGCATCATAATACCACGTTTAGTTGTCAGGCACAGAACACAGCGGATCGCACCTATCGCTCGGCCAAACTGTTACTGGAGGTGAAGTATGCGCCCAAGGTGTCGGTATCCGTGGTGGGAGGAGCCTTGGCCGGCGGACGTATACCCGAGGGAGCTGAAGTAATACTTAGCTGTCAGGCGGAGGCTAATCCGCATGAGTTGAGCTATCGCTGGTTCATCAATGATGAACTAATGACGGGCGATTTTACGACCAAAATGGTAAGTGAAAGGAAGAAAGGGGGGAGAGAATGAATGAAGTGACTGACTGTAATTCCTTTCCAGATCATACATAATGTGACCCGACAGTATCATGATGCCATAGTCAAGTGCGAGGTGGTCAATGCGGTGGGCAAGAGCGAAGAGAGTGAAACGCTGGACATTAGCTGTGAGTATTTAGAGATTAAGTTCGACAAGCTGTAGGTCGCCAGCGCTAGATCCATATAAGGTTTTGATGAGGCCTCGATTTGTGAAGCATGGAGATTTCTGTGCAGGATTTCCCAGACACTGCCTCAAGTCCAAGTCGTTATAATGTTAGACTTGACTTTCAATAGCTTTACACCTAGGAATAAATGCTGATGTCGCTCTCAGAATGCAGATTCCAACTGTCCCTATCTAGTATATTGCGAATCCACAGCCAAGGCAACATATTTGGAATAGTTTGAGGGGAATAAAAACTCTTTTGAGCTAGTCCGGCATGCTCTTAGTATGGAAAAAATTACATTCCTACTGCCCCTATCTACTATCTATCAACACCACTGCCAAGGCAACTGCCTTGGAATAATAAGCGGGAAAGAACATCACTTGAGCTTATCAGGCATGCTCTTAATATGGCTGGATCACATTCATACTGTCCCTAACTACTATCTAGCAAAACCACAGCCAACGCAACGGTCTTGAAATAATACGTGGGGAAAGAACAGCCCTTTGAGCTTGTTAGGCTAGCTCTTAATATAACTCGACAACATTCCTACTGTCCCTATCTACTATCTAGCATAGCCAAGGCAAGGTGCTTGAAATAGTTAGTGTGAAAAGAATACCCTTTGAGCTTTTCAGCCATGCTCTTATTATGAATGAACACATTCCTACTGTTCCTATCTACTAACTAGCGCAATCACACCTGAAAATGTGGGAGGATGGATTTCCTCGTAAGCGGCTGACTGCACTGTAGCGGGTAGTGCAGGTGCGCTTAATAAACTTGAGGTGAGGAATGGGGTAGGGTTTCCCTAGCGAGATAAAAACGCTTATAATCTATCGGCTATTCTTATCGCCTAGTCGCAATCGATAATTCATTAACTTAAGAACTAAACTTAACTCGATTTGCATGGACCCCCCTTGCACTAGTTGCAATATACAGTGGGGAGCAAAAGTGATTCCACGATCAACATTTTCATGTTTGAGCGCGCATAAAAAATAAACGAATGAAGTAAATGACAAAAACTTTTTTTCTTGAATATTTAGTTTATTTGTAACAATTAGGCGTAGATAACAAAATAGTAAAATAAGCATTGGCACAGTTATAATTCAAAAACCAAAAAAAAAAACGCCATGTACTCAGTTTTGCACTCTTTATGAAAAAATAAAAGAAAAATAATAATTAATATTTTGTCCAGAGACCCTTATTTTCTATGACATTTTTTATACGTTTTGGCATGCTCTCAACCAATTTTTCAACTATTCCTTTCGGAATATTATTCCACTCCAGTTCAACACGCCCCCAAAGATCGTCTAGGTTGGATGGGGCTGATTGATACTGCCCGAGCCGTCGCTTCACAATTGACCATAGGTTTTCAATTGGATTGAGGTCAGGACTTTGCGCTGGCCACTCCATCAACTTAATATTTTGGTTTGCAAGCCATTCTTTAACAATTTTCGCAGTGTGCTTGGGGTCCCCATCTTGCTGAAAAGTGATTTCATGCTCTGGGTACGCACACTGGTCAAGAAAATTGGGAAGATGGGTTTGCAAAATACTTAAATAACCTTCCTTTCGCATAATCCCGTAAATTTTTTGCAAAGGTCCAACGTTCCAAAAAGTGAAACACCCCCATGCCATAATGTTGCCTCCTCCATGTTTTACCGTTTGCTTCACATGATGCTTTTGAAGCTTGTCACCGGGTCTACGCCAGCAGTACTGCTTTCCATCCGATTGAAAACGATTTAACTTGGATTCGTCCGACCAGATAACACGTTTCCAGTCTTCAATTGTCCAGTTTCTATGTGCCTTTGCGAATTTAAGCCGAGCCTTAACATTTTTCTCGGATAAAGCTGGTTTGTTTTTTTTTCACTGCTGCGACGTAACCAATCCTACCCAGCGCTCTTCTAGCTGTCCATCGACTTACGCCTTTATTTATTTCCTTAGAAGCCTCTGCTGGCGTAAAGAGCTTATCTTTCCTCATTTTGGACATCATAATTCGAGCGTCAGAGTCTGTTAGGAGGCGACGGCGACCATTCAACACGTTTTCAGCACAAACATTTTGTCTTTTTCTGCACCTTGACTACCACTGATTGACTAATTTGCAACTTCTCAGCAATAGTGCGTGTCGAACAGCCACTTTTAGTCAGGGAAACAATACTATTTTCTTTATCTGTAGACAAAGCTTCTTCATTTTTTCGGAACAAGTTGGAGACTAATTCAATAAAAAAAAAAAAACTTTAAATGGTAAATAAGAAAAATTATTTTAATAAATTAAGACAACCAAAAATATGTAAAAAATTGGACGGTCAATAAATCAGCAGGTCAAAAAAAAAAAAAAAAAAAAAAAAAATACATGCCGTTTTTTTTGTTTTTGAATTATAACTGTGCCAATGCTTATTTTACTATTTTGTTATCTACGCCTAATTGTTACAAACAAACTAAATATTCAAGAAAAATTTTTTTTTTTTAACTTCCCCAGATGAACCGTACAGGATCCTCTCGGTATAGGGTGGACGCCTCGGCAGACTCGGCAGTGGTAGGACTAAATACCTCGAGTACGTCTGCGCTCATTGGCTCGCCCGTGGGTGCTGCGCTTCTGGGGCCGTCTTGGAACTAGCGAGAGATCTATGGAAACACAAAAAAATGGATCGAATAAGGAGTTTCTCTTGGTACTTAATTGGATTTATAGCCGGGAGGTTAGTTGGACATAAAAGGATAGGATTTCGGGTTCCTTCGGAAGTAGGACTACCTTGACTATTGGGCGTTTGACAAGGCCGCGAGAAGTATACAGGTCAACCACACGGACCTTACCATCAGAACCCGGATAAGTCTTATCCACTCGAGCCAAACGCCATTCGTGGGAGGGGAGGTTGTCTTCCTTGACAATTACTAGATCCCCAACCTCTAGGTCTCTAGTGGGATATTGCCATTTATTCCTCTTGTGAAGTTCTCTCAAGTATTCCTCCTTCCAGCGTGAGCAGAACTGCTGGTTCAGGGCCTTGAGATGTTGCCACCGATTTAGGATAGATGCGGCTGGGTCCTTGATCTCTGGTTCAGCTACCGAGAGTAAGGGACCCCCGATCAAGAAGTGTCCTGGACTTAGGGCTAGAGGATCGGTTGGATCCTTAGACATGGGAGAAATAGGCCAAGAATTCAGACAGGCTTCGATTTTAGTGAGGATTGTCGATAGCTCCTCGAGAGTGTATTTTGTGAAACCCATGGACTTGTAGAAAAGCGTTTTGAAACTCTTCACTCCGGCTTCCCAAAGGCCTCCCAAATGAGGTGATCCGGGGGGAATAAGCCTCCAAATCAATCTGTGATGGCTGTACGCAGCTGTTATTTGGGTCTTGGTCGCCTGCAGGAAGTCAGATGATATGGTTCTGGAAGCTCCTACAAAGTTTTTACCATTGTCGGAGTGAACTTCATGGGGGCACCCTCGTCTAGACACAAATCGAGCGAAGGCTGCCAAAAACTTTTCGGTCGTTAGGTCAGATGTAGCTTCTAAATGGATGGCCTTAGTGCTGAAGCAGACGAAAACGCAGACGTAGCCTTTCGTAACACGGCACGCTCGTCCGGTGAAGCTTTTTACTTCGAACGGGCCAGCAAAGTCTACACCGGTGTAGGTGAACGGTCTGGAAAACGTCACTCGCTCGGTGGGCAAATCGCCCATCAGTTGAGTCTGGAGTCTTTTTTTATGGATGACGCAGACCTTACACGCGTTGATAATACCCTTCACTACATTTCGTAGCTTGGGAATCCAATAGTTTGAGCGGATCAAACGAACAACCATCTGGTTTCCTCCATGTAAGGATATAAGGTGGGTGAATCGTACCAGAAGGCGCGCTGGCAGACTCGAAGGAGAGACCAGAATTGGATGTCGTTCATTATATGTCATGGATTCGGATGCTCTAACACGACCACATGCTCTAAGGACACCTCTGTGGTCTAGGAAGGGATTTAAATTCATGATGGGGCTCGTTCTTGGAAAAGGCAACGGTCTTGGACTAATTAGCGGAAAAATAGTCATCTTTGAGCTTATAAAACATGCTCTTTATATGGTACAATCACTTTCCTACTGTCCCTATCTACTAACTAGCGAAACCACAACCAATGCTTGAACAAATAAGCAAGGAAAGAGAATCGTTTTGAACTTCTCAGGCATGCTCTCAATATGGAACTAATCTCCTGTCCCTATCTATTATCTAGGCTTGGAATAATTAGCAGGGAAAGATGTATTTGAATTCGCCTCCCTGAACTCAACCCTGAAGCAGGGTCCTTCGAAAGGGGAGCGAAGCGTAGTGATTAAAAAAGCTTAGAGGAGGGACTTTAGCTTAAAAATAAGGCTGCCTTCAGCACGTGGTTGTCAGCCAACAGTAGCTTCTTGGATTATACGGAATAAATTCTAAAGAATATATGTCTACTGCTCACTTCCATTGATTGGGAAAGTGAATTAAACAGCTTGATCAGAAAAGGCCAAGCCAGGGCGATTGACTGTGCGCTTTATTCGGGAAAACGGGTCTTATGGGAGTAAGGCCCAGCTTCGACTGAAGCTTCAGAAGGGACAAGGTTAAAACGTTTTTAACTGCGCTCAATCACTGGGTCCGCTTGTTGGCTTGGAACTTTTTCAATTGGCTGTCTTTCGATAGATTAAGTACACCTAAAATAGTTTCAGTTTTCAAGCTTCTGCTGGAATTACTTAGTTGAGGCATTCAAAAGAAGCTTTCATAATGAGTCAGCTTTTCAGTTTCAGCGCTCCGACAGAGTTCTCAAGGGACCAAATAGGACCTTAGCAGACACTGTCCGCAGCATCATAAATATTTCGCTTAATGAACTTCGCTGCTTCTTCAATGTTGTTGATGACCTAAGCTTCTTGTTGAGGTTCATTAGCTGCTTTAATCTAATCTGAGTTGGCATGGATATGGTCTGAACTCAAAAAAGTACCCAAAATACATAGCATAGCAATGTAAGGAACTTCTTAAATGAATGATTTTGGATGCTTACTAGAATAAACCTCAAAAGACTATCTGCGATCTGGTCTTTTAGCCTATGATTTTTTCAAATGGACTACTTAAGTCTTTCTTAGATCACCCAGACGTAGTGTTTTGGGATAGGCATTTCACTCTCCAGCTTCGTAAATCTCCGAAAACGATGCATAAAAGTGTTACTTTGGAAGTCTTTTTTCACTTCTGCCTCAACGCGCTTTGAATTTTTTCTCTAGAGTTAAAAATCTAACTAAATCTGTGACTTTTATGGCAGAAGCAAGAACGCTTTTTTCAGTGGGGTGCCAAGGTGTTTTGGTACAGATTGAATAACTGCCGGATACCTGCTATTACTCCAATAGTTTGGCAGTTTGTACGAGAGTTTCATTTCCCAATTTTCACAGTAAACGGCTGTTTCGGCTCCTTGAACCCTCCCTGTCGCTGGGTGCTCTTTCTAAGCTTTCGGTACAAGAACTTCTTAACCAAACCAGTATGGTATAGCGTTTGCATCAGTTTTGGTAAGGGGCACCAATTGTTGTCTAGAATCTACGACATTGACATTGATATTTACTCCAAGCTATTTCACGCTTTTCCTTAGCTTTGATGGAGTTTATTTCTGTAGATTGGACGAAAGTCCATCTTTAATACTTAGTCGCGCAGCAGTGGTCCACTTTAGTAGCTCATCAGAAGTAGTGTCGAAAGAACAATTCCCCGAAATGATGTTATTTTAAATGCTAATGAGATTCCTACTGTCCCTATCTACTTACTAACGAAAGTACAGCTAAGACAACATGCTTGGAATCTTGTAAGCCTGTCAGAGTGTGGAAGAAGACTTTTGTAAGCCTGTCACGAATGATCTTAATATCTCAAACCTACATTCCTACTGTCCCTATCTACTATGTAGAGAAACCACAGCCAAGGCAATGGGCTTGGAATAATAAATGGGAAAAGAACAGCCCTTTGAGCTTGTCCGGCATGCTCTTAATATGGCTCGATCCCATTCATACTGTCCCTAACTACTATCTAGCGAAACCACAGCCAAGGCAATGGGCTTGGAATAACAAGTGGGGAAAAAACAGCCTTTTGATCTAGTCAGCCATGCTCATATAGGGCTCGATTACATTCCTACTGTCCCTATCTACTATCTAGCGACACCACAGCCAAGGTAACAGGCTTGAAATAATTAGCAGGAAAAGAACAGCCCTTTAAGCTTGTCCGGCATGCTCTTAATATGACTCGATCATATTCCTACTGTCCCTAACTACTATCAAGCAAAACCACAGCCAAGGCAATGGGCTTGAAATAATAAGTGGGGAAATAACAGCCTTTGAAGCTTGTCAGGCATGCTCTTAATATGGCTCGATCACATTCCTACTGATCCTATCTACTATAAAGCGAAAGCACAGCCAAGGCAAAAGGCTTTGGAATAAAAGAAGACCCTTCTATTATATGGAATCTTGCGACCTGGGACTTCCCTACTGCTTTCAATTTCAGTGTAAGAATGTTTCATTTGCTTCTTCTGCGAATGATGTTTCCTCCCTATTGCTTCTTAAGCTCTGAGGTCCACTCGTTCGTTTTACACATCTGCTGTTTCTTACAAATTTCACAAATTCCTTCGATAAATTGGCTAATTTATGCTTCTATCTTCTGTAGTTGCACCCGTGTTTCGTCAACGTCCTGTCAGCGTGGAGGCCGATCTGGGTGAAACTGTAAGCATGCGTTGTGAGGTGGCCGGTAATCCCACACCCGAAATAGAATGGATCAAAGAGAACTCGGATCAGGTAAATCAACTCTTTCTCAACTTTTTTTTTCAAAACTAACCTTTTCTTATCCTTAGATTGTGGGTCGTACGGCTGAACTGAAACTGGAAGTCAGCAGCCTTACTGCCGGACGTTATTTCTGCAAGGCTGTAGTCAATGGCTTTCCCGAAATTGGGGCCGAGGCCACCATCTATGTGAAACGGGCACCCGTCATCACCTCCCACAAGGTGCAATTCGGTGCCGTGGGCAGCCGCACCAAAATCGATTGTCTTGCCTTTAGCATACCAAAAGCTGAGCATATCCTTTGGTCCTTTGAGGGTAAACTCATTAACATGAGCTCAGCCGATCCGGATATCTACATCTTTGAGGAGCAACACCTGCCGGAGGGAGTGCGTGCCGCTCTGATCATTAAGGAGAGTCGCACCACGCACTTTGGCAAATACAACTGCACCGTACTCAATTCGTACGGTGGCGACTCACTGGTCATCACCCTGGTGCGGGAGCCGGGCAACATACCCGTCTTACTGGTGGTCATGGGTTCCATGTCTTCGGTGGCCATTATCCTTATGATTGTCATGATAGTGATTGTGTACAAGAAGAGGCGTAGCCGAAAGAAACCCATGCCCGCCGATGTCATCCCGGAGGCATCACGCGGCGGCGATAAACTCAACGAACTGAAGAGCGAACTGCGCTCGAAGGCGGCAGCAGCCGCCTACGGTGATGTGGAGTACTCCGAGGCGGGCAGCGATGGTTTGGCCTTGAATCTGACACAAGCACCCATGCCGGATGTCCAGATGAAGGGCGCCACTTTGGGTGTGCCGCTGGCGGGACCGGTCAAGTTCGATGAGCGGTTTTCGGGGGATTTCGCGGAACGCTACAATCGCCAGCAGCAGCAGCAGTGCCACCTGAAGAATGCCAAGAATCAGCAGCAGGAGACGACGAGCAATGGTTATGCACCCTATTTTGAGTATGCGCTGGACTACAGTCCACCCGGAGCTGGTGAAATGGTGGGCCAGAAGAAACTGAAATCGTCGGGCAGCAGCAATTCGGCCACTTTGCCGCACTCGCTGGGTGGTGCAGCCGCCACTGGAGGAGGGGTGGGTGTGGGTGGAGCTAGTTTGCCGCGGAATCAGCGACACGAACTGCAGCAGCAACAGCAGAGTCAGCAGGCCAATGGATTTTTGGGTAAGTTTATGTTTTTGCAAGAGATTTTTACTGAATTTCAACAGGCATGCTCTTAATATGAGACTATCGCATTGCTACTGTCCCTAGCTACTATCCTTGACCTATTCTGAGCTTGTCAGGCATGACGATAACCATTTCGAATGCTCTTCATATGAGACAATCGCATTGCTACTGTCCCTATCTACTATCTAACGGAACCACAGGCCAGGCAACAGCCTTGGACTATTCTGAGCTTGTCAGGCATGACGAAAATCATTTAGAATTTTGGTTTACCTTTCTAAAAAAAAACAGTTAACATGGTCTACTTTGTGTCGGAAGTAATTCTCCGCCTCATGATGTATTGCATAAACTTTTATTTAAGTTTTCTCTAACTAGTTTCAATTTGAAGTTCGTAATTGCTACAAACTTATTTCTGGTTTACTTCTTCGCATATTTTGGAACTAGTTCATTTCCATTTTCCAGTTTGGAAACCAATACTCCACCACAAACTGCTTTACTTTTATACTGTTTTACTTTTATCTAAGTTTTCTTTAACTAAATTCTATTTTATGTTTCTTTTTTAAAACTGGTTCATATCTGGTTCTTTTTTCAAAAGATTAACTCATATTATGGGATCTTGTTCACTTGCTTTTCGTTTTCTGGAACCTAGTTCTTCATCTCAAACAATTTCAGTTTCTTTTTTGCTACTAGTTCATTTCGGATTCAAGGATTTTAAAGGATTTTTCCATAGCTTTCATTTGTCTTTCGTTGTCTAAGCTAATTTCGTCTTAGTTTTTATTTCATTAAATTAAATTTAGAGTTCTTATTTGCTACTGGTTCATTTCCAGAAGATTTGCCCATATTTTCAATATTAGTTCACTTGGTTTACATTGTTTCGGAAGTAGTTCTTCCCGACAAACTGCTCAACATTAACTTTAATCAACATTTCCTTAAACTAAATTCACTTTTAAGTTCCTCTTTGGAACTAGTACATTTCTGGTTCATTTTTTCAAACGGTTTTCTCATAATTTGGGAATTAGTTCATTTGCTTCACCTTGTCTCGTAGCTAGTTCTTCCTCTAAGTCTGCTTTACCTTAACTTTTAACTAAGTTTGCTTTAACTTAGTTAAATGCTTAGGTTCTTAAGTGGTACAGGTTCAATCTATTTCACTATTTCCTAAGTCTTTCCCACATTATGGGAACTAGTTCACTTACTTTTCGTTGTCTGTAAACAAGCTGTTCCTCCCAAAATGCTTAACTTTAACTATTATGTAAGTTTCCTTTTACTTAATTCAATTTTGGATTCATTTTTAAAACTGGTTCATATCTCGTTCACTTTTTCAAAAGGGTGTTCCATATTTTAGGACTTCAATCGTTCTATCGTTGTCTGAAAACTAGTTTTCCACTTTAATCTCCATTCATCTGAGTTTTCTTATGTATATAAATTTGTCACTGTTTCATTTTCAAAAGATTTCTCATAATATTTCAACCAATTTCATTTAATTTGCATTGTGCTGAAAAAAAGCAGGTAATTTACTTTAATCAAAATTTGCCTTAACTAAATTGAGTTTTAAGTTCTTACATGGAACTGGTTCATTTCTAGTTCACTTTCCATGAGATTTCCCTTATTTCGGAACTTCCTTTTCCCTGTTTGGAACCCAGTTCTCCGCCACAAGCTGTTTTAATTCAATTCTTATCAAAGTTTTCATTAACTAAATATAATTGTACGTTTTCATTTGGTACTGGTTCGTTTCTATTTAGCTTTTCCCAAAAACTTTCCCAAATTTTGAAAACTAGTTCATTTGTGTTTCGTTGAGTGGGTACTAGTTCTTCCTATCAAATTGCTTTACTTTAAGTTTTTTTTAACTAAATACAATTTAAAGTTCTTATTTGGAACTGATTTATTTTTAGTTCACTTTTCCCAAAGGTTTTCCCATTTTTTGGGAACCAGTTTATGTTTATGGCTGGAAAGTTTGTGATTAGCTTCTGACTTTCTTTAATAGAAATAGATGTTGAGATACTTTTAGATAGCTGATGTGAGATTTGAACTAATTCTTCAAATGAACCGATTCCAGTGTTTGTTTTTTGAAGGTGGTGGGTAGCAAAATCTTGATGGATCCATCCAATTAAGCCTTAAGCTAGGGGTTTGGCCGCTTACGTTAGTCAGCAGCTAAGCCCTCACAGCCTAAATTGTGACTTAGTAAACCAGAATTGTAATGTGTTACTTCAAATAAGCCAATGCTCTTATAACTGGTTCCAATAATAAACTTAAACCTGTTGCCTAACTCAAGCTCACTTCTTACATTTGAAGTCAAGCTAAGGCGTTAATGGAATGTATTGAATATGTGAACTAGTTCCTCATAAAAAACACTTTGATCATGGAAAGCAAAAGAACTGGTTCTGGGGAAAAAAGCCAAGACACAAAATCAGCTAAAAAAGTACTAAGTGCTACTTTTTCTAAACGAATTAGTTACGAAAATGGTTCGGAAATTTTAGGTACGTACTTTCACTTTTCCAAAAGTTTTGCGATTTAAAACCGCGTTTTTGACCTCATTTGGTCTCCAGATCGCCAAACTTTTTCAAAAGTGAAAGTGTGAGCTTGGCTGATAGTCATTTTGAGCCCACGAATGGCTTTTAAAACGTTGAAACAAGCCAATTGTCTCAAAAATCCTGTATCCTGTTTGTTCATTGAGCTAGTTCTAAAAAATTGAACTTCAACCTGTTGAATTTTGAAAAAGACTTGTTAAAAGATGATATCTGGGTTAAAAAAAACCGTTAAACTAAGCAAAATGTATAATGAACTAGCTACAAACTTTAAAAAAAAAGTGTACAAAAAGTATGAGACTTAAGGAAAACTAGTTTCAAATATAAAAACTAGTTCAAGAAAAGCTTGAGTTGAGTTAATTTAATAATAATATGATATTATGATATGAAGTTTTTGACGGAAAACTGGTTCCCTAAAATAGTAGTTAATCAAAGAGTTTGGTTTCTAAATTAGGAAAAGTGTTTCAGAAAGGTGAACTAGTTTCTAGTTCGAACTTAAACATAGAGAAACAACGTTTAAAGTGGAAATAATGCCATAAACTACCAAAATCTGTGAAGAGAACTAGTTTCAGCGAACTACCAGTGTACTAGTTACTGATTAAAGCTTCAATATTGGAAAACCATGAAAAATGGGTTCAGAGAAGTAGTTCCAGCTTACTTTCAGTGATCTAGATCCTAAATCAAACTTTAATATAGAAAAACAGTAGTTACAGGTTGATTAAAGGGACAAACTATTAAAATTTAGTCAAAAGAACTAGTTCCAGCATATTTTTAGCAAACTAATTCCTAGTTCAAGCTTTGATAAAGGAATTTCACTAGAAATAAAGCCACAAAAAGTGAAAAAGAACTAAGAAAGCATACATTCAGTTATCTAGTTCCTAGTTGAAACTGTATAAATAAGGCCACAAACAAGTTCCCTTTAGCCAAACAGTGAAAATAACTCTTCTCTTCTTCTAGTTCCAATCCCCGAGTGGGACATAGGGCATCAACAACTCCTCTATAATACGAGCCTTGGTTGATGTTTCGGTAGCTAGGGTTTGCTCAGAGGGGTACCCTATCCTGGGGATGGGGTTGCCATCTTAGAGTCCAGGCCCTCTAGCTATCAAGCTTCAGCGATTTCTCAGCCAACTTACCGAAGGCGCTCTAAGGCCAACTCGGCTACTTGATTCGCCTTTTTACAATATGCTTACCACGAACCAGCGTCCGCGGCTACCCAGTGGACACTTGACTCGTTTTATGGAGTCGGAAGCTCGTGAGCTGCTTGAGCGTACAAGTACAGTCGATTTCATTCTCCAAAAGAACTAGTTCCGGCATACTTTCAGTAGCTGGAAATAAACCAGCAGGAAATATGATCTTTAACTTAATTAAAGTAAATTTTAGGCATTTATTGACAGTGAACTAGTTCCTAGATGCCGTAAAGCCAGCGAACTAATACCCAACATTTTGCGAGTAAATTATAAATATGAATTTAGACTAGACGTTACACTATATATAGGAAAACAAGTGTTGAAAATGAAGTTGAAACATAAACTAGTTCTCTTAAGCAGCACTGTAAGAGAACTAGTTCTGTAAATATCGCAAAAACGTTTCAATGAAAATGAATATGCAATTATTATGAACTTTAAATAGATTAAATATTATTTTAGGCAATTAAGTGGCACCGAACTAGTTCGCAGATTCCTTAAAGCAAGCAAAGTGGTTCCCTAAATATTGTAAAAATGCTGACAAAAGTGAACCAGCTCTTAAGTTTACTAACTTAGAATGTTCAATCAAGTGAACTAGTTTCTTTTTTTAAACTAAAGGCCCAGACGGACTGACGACGTAACGAGAAGTTTCATACAAAAATTGAGAGAAGAAGAAGTAGGCGTAACGATTTCCTTGCACTTTACGTTTACCCCCGTTGGAGTCAAAACGTACTTTTGCGCTTAACAGCGCTAAACAGAGCTTAACATCTCATACGTGGACTCAATGTTAATAGGCTGTGGGCCTTGTTAGGCGCTGCTACTCTGCTTGTATGCCATCGATCAGCTGGACTTAACTAAAATAAAACAATGGCAGAAAAATCAAAACGAAAGAGCCGATTGAAAATGTTTTCGCATGAAGACAAGGTTGCGCTGATTTTGGCATTGAGACCGGAATGCCACTTGGGATTTATCCCACCCCAAACATTTGGGCTTAAATTTTGATAACAAGGCTTGGAGTGCAGTGGCCGAGCTTGTTCAAAAAGAAGATCTGTAACATATGTGAATGATTAACACTTTGGATAAATTGATTCAAATTTCTACCAATATGTAGCAGTTGCTGATGAGTCCAGCTGATCGATAACAGCGCTTAACATCTGGTGGCAACAATATTGCACCAGCTGGGCAACGCAAAATAAGGACCACAGCCTATTAACATTGAGTCCACGAACGCTTTGTTTAGCGCTGTTAAGTGCAAAAATACGTTTTGACTCCAACGGGGGAAAACGTAAAGTGCAGGGAAATCGTTACGCCTGCTTCTTCTTCTCACAATTTTTGTATGAAACTTCTCATTACTTCAGTCAGTCTGGGCCTTAAACATAGGAAAACTGGTGCTGAAAATTAAATTATGTCACAAAGAACTTGTTCTAGATATAAAACCAATTGGTCTAATGGATATGATTCAGTTCCAAATATGAACTAGATGAAGCTCTTAAAATCTCAACAAGGCCATATAAGTTTCTCATCTACTTCAGGCACTTTTTTTCGAACTATTTACTGGCTTTTTTAAGCAGTTATGAGCTAACCAAAGTTTGGAGAAATCGGAAACTGTTCTATAGGTACTCAGTGACTGGTAGACATAATGGAATGAAATTTAGTATGCAAACTTCCTAAGGCTTAAGGGTTGTTTTTACAAAGAAAAGGTGAGGATTTGACTAAAAACCAAATATATTTAGTTCTGTTAAATAAAAATCGAGCGCATATCCAAACGTTGAAGTTACCAAAACTTTTAGGAATATAATAGCTCTTTAAAAAACTATACAAAGCTAGAGAAATATTCCTCAAAACAGGCTCTTATATCGTTTACAACTTTCCTTGACCATAAAAGATTATAAGAACTTTTTTAAAATGGAATACAGACTATAGGAACTCAGTTACTGATAAATATACTTGAGTGAAATTTGTTAAATCAGCTTCAGAAATCTGTGGAACCCAACTTAATCATTCATTTTTCTTTTCCAGGTCAACCCCTGCTGCAGAATGGCATCGATAGTCGCTTCAGTGCCATCTATGGCAATCCCTATTTACGCACAAATTCATCAATATTGCCACCTCTACCACCGCCCAGTACAGCCAATCCAGCGGCCACTCCCGCCCCACCGCCCTATCATGCCGCACGTCATCATCATCATCAGCATCATCATCAGGGGAGCAGCCACAATGGTGGGCTGAAGCACTTTGGCCATCAAATGATGTTGGGTGGCACCGGAGGAGCTGGCAATTCAAGCGGCGGACCGGGCAGTGTCAGTGGCAGCAGCTCAAATTTGACCGCCAGTAGCAATACTCTGGCCGCCACGCCGCTGGCCCAGAGCAATCAGCTGCAACAGCAGCAGCCAACATCCTCCTCCTCCTCCTCCTCCAACGCAGCGGCGGCGGCGGCCAGCCAGAGTGCTCAGAGTCCCTCCGGTCAGTTTATACTGCCCAACAATGGCAAAGGTGTCACCCAGAAGGGTCCATTGGCCACGCATGTCTAAGCAGAAAAAGGGGTAATCCTTTAGTCAATACACTCTTTTTTTTTGTCAGATGAAGCTATTAGTATTTCTAGTTAAGTAAGCTACAACAACAAAAACCAATTTTTTTTGTCGAAAATTAAAAAAAAAAACCGTATTGTGATTTATAGCGTTAATTATGTATTTTATGGCAAAAATAAAAAACGAAAACAATTATAAAATAAATATAAATAGTGCAAATTTTAAGAATGAAACATGAAAAATCTATATCAATTAACGAAACGTATCGAAATCAACTTGAAAAGTTCATTTTAAACCAAGAATAAAAACAAGAAAGAAAGAAAATTGCTACATTTTAAAAGATAAACACATAATAAAAACATAATGCCTGTAGTTAGTTCCAAGTAAAAAGCGCAGCGAATACAACAAAACAAAAACAACAACAATTTTCTAAGCCAAAATTTATCAAATTTTTAGACTTACCAAAATCGAAATACTAGTTAAATTGTTAAGCGAATCCCCTACCCAAAAAAGAACCCCAAGAACCGGTCAAGTTTGTACACTGAAAACAATTATAATATACAAAACATATCCCCAAACTTACTCATTTCGAAAGAAACTTCTTTGAAAATAAAGTGCAAAACTAACTAAAAATATTTTTATATAATTTCCCTGGTTTAAAGAGTCATTTAAGTAGTTTTTGTAAAGGAAACAAAAAGTTTATGTAAAACAAGAACTTTCTTCCCTCTTTAAGCTTACTCACTAAACAGCGTCAGCCTAAAAGCTGAAAACTTTACACTGTGTTCATAACTGTGCAATTCCCAACTGCATTTGGCTTTGGTTCAAAATGATACAGTTGACCAATCTAAAGAAAAGGTTCTTAAAACAGTACTTACAAAAACTAGCAGCACCTTTTTTAAATTTAGAAAAGATTTCACCAAGAGATTCATACAAAAATTCAGCAAAACTTGTGATACTTCTGTGGGAAAAAATGCCAGACTTTCGTTAGATAAGCTTATCCCTATACAATTGGCGTCATTTTTCGGTTGAAAACAATTTAAAAAACAAATGTATATGACTTAAGTAAGAGAAACCAGAGTTTTATGTATTTCCTAACATATAATAGTCACAAATAGACCTATTCCCATTTTCGAATCGGAATTTTTCATTATCTTGTAGAGAAACATTTCAAATGAATTCCTGAATCGGTTTTTGGAAATCAGACAGGGATGCAAACCGTGTCTGAGCCAAACTAAACCAATTGGTAAATCGAACCGCAAGCAGAACCGTCTTCCGAAAAACTTAAAGCAAAACGATTTAGTTCGGCTCAGTTCTCTAATGAGACTTAAGACTTAAAGCACTCTCCTTTAAATAATGATACTTGCTAATTTAGGAACTTAAATCATTTTCCTAAGAAAATTTTTATATAAACGTTTACACAGAAAAAAAATCCGGGATGTCATACGATGTCATATTCCCTGAAAACTGTTCTTTCTCCTAATATTTTGACTTACTCTTTTTCAATCTTTTTAAAGTTTTTGTTCTTCTGAATGTGGGGGCTTAGCGGACTATTTTTGATTGTAGTCAAAGTGGCCGTTAGCCGGCTCAAGGTCATAGATAATTTAATAATCATCAGAAATCGACAAAGCTTACATATGAATAGCTGCAGTGGTTGCGTAGACTGAACTGTTTCGGCAGAATTTTTGTTATTATACCCTTAAATTTGTCCGGATGTTTGTAACGCATAGAAGGAAGCATCTCCGACCTCATAAAGTATATATATTCTTGATCAGCACGACGAGCTGAGTTGATTTAGCCCTGTCCGTCTGTCCGTCTGTTTCTATGCTATCTCCTCCGTCAGTTTAAAAGCTATCCTCACCAAAGAAGTCTTTTGGTACAAATACGCTGCACATTTGTCGGAACCGGCCGGATCGGATGACTATAGCATATAGCTGCCATAGGAACGATCGGTCGAAAAATTAGTTCTAGTGAGAAAAACTTTTTTGTTTTTAATGAAAACGTCCTTATCATTGGCTTACACTTAATTTATATACTTTTACACAATTCTTCAAAGTTTGGTCGAAATCGGTCGGTCGAAAAACTAGTTCGAGTGAAGAAAACTTTTTTGTTTTTAATGAAAACGTCCTTTTTATTGGCATACACTTATTTTATATACTTTGGACACATTTCAACAAAGTTTTATCAAAATCGGATGACTATAGCATATAGCTGCAGTATGAATAATCGGTCGAAAAAGAAGTTCTAGTGAGAAAAACTTTTTGTTTTAAATGGGATCGCCTCCAAATTTCGCAATTAACAGTGTATTATGCTTTTCCATGATTTCACCAAGTTTAATCGAAATCAGATATCTTTATAGATCCCCTAGAAAAGTAATGTCCAAAAAGTAGTCTTAGAAAAACTTTTTTGTTTTCAATGGAAGCTGCAAGGGTATACAAAACTTCGGCCGAGCCGAAGTTAACTTTCCCCTATTTTTCGTTTATAAATTCCAAAATGTACTTTCGTTTAGACTTTCATAGACTTTTTCTGTAGTGCTAGGGCTATCTCTGATGTCTGGTATTTGGTTGGTGGAAGATATAGATTGATGTAAAAAAAGGCAGCGGTGGGCACGCCCGTTCTGCGATTGCTTAGACCAGCGATGTTTAAGAAGAGCGAGGCCAAAAAGTGAGAGTGTATTGGTGCCCTGCTCTACGTCGAATGCAAGCAAAGAGAGCGCTGCTTACGCTCATATGCCCGACTTCGGCATGCGCTTGGCTCGTGTGCGTGAAAATAGCCCTTTGCGCTCGGCCCCTGGGGGCTACGGAGGAACATCGCTGACTTAGACGCATAAGAAAATGCCTCTCTTCGAGGCACTCACAAGCAGAAGTTGCCGACAAGTGCATGGGCCTTGCACTTTTCCACTCGGAAAGAGAACAGCCGGAATTAAGAGATCGATTGATTACATTGGCAAGACTTAGATGCAAAACAAATTTCGCTTACAATTTCTAAATTGATCAGTTAATTAAGGAAATTTAATTTAGATTGGGAACTATTTTTTATTTCACTGACTGAGCAAAACTGACCGTCCAAAATTACTCTGCAAAGTTAAAAAAAAATAGTGGAAAGTTAACTTCGGCTCGGCCAAAGTTTTGTATACCCTTGCAGCTTCCATTGAAAACAAAAAAGTTTTCTAAGACTACTTTTTGGACCTTACTTTTCTATAGGATCTATACTATATAGATGTCTGATTTCGACCAAACTTGGTGAAATCTTGGAAAAGCATAATACACTGTTAATTACGAAATTTGGAGGCGATCCCATTTAAAACTAAAAAGTTTTTCTCACTAGAACTTCTTTTTCGACCGATCATTCATACTGCAGCTATATGCTATAGTTATCCGATTTTGATAAAACTTTGTAGAAAGATGTTAATGTATATAAAATAAGAATATGCCAATAAAAAGGACGTTTTCATTAAAAACAAAAAAGTTTTCTTCACTCGAACTAGTATTTCGACCGATCGTTCCTATGGGAGCTATATGTTATAGTCATCCGATTTCGACCCAACTTTGTAGAATTGTGTAAAAGTATATGGATTAAGTGTATGCCAATGATAAGGACGTTTTCATTAAAAACAAAAAAGTTTCTCTCACAAAAACTAGTTTTTCGACCGATCGTTCCTATGGGAGCTATATGCTATAGTCATCCGATTTCGACCAAACTTTGAAGAATTGTGTAAAAGTATATAAAATAAGTGTAGCATGTAGGACGTTTTCATTAAAAACAAAAAAGTTTTTCTCACTAGAATAGTTTTTCGACCGATCGTTCTATGCAGCTATATGCTATAGTCATCCGCGACCAAACTAGTGAAATCATGGAAAGGATAGTAAACTAAAAAATTCGTACTTTGGAGGCGTTTCCATTAAAAACAAAAAAGTTTTTCTCACTAAAACTTGTTTTTTGACCGATCGTTCCTATGGCAGCTATATGCTATAGTCATCCGATCCGGCCCGTTCCGACAAGTGTGCAGCGTATTTGTACCAAAAGACTTCGTGCAAAGTTTGGTGAGGATAGCTTTAAAGCTGACGAAAGAGATAGCATAGAAACAGACAGACGGACGAACGGACAGACGGACAAGGCTAAATCAACTCAGCTCGTCATGCTGATCAAGAATATATATACTTTATGTGGTCGGAGATGCTTCCTTCAATGCGTTACAAACATCCGCACAATTTTATAATACCCTCTGCAAGGGTATAAAAACCGAAACTGTACCGGTACTAACGTTTCGGTTTCGATCCGGTTCTATCGGTTTCAATAATAACGGTAAACGGTATTCGGTTCTCAATTTGTATCGGTTCTGGTTCCGGTTCCGGTAAGTGATTTGAAACGGTTTATTTCGGTTAACGGTTCCGTTTCCGGTACCGGTATTAATCCCTGCTTATAAGTTATTGTGCTAGTCACTACATATATGTACATTTGGATGCGGTCTATGCTAGCTATGGGTGTTTCTGTTAGAATTTAGAAGATGGTTTTGAATTTCACCCAAGAATGTACAATTAGTTTTAATTTTTCAAAAGAAAGAAATACCTAAAATGAGATTTACTAGTTTTGGAAGGAAAGTTTGAAAATTTCTTTTTGGAAAGAAACCAATGTGTTTCAGAGACGTAAGATTCGGTTGTAGGAAACGCTTATATCGAACTCTGATATCAAAATTTTCAAGCTTTTTTTTTGTGTAAAGGAAAGCGTCGTACAACCATTCAATTCCATTGTAGTCAATTAACAAACTCCAAGCATATCGTTGAAAAAGAACAATTATAATAACTTGACCGGTTTGGGTACCCCCTCTCCCCCTTCCCCCTGCCCCCCACATACAGCATGAATGTGAAAATTGTAATTTTTTTCTTAGAATTAAAAACAAAATGAAAAAAAAAAACGTAACTTTAAATCAATTAATGTATTTACATGTAAATTATATATATAAAAGTCGAGTATATAGTGCATATAGCATCTAAAAATGTATGTGTATTAACGCTTAACTCAATGATTCATACATAAATATATACAAAACAAAAAATGTACACTGCAAAAAACAAAACACAAAAAAGAAAATCCATTTTTTTTCATAAGCCTAAATAAAAATAAAAACTTACATAAACAATTTTAAAATGTACTTAAAATAAAAGCTTAGCGAAATTTTTTTGTATAAAAATGGTAAATGGAAATGCTGCCTTATGATTCCTTAAACATACACACACACACACACACACACACACTACACCTAGTTGAGTTCCAAAAAGCTGTTCAATTATTATACTTTTCCAGCTTTTCTTAGTGCTTGATTTCCTTTATTTTTTGTGTATTTAAATAGAAATTATGGTCAGAAGGAAAATCCTATTAAGCCAAGTAACTAAAAAAAAAAACAAACAGAAAACCAGATGAAAATTTCAATTTAAACTTAAGTCAAAACAAATGAAAAGAAACCAACTCAAATTAGTTGCAAAAAAATGATGAATAAATTGAAATAAACATGAAATTATTTCAAAATGCTACATTATAACATAAAGAAGATAAGTGTTTCACTGGGCGGGGGGTTCACCGGTTAACTTACTTTTTATATGTTGAATAAAAATCGTAAGATTATCTTTAAGGGTCCAAGTGATTGGCTCACCCGCTGAGTCATTGACTGCATTAAACAATAGTATCTTATCTAATCCAGTGCAAAATGCACCATACACCTGGAAGACATACAACAATCCGGAATAACTATACAATACAGTATAATGCAGACTGCCAAATGAATATTACTTGCTATTGAACCGGTACGGCATATACTATTTGGAGCTAACTAAGCCCCGCGGTATCGATTCGGTTTATTGGTTCACTCTTAATTAAGGATATCTCAACTTTCTTAACTTCTTTGTGGTCAAAACAGCGCTTAATTTACAAAATTTTTTGGAAACGGAATCGCTCCAACTTCAAAAAAAGGTAGAAAGAAATAATCTTCAAAGAATCTTAAGTCTGTAGGAAAAGCTTAATTCGTCGGGTAACTCAATAAAAGCAAGATCTACGAATGTTATGGGAAGTCAAGAAACTTCTTCGGAAGCGGAGCTCAGTAGAATGGAACAGGTAAGACGTCAAACGAATCGAAAAGCTGCCGAAACATTAGAACCGACGAGCAATCGACGGCAGCAATTTGCTGGGCACATCGCATGCCAGCCTTTCGCTGAGACTAGACGGCGCTATGAACTAGTTGAGAGGCAGGCCAGGTTAAGATCTGCAGTAAAGGCGGCACAGGCGAGCAATCGACGGCAGAGACTTCGGTACAGTAGCAAGCGCGGCGCGATGAACAAGTTAAGCGACATGCCAGCCCAGTGGACCAGAGAACGATAGTAAAACGAAACTATCTTAGAATGTTCGTAAACGGACTTGCAAACGAGACAAATCTGCGAGCGTTGGCAAAAGTCAAGCCAAACTTTCATAAGCGGGCTTAAAAACGAGTGATACGCGGGTGAAAAATGATACACAAAAATGAAGAGGACAAAGCAGGGCGGAAAGTATTTAGCGACGACGAAAGTCCCGCCAAACTATCATTAGCGGGTTTAAATACGAGTAATATGCGGAAGAAACATCAGACCAGGCAATAGCCGAACATTTTTTCCCGATTTTGTCTCTCTCTGCAGTGCGTTTTGCACCAGGCAAAATGAGAAAACTATTCGTCAAATGCGATTTGTTCTTCTTTTGATGCGTTATTTAACAGATCATATAGTTTATGCCTCATGTCTTGAGCTATAATTCAATGATCCAATATACTAGAAGTTCATAGATAGATCAAATCAGTAAGAAAGTCAAGGGAAACTTTGATTCATCTCATGCAGGGCTCTAATATATATATATATATATAGATCTTATATATAAATAAAACTCTACAATATTTTCATAAAGGGGATAAAACGGAATGAAACTCGTGAAGATTCGTTTGCGATCCTTTTGCGATAACTTTTGCGAGCCTTTCTGATATTGTATTCAAGTAAAAATTACTCCCAAGAGATATCGCTGTAGGCTCGCAAACGAATCTTTTACGAATCGTAAACAATATCAGAAAAAGGCAAAAGGCTCACAAACGAATCATTTGCGTGCTATCGAATACGAAACTTTCACTCCCACGAGCTGAGCGACCAGTGATTCATTTTCGTATCGTTTTCGGATCTGTTTGCGATAGTTTTACACGTTTTTGTTTCGCGTAACTCTCGTTTGCAATATTGTTTACGAGAGTTTGGTCCACTGGGAGTTTAAGCTCTGCAGGCAAGCAATCGACGTCAGCAATTTACTGAGCATATCGTATGCCAGCCCTCTGCAGAGCCTTCGATACAATCGCAAGAGTGTCGCGATAAACAAGTTAAGCGGCAGGCCAGGCTGAGCTCTGCAGAAACTTTGAAGCAGGCGAGTAATCGACGGTAGCAATTTGCTGAACACATCGCTTCCCAGGGAGCTGCTGAGATTGCGTAATAATTTCAATTGCAAGCACGATAAACTAGTCGAGCGGCACACCAGTTTAAGCTCTGCAAAAACTCTCAATCAGGCGAGCAATCGACGGCATCAATTTGCTTTAAGCATTGCATCCCAGAGAACTGCTGTGACAGTAGTGGAGGGCAGACGCTTGGAGAGAGGCTGTAAGGATAAACAAACACTTACTCCAAAGACTTGGAATTGACTCAACGATCAGGAGTCATTAAGCGAAACGCCTTCTGATGATTGGATAGGACATCCATGAAACAGCTCTAAAGGTTTTCCACGCTCTTTTTGGTGTGTCAATGCATAAGTTGTTTACAGTTGTGACCTCGAGCCAGCTAACTCGTTACTTTATAAATAAATACACTTTTTTTTTTGTGAAAAAAATTTTTTTCCTTAAAGCTTATAAAAAGTATGTTTATTTAACTTTGTGTGGACATATAATTGAGAAGGCTGGCGATTGCCTCCGAAAAATTTTTGTTGTACAAAAAACTATAAGCATTTACCAACATTTTGACCCAAAAAAAGTCTTGCGCCTTTATGCGCCAAGCGACATATATGAGATCAAAGTTGCAAGCTCGAAAGGAAAAGATTTTTTGGGCAAAGTCAACTATTCCAAAGGCTGTGGTTAACTGTTCCATTAACTGTTTGAACTGTCGCCTGAGTCAGCTGAGAAACGTTCCTTAAGAATATATGATGAACTGTGAAGCAATTAAGAAGCGAACTAAGAAGTACTCACCAACCAGAGCAGACAGATACAACAATAATATAAAAAAATAGGGGAAAGTTAACTTCGGCTCGGCCGAAGTTTTGTATACCCTTGCAGCTTCCATTGAAAACAAAAAAGTTTTTCTAACTAAGACTACTTTTCGGACCTTACTTTTCTATGGGATCTATACTATATAGATGTCTGATTTCGACCAACCTTGGTAAAATCTTAGAAAAGCATAATACACTGTTAATTACGAATTTTGGAGACGATCCCATTTAAAACAAAAAAGTTTTCCTCACTAGAACTAGTTTTAGAACCGATCGTTCCTATGGGAGCTATATGCTATAGTCATCCGATTTCGACCAAATTTTGTAGAATTGTGTAAGAGTATATAAAATAGATGTATGCCAATGAATAGGACGTTATCATAAAAAACAAAAAAGTTTTTCTCACTAGAACTAGTTTTTCGACCGATCGTTCCCATGGGAGCTATATGCTATAGTCATCCGATTTCGAACAAATTTTGAAGAATTGTGTTAAAGTATATAAAATAGATGTATGCCAATGATAAGGACGTTTTCATTGAAAAAACAAAAAAGTTTTTCTCACTAGAACTAGTTTTTCGACCGATCGTTCCTATGGGAGCTATATGCTATAGTCATCCGATTTCGACCAAACTTTGTAGAATTGTGTAAAAGTATATAAAATAAGTGTATGCCAATGATAAGGACGTTTTCATTAAAAACAAAAAAGTTTTTCTCACTAGAACTAGTTTTTCGACCGATCGTTCCTATGGGAGCTATATGCTATAGTCATCCGATTTCGACCAAACTTTGTAGAATTGTGTAAAAGTATATAAAATAAGTGTATGCCAATGATAAGGACGTTTTCATTAAAAACAAAAAAGTTTTTCTCACTAGAACTAGTTTTTCGACCGATCGTTCCTATGGGAGCTATATGCTATAGTCATCCGATTTCGACCAAACTTAGTGAAATCATTGGAAAGGATAGTAAACTAAGAAATACGTACTTTGGAGGCGATTTCATTAAAAACAAAAAAGTTTTTCTCACTAGAACTAGCTTTTGAACCGATCGTTCCAATGACAGCTATATGCTATAGTCATCCGATCCGGCCGGTTCCGACAAATGTGCAGCGTATATGTACCAGAAGACTTCGTGCAAAGTTTGGTGAGGATAGCTTTAAAACTGACGGAGGAGATAGCATAGAAACAGACGGACAAGGCTAAATGAACTCAGCTCGTCATGCTGATCAAGAATATATATACCTTATGTGGTCGGAGATGCTTCCTTCTATGCGTTACAAACATCCGCACAATTTTATAGTACCCTCTGCAAGGGTATAAAGATCAGCAGAGATTACAAAGCTTTGTATTGAGGATGCATTGGCATTGGCAAGGTCAGTTGTCGCGCCATCAATATAATGATTATCCATTCTTTAAGGTTGGGTACGATTCTTTGAGTGCCTTTTGAATTTGTCTTATGTGATGTCAATAAAAAATATGGCAAGCAAGATCAACTGAAGGAAATTCAAAAAGCATTTAAGAAGAAAGCTGTCTTAAAAGCGGATCAGCTCGGATTTGGTAACTCCGGAAATACCGCAAGGCGTTTCTTATTTGAAAGTGCTGATCTTTCAGCTAAAATAACAAATATTAATGTCAATTTGATTAAAAAAGTCAACATAGTATTGATTGTTGTTGTTTCCGGTAGTGCGGCAAGCACAGAAAAGGTTCGAAAATGTTCGTTTAACACAGCTAGATATTATGCATCCGTGGTAATTTCACCTTTTTCGTGGCCTCATTTATGCGGGCTAACATTCCATGATTGCAGCCAACTGACCCCAAAAACTCTTGATGGAGTAATATTGCATAAATGTCTCTTGTCAAATGGCAGTCACGTTAGAGTGGATGCGTATAATGGTAACTCTAGAACGAGTGTTTTTAATAAGTGTTCCAAAATAATTGCGACTACTAGGTATATTTTGCAAGGGTACAAACCAGTCCCTTATCGAACCCCTGCGATCCGGTTCCGTTCTGGTTTTTGAGTCCATCGAACCGAACTCAGAACCGCACCTTTTATATTGTTAACCTTCTGAACCTCGATCCTCTACTTGAAAAAAGTTTCGGTACAAAGAATCACCTTAATCAGTTCTTTACAACATATAAAACATTACTTATTGAGCTTGAATCGAAGCATTATCATTTCGGCATATTACGACGTCGAAAATGAAATTAAGCATAAGTCCAGATGTGAAATGGCAAAACACATGCATATATTTAGCTAGTTAGAAGGCCAGCTTTTCATTTTGAAGTCCAGGCACTTTTGTAAGTCGTGTAAGAGGACCAATGAATGATATTTATATTGAATGAGGTCCATTCGGGAATTGATTAATGGACGCTTCCTTCTTATCAAATATATATCCAATTTTGTAGGTAAGATTCCTTGAACCAAGCTTCGAAGCAAAATCGTAAGTTTGATAATAAAAAGAACCGGTCGAAGAATCGAACCTATGATTTTGCAACGGTTCCGAACCCCCGGATCGTACCTTTTCTCAGTTCTTGGATCTCTAGATTTGTAACTCAGTGTGAATCTCATTCTAAAGAATTATAAATTCTTTGAACATATCAAAAGTATCGATCTAATCGTTTTTTTGTACAACAAAATATTAATATCGTAAGATACTTTTTCAATATCGAAAGATATCTGGCAACCCTACTCTCGAGCCCTCAGAAATGGTCTAAACAGTTCTTTGAAGATGCTTTTCAGGTGGCTTATCAGTTCATTAGGCTGAATAGAGCCAAACTGACCAAGCAGCTGATAAGCTGCATTCTGAAAGGATAGACAACGCAACTGTACTTGCTTATTAAGAGCTTCCCCAACACTGTACACTCTCTTCAAGCCATCCAATCCAATTTATTCCTCCAATGCAAGTCCAAAAAATCATATCAAAACATTAAGAAATATATACTGCTGCTGCTGCTCACTGCCATTCCTGTCCAGGACAATAATGCAGCAAGACAAAGATAACAACAAATATGAAGAAGACCATATAGCGCTGAAACATCGTGTAGTCCGTATAGTAACGCACGGAGCCACGACTCGGCTCTTGGGGCATTAACTCCGGAGCCAACGGCTGCATGCGTGGCAATGGCTCTGGTGCATACATAACGAAACACTGGGTGAACATGCTGGTTTGTGGCACGATGGCTTCCCTCATGGAATAAGCCCTACGCTGTTCTGCCAATGACCTGCACCTGGGAATCAATAGGTTATCCTCGCAATCAATCGGAATCAATGTGTTCGTGCCTATACGCGATAGGCAGATGGGACACGTGGCCTGGTTTCCCCTCGAATCCATCCATCTGTTAATGCAGCCGTGGCAGAAGTGATGTCCGCAAAAACTGACCACCGGCGACCGTGCCGTGCACATGCAGATGATACAGACAAAAACGGGACTACCATTCTGATCCTGGTCATCGTCCCCTGAATCGCTGTTCCGGGAGGGATCGTCCTCGCCATTCGGTGGAGCCCTAACGACTAGGTTCGGCATGTCTGTTGTTTTCAGAATCTAGAATTATACTGACTGATTTAGATATTGAGGGGTATGAGATATTGTGTGTGTGTGTGTGCTAGAAATTTCAAAGCCTGCTTGATTTGAACTCTCAGTCTATTAATATTGGTTTGTGTCTGTACCAGCGGGCGATGTTGGCAGGTCAGAACTAGTTTACTTTCTCAATTTCAAATCAAGCAGCCTTTGAAATTACAAGCACTCACACACTCGTTACCCCCATCCCCCTCAATAGCAGTATCAATCAGTATAGTTCTAGATACTGAAAACATCGGACATGCCGAACCAAGTAGATGTGGCTCTACCGAATGGCGAGGACGATCCACCCCGGGACAGTGACACCGATACCGATGCCTCGGAAGTGAATCACGCTTTTGCCTGTGTCATCTGCAAACGCATGGCCCGCTCGCCGGTAGCAAGTTATTGCGGACATCTCTTCTGCCACATCTGCATTTACAAGTGGATGCGGGATATGGGAAACCGGGCCACGTGTCACTGCTGCCACTCGCGCATTCGCCTTAAAACGCTAATCCCGATCAGGTCATCGGCCATGAAGAAAGACAATATGTTCACCGGGGGTTTAGTCGAGTATCCAGCAGTCATGCAGCCGTTGGCTCCGGAGTTAATGCCCCAAGAGGACTTCTTGGACAACCCGGTGTTTCAGCGCTTCATCGTCTTGTTCATTTTTGTTTTTCTTGTCTTGCTGCAGTATTATCCTGGACAGGAATGGCAGTGAGCAGCTGCAGCAGTATATTTTGATATGATTTTGTGGATCAGCGGTGAAAGATTAAAGTGAAATTGATTTCTTGAAGAGAGTGTACAGTGTTGGGGAAACTTAATAAGCAGGTACAGTCTGAGGTAAGTTGAGTGAGGTGCGGTGCTCTCCGGAGCTTTGTATCTTTTCGGTGTGTAGCTTATCCGCAGTTATGTGGATAGCTAAGCTAGTTTGTGATCAGCCACCTGAAAAGCATCTTTGAAGAACTGCTAGACCGTTTGCGACAGCCGTGTTAGTTACACGACTGTGGACGAGAGCTTATAGATGGCTCAGGCTGGCGGGAAAAGTCAGTCAAAGAGCGTTCCGAGGATAAGCTGGTCGTTTGTGGCCGTTGGTACTCAATTAAGTGATTGGAGATGAGGCCCAAGCTGGCATCGTTTGCCATAATTGGAGCTCTCCTCGTTGTGGCCGGTTTCCTTCGGTTCAGTTATGCCAGCGAAGAAGGCAGTTGTTCAGCTGTACAAGTTTGTACGAATCGATGGACATGCAAGTGCATGCACGTTGCTCGATGAGAGATTATCGATGTTGCAGCCGTCGAAGTTGAACAGGGCCGCTGACGCTGAACCAGGAATGGGGTATGCTGATCACTGTGGTCAATGGCATCGTTGTCGCGATGTGAGAAGTGTGTTCTGTCGGGGATGTGGCCGTGGACCGTTGCTGTTTGCATACCTTGGCAGATGCGCATGTGTATGTGTGAGCGTGCGTCGAATTTTTTGGGCGCCACTCGTACGTGTGTGTGTGTTGCACTGCGAGTACGTACGTGTGTGTGTTTGGCCAAAAACATTGCCGGGTGGTTGCAGTGGAACGGTTGGCGGCTGCTGCTAGGATGAAGATGTCCATGTCCATGTAGTCTTCTGTGGAGCCGTTGTTGTATGTATGTTTAGTTGTATGTATTGCCGGCACACGCTGTGTGTGTGTGTGCGTTTGCATTTCACAATTCCGCGAAAACGATTTGTACAGCTGCAGCGGCTGCGAATTGTGGGTGCATATTGCCAGTGTTGCCAGATCGGCTTTTTTGCCGTAATTTGTATCATTTTCTAAAACTTATAAGAAAATCGATTGTTTGTCAACTCTATCAGTACCCTAATTGCAACCACTAACGTTCAGCAAGCTGGCATTTCAATCTAAAATGCTTTAGGTGGATAGTGAACTAAAAAAAATCTTCTCAAAACTGCTGCATAAATCACATAGTTGATCTTAAAAAGCAACTAACGCTGAGTTAATTATCTACTTGTGGGATTTTCATAGAATACATTGGATAAAGCAATTCGATTGTTTTTAGATGGTAATCTGACAATCTTCAGCCTTCTTCAACATATTCAGCCTTGTTCTTAATTCCACTTCCACAAAATTTTCGTGATTGAAAACCGGTTTTCGTGCTATATTTGATCTCTAAGTCCCAAAACTTTTGCGGAAGTGGAATTGAGAACAAGGCTGATTGACATGTTTTTGGCTTACAAAATTTTACCAAACCTACAGATTAAATTTTAAGCTCGTAGCTTAAATCTTCTTAGATATGGCCATGAATCACTTTTGAACCTGTTCGAAGCCGGTTCTGAACTACTAAAATGACCCAACTTCAAAATACAAACCTACTTATATACCAAATTTAAAATTCGTTTCATGAATGGCTTCTGAAATATGGCTCTGAATCACTTTTGAACCGGTTCGAAACCGGTTCTGAACCAGTAAAATATTTTACTACATATTTTTAATCTACAAACCAAACTTAGGTCAACAACATACAACATACAGACCAGGGACCTACAACAAGCCTCTCTAGTTCGATCACACCCGTGCACTTATCTGTCTTGCTTGGGCTCGCTGCTTTGGTTCGACACACTCGAAATGATGGAAAGTAAGTTAGAACGAGTAAGCTCTTTGCTTCTCACGAGTAATAATATGAACAAGCTTTTCATACCACGAGTTAAAATAAGCCTTTTGCCAGCAATGGCTAAGCCTTTTCAACACTACTCGTGTTTACTCGGACTTGCAACAGAATTTACTCGTACTTGTTACTTAGAGGCTTGTTGCGGGACTCTGGTACTTACTCTGCTGGTTTACGGCGAGCTTCGACAAGCCTCTTATGTAATTGTTGTTGGGTTGTGGGAAGGAAAGAGAAAGCGTATGCAAAATACATATGCAAAAAATAGGCCATCATGCTATCTCTTTTGCTCTCACAAATTGTTGTTTTTTGTGTGCTTGTGACGATTGTGTACAAGCGTTGATCGTAACAGATCGCACACAAAGCCGAAGAAACACTCCCAAGAACCACCAGGACCACCCTATCCCAGCTACGATCAGGAAGAAGCCGGTTTTTGAATAGCTACCTTGCACGGATAAACCCAGAGGTTTCTGATGAATGCAACAGCCCATACAACAGCCAGTACCTTTTCAGTTGTCCTCTTAACCCCACCACCCTCACAGCTCTATATCTGTGGACCCATCCAATCGAGGTAGCCTCTTTCCTCGAATTGGACATGGACTAGTATCAGCATCCCCCTTATCTTTTACCCTACTTCTTTCTCTTTTTCTTTTCATACTCTCCACGTACATGGATCAACACCGACCAGCCGTTACAACAACAGATCGCAGCAGATCTTTGAATTCGGCAACAAGTACTCTCGTTTACTAGCGGCCGAAGCAACGAGTATTTGTACCGAGCGAGCTCCACTTTTTACGTCTAGCAGCAGAACTTAGATTTTAGCAATAAGGTCTTATGACGACTCGCGGTCGAAGCTCTATGTCAACGGGAGTGTCTGTACGGAAAACACTCGAGTGTGCAAATGCAATGATTCGCCTATACTCGAATCTTTTTGCTATTTTTGTTATGTGAATGGCGTATAAACGAGATCAGCAAGCCTTGAGCGTTTAGATTTTTTGTATTGCATTTGAAGCACGGGTGAGTGAGTGTATTCGTGATGGCTCGTTGCAGTTCTCTGGTGCATACATGACTAAACCCTGGGTGAACAGGCTGGCATGTGGCACAATGGCTTCCCTCATGGAATAAGCCCTACGCTGTTCTGCCAATGACCTATACATGGGAATCAATCGGTTCTGTTCGCAATCGATCGGAATCATTGTATTCGTGCCGATACGCGACAGGCATATGGGACACGTGGCCTGGTTTCCCTTTGAATCCATCCATCTGTTAATGCAGCCGTGGCAGAAGTGATGTCCTCAAAAACTGACCACCGGCGACCGCGCCATGCGCATGCAGATGATACAGACAAAATCGGGATTACCATACTGATCCTGGTCATCATCCCCATCCTCGGTGTCCCGGGGGATCTTCCTTGCCATTCGGTGGAGCCATATCGACTAGGTTCGGTATGTCTGTTGTTTTCAGTATCAAGAACTATACAGACTAATTTAGATATTGAGGGGGATGATATATTTTGTGTGTGTGATTTCAAAGCCTGCTTGATTTGAACTCTTAGTCTATGCAGTCCATAAATATTGCTCTGTGTCTGTGCCAGCGGTCGATGTGGGCAGGTCAGAATTAGTTTACTTTCACATTTTGGCCACAAGCCCAGATTTAAAGGGCTTCCAAAGCGCAACTTTGAATTCTTAAAAGAGATAGAGAAGCTTCACGTTCAGTTATTTTCTCATACTTGTTCAAGTTCAAGTCAAGCAGCCTTTGAAATTACAAGCACTCACACAATTGTTACCCCATCCGCCTCAATAGCAGTATCAATCAGTATAGTTCTAGATACTGAAAACAACAGACATGCCGAACCTATTAGATGTGGCTCTACCGAATGGCGAGGACGATCCACCCCGGGACAGTGACACCGATACCGATGCCTCGGAAGAGAATACCGCTTTTGACTGTGCAATTTGTTTGCGCACAGCCCGCTCACCGGTAGTGAGTTTCTGTGGACATCACTTCTGTGCCCGCTGCATTTACTTATGGATACAAAAGAAGGGAAACCGGGCCACGTGTCCCTACTGCCAGTCGCGTATTGGGCACAATTTTATGATACCCATCGATTGCGGACGGAGGAACCGTTTGTATCCCAAGTGCAAGCCGTTGTCAGAGTACCATCAGGAATTTGTTATGAAGAATATCGGCGTACCACTGGCCAGCATGTTCACCCGTGGTTACGTCTGGGTTGCCCCAGAGTTGTTCCCACGCTTGCAGCCGTTGGCTCCGGAGTTATTGCACCAAGTGCCGAGACCTGACACCGTGCGTAACTTTGTGGACTTTTCTGTGAATCATCGAGGCATGATCTTGTTCATTCTGATTGCTCTGTTTTTCATGCTTCAGAATTATACTGGACCGGAATAACTGTGAGCAGCAGCAGCTTGTTTTGTTAATGTTTTAAATTGTTAATGTTTTTATTTCGGTCAGATGTGTCGAATAAAATTGCGAATGGCTTTAAAGAGGGCTTACAGTGTTGAATAAACTCTTAATAAGCAGGTACAGTTGAGTTGGGTGCTTGTGCTCTCCTGAGCTGAAGTGCTTGTCTTGGAACAGACCTGGTGCCCAAGAAGAGAGGACGTTAAATGTGACTGTCTCTTTCTGACATTCAGTGATACATGACTTTGGCAAGCATTGACCGAATGTGATCGACCCCCAGGTGCAATGACTGCGGAACGCTGTATTAGAGACTCTTTAAACACAAAAGATATGGCAAATGTGGCTGTGCTTACAATAGAATATCACTCAAAGCCGCTATTTCTATTCTGGGATCGCCCCTAGTTCAACCGAATTTCAGCTTTTCCTTAAATCGGTTCCAAAACGACTTTTTCCGATTTTTCCAAACTATGTCATCTCGAAAGAATTCCAAAAACTCAACTCTGACCCAGGATCTTCCGAAGATTTGTCGAATTTCTATCCTTAGAACCCTTTCTAAGGGTATACCTTCCCGTTTTTACCATAAATCTAGGCAGTAAGGTATTTTTCATTCTTTTCGACATGGTCCGTCTGTCCGTCCTTCTGTCTATCTGTCTGTCTGCCCGTCTGTCCGTATGAACAAACAGATCTTAGAGATGGTAAGAGATACAGGTTTGACATGTATGGGACATATGTTTCTTATACTTGCAGGCAGATCAAGTTTATATTCAATTTTTGCCACGCCCTTTCCCGCCACCGCAAATTGGAAAAAGCGTTATATCTCCCACAGTTTTATAGATAGAAGGTTCGTTCCTTCTGGACATATTTAGTAATCAGGATTATTTATCGATCCGCCAAAGGAATCGTAAAGATCGGATGAACGGTTGTCGAGCTCTAAGGAAAACAAACAATTATGGGCAGCACCGGTCGGTGATGGGCAGCATTTCACAGGTACAGAGTATGTTTTAGTCGGGCTTGACCGACTTTCTTTCTTGTCGATAACACATTGCCAGCTACCCAGTGTTGCCAATTTAGCTATTTTCCCACCAGATCTGGCGTTTTTCATATGCTGATGGCGTGCAAATTTGTAATCTGGCGGCTAGCGGGAATTTTTGGCTATTTTGAAAATTAATATAGCTTATTTTTAGCTGTTTCAAATCTATTGGCAACATCCTTAAATATCACAACATGGCAACACTTTTAGTTGATAGTTGCTGTAATAAGAGCAATCGAGGTTGCTTTATCATCTCTAACTATTCTTGCGCTTCACTGTAGAGTATTTCACAATTTTTGTCCCACTCTTTGGTTTGGGAACTGGGACTGTCGGAAATGATTTAGAATACTTACAGCTATTTATGGCAACATTTAGAAATTTTCCACAGTTTTTGAGTGGCGGCATTTCAAAGTTGATTTTTTTAATGGTACTTCTGCAAAATTTGAGTCAAATCCAATTACGAGTTTTTAAATAAGATTATAAAACGAAAAACAGTTTTGCCTTTTAATTTATGGGCAATAAGTGTAATCTTTTTAAAACATTTCATTAAAAATTTTAGCTTTCTACATATTAATCGGACAATGCATCTCAGATCTGTGTGTTCATACGGACAGACAGTCTAAAAGACGGACATGGCTATTTGGATTTGGCTGTTGATGCTAATCAAGAATATATTATAGCTACTTTATAGGGTTGGCATTGTTTCCATATCCCTGTTACATACATTTGCACAACTACATGATCAAATTTTTCCCATTTTTAATGGAAACAGGGTATATAAATTCATGCTAGCTATTTATATAGCTACTTTTAAACATTTCTAGCTATTTCTGGCTATTTTTTAACTTGGATCTAGCGTGCTGAACCCCTGAAGAGTTGGCAACACTGCAGCTACCACCAAAATCTGTAGAGAGAAGAGAGAGAGAGAAACGCAGCAGAGCCGCTTTAAGCGCTCGACGCAGCCAAAGAGCGACGCTAAAACACACACACACGCGCACATCCAGCACTCAATTTGAGCTCACTGAGCCGCTCTTCAAAGTGTTGCGAGTCGTGAACGGAGACGGTTGTTCGTTGCGGACAGTCTGCATAAGCAAAAAGAAAAAAGCAAAGCAAACAACAACAACAAATACCAACAAATTGCATTCAAAATTTTTTTGGGTGAAGAGCGAACTGTCTCTGTGTGTTTCTGCGTGTGTGTGTGTGTCGCCGTCGCGTACGTGTGCGCCGTGTAAGCAAGATGGCAAGCGAAATGCTATCACAAAATATAAATCCAAGCAAAAATTAAATTAATTAAATAGAATCAAATTTTTTTTAAATATTTTTTTTTTACATTGAAAAGTGCAAACAATTGTGTCTCTACCTACGATCGCGCATGTGTTTGTGTCGCAAAGCAAGAAAGAGAGCGCGCAAATACAAAAGGAAGCGTCGTTGCGGCGGCGTCGTTTTGAAAACCGTTGGGGAAAAAATGATTTTTTTTTAAATGAAAATACAACAAAATGTATTTGTTGTTATCTGCCGCTTATAAAACGGCGTCGTGGGCGCGAGTTTTAATTGTTAAACCATAAATGAACGCAAATTAAAACTACCAATCAAATAATTGAGCAGACACAAACAACAACTCAACTCAACACACAAGAAAGCAAAAACAATTACACAAAAAAAAACCAAGAAAAACTGGATTACAACAATGCAGCAGCAGCAACAACACAGTCGAAGTTGGATTAACAACATGTTCGCTTTAAGGCTGCTCTTGCTGCTCATGCTAATGCAAGCAGCCGCAGGGGGCGGCGGAGGCAGAGGATTCGCTCAAGCCACGGGTAAGTTTTAGGCTAGAACTTCGAACATGCTGCAAGCTCTTGAATTCAAAAGGGTAATACAGGGTGGTCCATTTAAAAATTGGAATTTAATTTTGCTATATATAAAAACGGGCTCGATATTTTTCAAAGGTTGAACATTTATTGGAAAGGTTGGTCATAGTTTTTACTAAATATAAGTCGCTTTCCGAATGACATTTGACGTTTTTAAAGTCAAATTATAAATAGTTCAAGTTCCAATCACTAGATAGTCCACCCTGTATAACTGCTGCAATTGCAGGCGCTCTCCCGCTCTCTTGCTCCTTCCCTAATTCCTTTGCCTGGTATGCTTTATTCGTTCGTTTGCTTTGCTCGTTTTCGGACAGGTGGTCGCGGCCAGGCTCTCTCCCTCTCTGGTTGGCTCTCTCTGTCTCTTGCACTCTCTAGCTGTCTCTTTCTTAGATCAGTTGAGTTGGTTTACCGTCGGTCTTTTTTTTTTTACCACTTCCTGTGCTCTTCTTTAAAACTCCATTGTATAATTAGTCTCACTTGTCATCAAAGTTTAAACAAAACCCACGTATTTGAGTTACTCAAATGTATGTACTTAAACTCCCCCTCCCGCTCCCCCTCAAGCGGATAAGAAGAAGTAGAAGGAAGGAGGAGTTGTACTTTGAGTACCTACAATATTTGCATATTCTTGTCTAATCATTGAGTCAACATTTGCATGTGTGTGCGTGTGTGTGTAGGTGGCCCGGCTAGGTCGATCGCCTCTCAGAAATGTCAACTTTCTGTAGAATTCACAGAAAATCACAAACATTTTAACTGGAATTTGAAAAAATAAACTGAATTGTTTAAACTTTAAAAAGATTACACCAACACATTTCATAAAAACTAAACTAAAATGACATCAGTTTTATATTGGAAATTGAACAAATACCATCAAAAGCCTTAAGCTTGGATTAGTGCAGTTCCTTGGCAATACCCTAAAACCTCACTCTCTACGAGAGTCATGCTTATTGTGTGTGTGAGAGAAATGGTTACGGTTAATCTTAAATTTTATATATTTGAGTATTTTGAATCGAGCCTTGAGGTTCCTAGGGATTCACTAGGTTCATTTTCAATAAAATTTATTGGGTAGTTAGTACACTGACCTCTGAAGGTCCTTGAAAGGTGCTTAGCTCCCTGATTTAAGAAAAATTCGGCTTGTAGAAGCATATTACAGGCTCCAATGATTTCCCCATGCCCATTGTCATTAACCTAAGTAGAAATTTAAAAGAATTTACCGGTCTTTAGACTGATATTTTTATAATGTTTCACCTTACACCATTTTCAGCCCAGGAATTCGTGTTTACGTTCCGATTTCAGTAAAACTCAGTTTGTAGAAGCAATAAGCAGGTTCCCAGATATCCTTAACTCCCATTTTTGATAACCTAGGCTGAAGTTCATCTGAGTTATTGATCATATAATCGTTTATAGTGATTTTTTGGAATCCTTAACTCCCATTTTCATTAATCTAGGTTGAAGTTCATCTAAGTTATTGATCATATAATTTTATATAGTGATTTTTGGAAATGGTACACCTTCTTCTATGAAAAAGTCGGCATGATGAAGGTATCCAGGAATATATATATCCCTTATTCCGTTACCTTAAAAGCGGATTTAGGTAATATAGTCATATATTGGTTATAAGACTGGTTTTCCGGTAAGGTACAACCCTTTAAGGCACGAAAAAGGTACTTAAAGTCACTATTTTAAAAAAAATTGAACATGTAAAAAGCATAATGTTTATTTAAACTGAATTGAAAGTTGTAAAAGTTATAGACAGATTCACATTCGCTTATATTCGGAGTGTATTTCAAAATGAAGAATCATAATACAAGTTTCAAAGCATCCATAAAGCCAATTTTCATTAAACCATGGCTGATTTTTAATGGAACTATTGGTCATATAGTAGAATATTGGTCTGTAGACTAATTTTTTTTGCTATGGTGCAACGATTTATGAAAAAGTCAACATAATGAAAGTTTCCAGGAATATATATAGCCCATATTCATTAGCCTTATAGACCGATTAAGCCCTTTAGACAGGTTTTGCTGTACGTTACAACTTCTAAAGACACGAAAGAGTTACTTAAAGTCAAAATTTTAAGAAAAGTGGGCTTGCAAACGGATAATACAGTTTCCCAGAAATCCTCAAAGTTCATTTTCATTAGCCTGAGTTGAAATAAGTTGAAGTTACAATTATATTCAAAGTGTTTTTAGTATATGTCAATTTGTAGAAGCCTTATACAGGTTCCAAAGAGTCCAAACGCCATTTTCCTAAACCTAGGATGAAATTTCATGAAGCAATTGGTCATATAACCGTACTTTGGTCTTTATACATTCTAATTTGAGAAAAAATCGATTTGTAGAAGCTTAATTATGTTGCCCAGATATAAATATCTTCCATATTCATAGGCAGATTCAAAATCTATGGGGTTTTCCGGGGGGGTTTTCGGTATGGTAACCATTGCCGACTTTTGGCAAAAATCGACTTGTAAAAGCATAATATTGCTTTCAACAAATCCATAGCGTTTATTTTCATACTGGGTGAAATTGTTAAGTACAGAAATATTTGCATATATTTGTGTTTTAGGAAATGTCGATTTGTTACAGTAAGCTATTTTTAAATTAGTGAAGATGGAAATTATGGTCATATACACTTTATACAACTGTATGTAGGTATAGGTTTCCAGTATAAGTGTCATATCATTAACCTTGAGGCGTTTTTCCAGATATCTCTAAAGGTCGAGGTTATTATCCAATTAATGCAAAAATCGGATGGTAATACAAGCTTCAAACAACTAATTGAAATTTTTGAATTTATACAAAATTCTTTTGATAATGACTTTACTAACTCAATTTTATTGAACAACAATATTTTGTCTAAATCTCATGAATAGTTGTAAATTTTTGATTGTAGGACAAATCTTATCCAAAATTTCTTATTCAAAATTTTAGGAACTACCAATTTTTTTGGGGTATATTTTAAACAGGGCTGCTCAAGAAGAAAGGCTCTCTCTCTCTCTCTCTAACACTCACTGATGCATTACTTCGGCAAGCATTCGGTGTGAATTGCTAAGTGTTCTCGGTCCCCAGGGGCTTGGCTGGGAAACACCGACTTAAAACAAAGTTTTATCTTGAGTGGGTTTTTCTTCAAAGGAGAACTAACTCCTTGCATTAAACAATCGGTTATTCTAGGACTAAGAAGAAATCTTCGTCCCATGTGCTTTACAAAGCGCTTTTTACTCAAACAACGACACAATTACCACCTGATTTGGGCTTTTTACTGATCTGAAACATTTTCCAGCTATTTCAGCTATTAAAAAACATTTTTTTTTAAAGGAACTTTGTTTAATGCTTTAAAGAACGGCCCTGTTATGACTTAGAAACAAGGGGGTCCTGGGACAAACAGGCCGGAGCAGGCGGCTACGAAAAATCTCAAAGCAGCCTGCAAAGTATAACTCGTACTGCGGGTTAGGGAAAGCGTGTCACAAACAATGAAAATGTGAAGTATTTCTTAGAGGTTCCAGTCGTAGCTTCAACTTTCAACCCAATAACCCAGTAATTTGGATAAGATCAAAGAGCACGAAATGGACTAATTTAATTCTTTTTAAAACAAATAATAATTTTTTGATTTTAATGGACTAAGAACCTAACTTATAACAAAGGTTAAGTCTTCGAAGAAAATAATAAAGAGAGATGGTATGCTCAGCCAACTGTCATTAACACAAAAAGATATACCCCAAGAACTCAGACCGTCAATTGCAAAGTCGTGCCTGATCCTTACGTTATTCTATGGTTTGAAGTTATTCGCTCATATTGACGCAAACAGTTTTAATAGATTACGGGTGACCTTTAATTCTATAGCAACATATATATCTTTGAGTATAAATGTAAAGTCCTGGATGAACCACAGAGTTCTTATATGTCTTCATAGGATTATAACAAAAATAGAGCCCTCATATCTGTTTAACAAACTACAGTTAGCAGCTTCCTTACGGACCAAAAACCTGATATGTCCAAAAACGATATTTTCCAATACGGATACCCCATTTTTCTAGTTTACTGTTCGCTGCTGGAATGAACTACATAAAGAAAATCAGAAACGCAACGCAATTCAAAAGTGATTTACTAAACTACATTCAAAGAAAAAATACTCAATAATAATAATAAGAAGAATTTCTTAGTTATGTATGTAAATATTTGTTTAGTTTTGTAAGATAGGTTATATGTATCTCAATATTTAAATAACACACCCGTGACTAATGCTCTAAGTTATAAGATAAATTCTTGTAGCATTGGGAAGAGCAAATAAACTAAAGTAATACACAATTCCCTTGGCCCAATTGAAAAAATAATGAACAAGTATTTAAAATCTTATTCTATTGTTAGGTACATATACCATTACTAAATCTATTATTTTTCCCAATTAGGATTGTAAAAGTCTTTATTTTCATAAACTTAGTCTTATCTCAACTTCTCTTAAGTAAATTTGTTTAACATTCCCAGCAGTTCTTGGTGTCTAACTGATACAGCTTAAAGATCTTAAGAATTTCGATAGATTTTTATTGTATTTTAGTCGAGAAAACTCAATTCAAATTAATCAAGATTAAGGTAGTGTTAGAAATTGAGGCTTGTTTTAAAGATAAAAATTCATAGCGATTTTGGAAATAATTTAAGGTGCCTAAAGTTCTTTTTAATAAAATCATCCCAAAAATAATCAAATTTTTGAATAGATGTAAATAATCTGCTCTTCATCTATATAGAATTCGATGATAGATGTTCAAGTGCCTTTACTTAAAGCGATTTATGAATAGAATTTGATTCAATATTCCTAAATTTAAAGTGATCTATAAACATGGAATTATTAAAACAGTGTTGACGCTTTCATTGATAACAAGTGATCTTCGAAGAGACTCTACTTAAAAATGTTAGAATTATTCCATTTATTATGCAATTTTGATCGAATGTAGACGCTTTTTTGTTTACGAAGTGATCTATAAGGAGAATGTTATTCAATATTAAAGAATTCTTCAATTTCAAACGATCTTTGATCATCTATGATATGATTCTTCCATTAAAAATGATCTTTAAACAGAAACTGATCATTTAAGCAATTATTCTTCCATTTTAAGTGATCTATAACAGAATCTATTTTAAGTTTCAATGATTCTTTCATCTCCTAATCAAAGTTGGACAGTTTCTTCCATTTGAAGTGATCTATGCACGCAATCCTAAAAATTTGCAGACTTTTGAGCAATAAGAAGTAATCTACATAAAAACTGTACTCAAAAATGTAGGAATTCTTCCATTTTTACATGCAATCTGGTTCGAATGTATAAAGAGATATTTATCCAAAATCTAAGAATTCATTCACTTAAAGTGATCTTTGATCATTTATGAAATGGTTCTTCCATTTCAAGTGATATAGGCATAAAATCTGATATTAGCAATACTGATTATTCAATTGCAAGTGATAAACTATTCAATGCTTCTTCTATTTGGGGTGATCTATACAAATGTTGAAGCTTTCTTCTACATATATGAAATGATCTACGAACAGAGTCTTATCCTAAATGTAATGATCTCCATTTGAAGTGATCTTGGAACATAATTTGATTGTTATTAGAAATGATTCTTCCATTTCAAGTGATCTTTTATTGCATTTCAAGTGATCTAAGCATAGAATCTGATCATTGAAATAATGATTCTTCTATTTCAAGTGATCTTTGAACAGAATTTGATAAAGTTTTCAATGATTCTTCTATTTAAGGTGATCTTTACTTGCAAGCTTGATAGAATGTAGCCGCTATAAAGATAATCTGCCTTGGTAGACAATCAGATTGAGTTCGATTGTCATATTGAACAGAACAGAAAGTGATCTTTGCACATAATCTGATCATTTATGAAATGATTCTTTCATTTCAAGCGATCTATGCATAACATCTTATCATAGAAATACTAATTTATTAATTTTAAGCAATCTATAAACAGAATTCGATTAAATATTCATTATTCTTCTGTTTGAGGTGATCTTTACATGCAATATTGTTCGAATGTAGAGGGTTTCTTCAATATGAAGTGATCTATAAAGATAAACTTATCGAAAATGTAAGAATTCTTTCAAACTTAGTTGTCTTTGATCATTTATGAAATGGATCTTCCATTTTAAGTGATCACAGAAATACTGATTCTTCAATTTCAAGTAATCTATGAACAGAATTTGATAAACTTTTCAATGATTCTTCTATTTGAGGTGATCTTTACATGCAATCTTGCTCGAATTTAGATGCTTTCTTCCATAAAAAGTGATCTATTAAGATAAGTTTAAGCAAAATATAAGAATACTTTAATTTCAAGTGATCTTTGTATAAAATTTAATAACTTATAAAATGATTTTTTCATTTCAAGTGATCTTTTTCTAAAATTCTTTCATTTCAAAAGATCTCTGCCAAAACTACTGATCGAAAATGTGATCTAATTTTACTATATGAAATGATCTTGGCAAGGAACGGTGATCAATTGAAAGCCTAAGACTGATCTTCTCATTTCCCATGACTCGATCATTGAACTCTACATGTCTCACTTCCTCCTTGGTTATTGAGACAAAATGTTTAACATTTTTTTTGCGTTGTTGCTTTTGTTACCTAGCCAACTTTCCCATTCAAATTGACATTTAAAGGCATTCAACTTTTGATGGATGGAAAATCAAAAGGCGAAAAAAATTGGATTTTTTCATTTTCATATTTTTTATTTTTGCGCAGGTTTGCTGGATTCTCTCTTCAACGTAACGGTTTTCGTGTAGTAGAAGAACCAACCAACCACCACCACCAAGAAAAAAAAACGACAGCTGTGCCGAGAGCTCCAGGACGAGGAGCAAACATCAACCCCTGGCATATTGCACAGTCAGTTTAGTTGTCGCGTCCTTTTTGCTGTTTCTGTTTGCTCAAAGATCAAATTACGATAAGAGCGAGCAGGAGAGGTGGTGGTGGCCAGAAGGAAAGAGAGATAAACATATGGACAATGTGTGAGCCTACCTAGGCTGAAACAAGTTCTCCGTTCTCCAGATACTTTTGTATCTACATTTTCAATGTCGTTTGGTGCGCTCTCGGTCTCCCTCTCTCTCGCTCTCTCTGATATTTCCTGTATCCTCCACCCTAAAAATTACAACGTTCCTTGACTTACAAAAGTCACGCACAGAGGCCGTTAGAAGATCCTTAATTAGCAGGAAGAGGCATGCTTGAAGTGTATAAATAAGTACTTACTGAAATACTTGCATGTGTGTGTAGGTATGTGTTGGTGTGTGTAAAGGCATGTAGCTCATAAAATGTGCATTTTATGATGATTTTAAGGTTATAAGTGGCTACCAACTGAAGTTGGTAAAACAATATATAAGATTGTAAAACTTGAAGTAGGTTCGCTTTAATAAAAGTCAATCCTTTTTATATCACTAGAAAATTTGTAGAATTGTAAAAGAAAATGCTCTGAAAGAGTAGTTAAAATATTTTAAGTCAGTCAGAAGTGAAAATTTTGGGACACTTACTATAAGAGTGAGGGGTACGACCTTAAAAATATATGAAAAATATGAACAATTATCCAAAAAAATCAAGTTAAACTATTCTCTCCTGTTCCCGTTTTCGATTTCTCGCAAAAAAACGAGGAATCGAAGTTTCATTTATCTTAAAAAGCTTGAATATTAGAACCTAGCCATTGATTTAGCAATCCTCGGTTCCTGATTTGTTTCAAAGATCTCAAAAATACCTTGATTTCCTAAAAATAAATATCTATTTCTTTGCAAAGAACTGTAAGAATCCGAATATATATTAATATATTGCTTAAATGATTCAAAACTTATGCGAAAATCTCTTCAAAAAGATCAATAATTGAACCTTTTTCATGAAACTGTTCATATAACACTTCAAATTTAAAGACTAGACTTAACCTTTGATTAGATGACTGTAAACATCCAACCTTTTTTATATTTAAGATTACTTGAAAACGAAAAATCAGTGTATCTAAGATCGTATGGTACGAATATATCACTTGAAATTGAAAAAAAAATTCTTACATTTTAAACCACAGACTACTTCATATTGTGGATAGCTTGATGACGCGGTTTAAGGTGTGGAATCAAACCGGCATTGAGAGGAAAACATTAGTTTTGAAGTGAAAGGTAAACTCGAGACTCTTAAATGGAATATTAAGAACTAATCTGTTTACTGACATTTGAAAGATAGAACTTCTTGCCATTTCAGCTTGTAAATGCGACTACATTGCAAGAGCTTTTTCTTAAGCATCAGCCTTAAAGCAGGCTGATAGTATTTGTAAGAAAATTCAAACAAAGAGCTTTAAAGCTTTTCACTTGGAGCTTTGGCAGCGGCCGAGCAAAAAAGTAAACTTTGAAAAGCAGTGGCTACTTGTCTGCTCACATTGCAGAACTCTGCTTTAAAGAGACCTGGGGAAGAAATTTTAGGACAGGCTAACTTAGAACCAGCTAAAGAATAGAGCTTTCTAATTGGTATGACAGTCGACTCTTAAAATCCTCTTGACATTACCTCAAAAATTTGTTAACAATTCAATGTTTATTGACGTAAGTCAGTCGAGACAACAAAGAAATTACAAAGATACATTGTCTATTGGTTCATCTAGGGCCAAGCGAAGAAGAGATTGCAAACTGAGATAAACAGACTTGTTCTCAATTTCACTTCCGCAAAAGTTTTGTGATTTAGAGGCCAAATTAAGCCCAAAAACCTGTTTTAAATCACAAAATTTTTTAGAAGTGGAATTGAGATCAAGGCTGATACACATTAATTGTCTGTGACTAGCTCCAATCCAACTCGGACAAACGCAATGCATTACAGGTACATTTGCGTTGCAGCGGGTCTTCTTATTTCTAGCAGATGTGTCCCTATTTTAAGGTTTGTGTCACTCGTACCGGACCTTGAATACCGACCAATTGTATACCATGAAAGTTTCGGTTCAAGCAATAATTTTCATCAATTCCTTAAGAACTTCTATAACTTTCTGATTGTTATGACCGAAAAAAATTATTTTATCGTACAGAATCGCTTGAATTGATAAGTTAAGATGCGTTTTAGAAATCCAATTCAAAGAAGGAAATAAAGCATTGGTCAAGTTGCAAAAGAGGTTAAAAAATCTCTAAATTTTATGCACGTAAAAGTAAAAGTTGAGTTACCTTCGGAAATTTAAAGACCGGGCATTCTTGCAAGCCTTTGTAAGAAATATGCTTCATTCGACTCTTGATTCACGATTTACATAGCTGAGTAGACTAGTCACGTTTCTAAATTCTAACCAAAAGTAGAGGCATAATCCTGTCGAATATTACACAATCTATGAAAACAGGTTCAAACCAAAACCTTTGTCACTTTACAACATTTTCGAACCCCTAAACCGAACCTTCATCAAAATTTTAGAGGTAAACTAATAAAGAATTTAAAGGACAATGAGCTGAGAATACTTCAAACAATGAACGTAAAAATCCTGAAATGATCCTTGAATTCTGCTGTTTTATAATTTTCTTCCGTTTAAAATTTATAAGGGCTTTGTTGATGACCTAATAAATTCTACTTATATCATTTTTTTCAATTCCCAGCAAATATTTTATGAAATCTTTGTTGTGACATATAAAGTACTCGAGTACATTTTTTACAATAGTCAGAAATAGTTTTAATGATATTTTTTCATTTCGGGAGAATTAAATAGTCATAAATGTGCTAGTTTTCCAAATGATACTTTTGTCGGGAGAAAGAGTCGTTTTTAACCAGTTCTTCTGATCAGTTTCGATTCATTTTCGAGTAAACTCGCGAGTCTATTTTAAGTCACATTTCAATAAATCACGTTTTGAGCATATTCATAATTCATTTTCGAGTCTTCTTTTAATCGGTAGTTAGTTATCGTTTTTTAACCATCAAAAGGGCTCGAAAAAGACTCATTAAGGTGATTTTTGTTACAACGATCTTTCAAATGTTGGGTGGGTTCTGTCAAGAACCAAGTTTTTCGAAATTTCCCAAATTTTTATATTCTGTTCCAAAGGTTCTGCTAAAGATATATTCAGTTTGTATAAATGAACATATGTAACAGCCAGAAGAAAGCATCTCCAACCCTATAAAGTATATAAATTCTTGATCAGCCATCAATAGCCGAGACGGTAGAGCCATGACCTTCTGTACGTCTGACAGATCTCAGAAATGGTACGAGTTAGAGGTTGGAAGCTTATTTGCACTTACACTTGGAAGCTTTTGACTATTTTCAAATTTTGCCAATCCCCCTGCCTCCCCCGCAATTTGGAAAAAGTTATGTCTCCCACAGTTTTGTAGATAGAAGGCTCGTACCAAAGGATTGGAGAAGATCGGATGAGCAAAATAAAGTTTGCAGCGGCAGTGCTGCTTTTTGTTGCTACTGCAGCAGCATACACTTTTGCAGTTACAGGGTGCAGAGTTGGATTAAAAAAAAACACAATTTTTTTCTGTACGTGATAAAAATCATTTAATGATTTGTGTACATCACTTTTTGAATGTGATATCCTGTAAATGGTCGTCTTGATCGGCTACGGCGTACTGGTTTTGGCCAACATTTCGGCCGGAATGGCGGCTACTTCTTGTCTTGCAGGGTCCTTGGCCTGTTGATGTAAGCCTTTCATTTCAAATAGCCCCAGGAAAAGAAGTTTGAAGGCGTAAAAAATCGATTGTAGCACGGGTTGTGTGTGGTGTAGCGTCATCTTGTTGAAACCATACGCTTTCGACAAACAATTGGCATCAAAAAATTGGTTATCATGTCTGGATAACGCTCCTGATTGACGGTAACTGTTTGGCCATCTTCATTTTCAACCAAGTAGTGACTTTTTTCATCGTGAACGAGGTACCTCTTAAATCTCTTGAAGAGGTTCAAAGTGAAATGAGCTTCTTTTAAATGAATTTTCACAATTGACTTGTTTTGTTGATTGTGAATTTTAATAGTCTGAAACCGTTCGTGTGGCGTTTACTGTTCCGTGGTATATTCACTTGGACTGACGCTTTAAACGCGCTATGTTATTAGTTGATCTGGTAACGGTGTCCAAAGTAATAGTGTTGCCAGATGGCTCCGTCAAATATGGCCAATTCTGTATATAACCTTCGAACTTGACCGACTTTCTTACTTGTTTTTTAATTGAAATTAAGTTTTTTTCTATTTCTGTCAAAAATCACGAGGTTGTCTAAGTAGAAAAGCTGTACAAATTTAATAAATCTCTTTTAAACTATTTTAGTTTACAGCGCAGATTTCCCAAAGTAGTTTTAAAGCCATATTTTCTTCGTAATTCACGAGATTGTCTAATTCCAGAAGCGGTCGAAACTCAATCAGGGGTGTCCTGGAAATCTCCAGAAATTCGGTTGGTTTGCAAATCGCTAGAGAAATCCATCGGTGTCCCAGGACTTCGAGAGATTTCGTTTTGTTCGAAAGTCTAGTTCGAAAGTCGAGTTCGAAAAGTGTGTGTATAAGATTATGGTCCTACTACAAAAACAATGATATATTACGTGGGTTGGTGAATTCGCTATTGGTTGGTTAATGTATTGGCTGTCTTGTGTATTGGTTGGTTTGCCAAAATCTCCCAACAAAATACGAGAGGTTTGAAACCAACCTAAAGAGATTTCTCGGACACCGAGAATTAGTTTTGGGTTGAAATTTGGTTGGAAGAGATTTCTGGGACACCGCCGAATAAAACACTTTGAATCCTTTTAAAGTATTTTCAAAGTATTTCTTATTAAGCTATGGATGTTCACTTTTTTCTATTTCTGTCGTAGTTCACGAGGTTGTCTGGTTTAAAAAACTGTCAGAATTCAATATAAAACTCATTTAAATCTTTTAAGTATTTATTAAGCCTCAGGAAATTCACATTTTTACAATTGTTGATGAAATTTACGAGGTTGTCTAATTCCAAAAGAGGTCAAAATTCAATAAATCTCTATTTTACTCTTTTAAGTGTTAGCTCAGATTTCCTTCAGTATTTTTAAAATCACACGAAATTAAATTTTTTTTAAATTTTTCCGAAATTCACGAGGTTGTCTAATTCGAAAAGCTGTCAGAAGTCAATAAAACTCTTTTTAACTGTTTAAGTTGATAGCGCAGATATCCCAAAGTATTTTTAAACCCACATGCAATTCTCTTTTTTCTATTTTCGTAGAAACTCAAGAGGTTGTTTAACATAAAAAAGACAGAATTTAATAAAACTCTTTACAACTATTTAAAGTATTTTTGAAGTATTTATTTTCAACAAGTGTAACGACATAAGAGACCATCTTTCAGTTTATATCGATTTCAAATCGGTTAATCTTTTTTTCAAAAAATTACAAATTTCTTTGCTTGGAGCTCCCAATTAAACACAAAATATAGTTTCCAGTTAGATTTAAACTTTTATATAGTAAATGCCGAATTATTCTTCGAGCAAAGATCATCGTTTCAATAAAGTATTAAGCCACTCAAAAGCAATTAAATATTTTCCGCCAGTACTAAATCTTTTAAAACTGTAAGCCAAAGTTCCCAAATAAAAACAAAAGAATCCTAGGGTTCAACCTTATCTAAGCCTAAAAAAGCATTCCAAGATGTTTCACAAACTGACCAAAAATTAGCATACAAATTTTGTATATTTTAATATGAAAGTCTTTCCCATGTTTTGAGTGTTTCACTTATCGCCCATTAACTGTCACATTTATTAATTAATCGTTGCCGCCGAAAGAAGATGAAAAACTTTCTCAACGCATATCGCGCAGGTAACTTAAGACTTAATTAAAAAATCAACTGCAAAATGCTGCTAATTTCTGATGTGTTAAGTATCAAAATCGGTTCCTTTCGAAACACAAGCACACACAGAGACAGACAGACAGACGGACACACCAAAAACTGCAGCAGTTGGTTCCAAAAACCAAAAAAAAAACTTGAAAATAAACCGGGTTGTTACTTGATATGATGTGAGGCAGCAAAGGTAGAGCAGTTCCGTTGGACAAGGAGACGATCCTGTTTTTGTTTTATTTTCAGACACACCTTGAAAGCAGCAGAGAACACAGAGAGAGAGAGAGAGGAGATGAGAGAGCTCTCTGTGTTTATGGAGTTTTAATGATCGACCAAGCAACTAAACAGGGCTTACTCTTTTTTTCTCTGCTGGCCTGTTTAATGAGTTTTCTTTATGGCCCTCACACAGACACACACTGATAGATACAAGATACATACAACAAAAACTGCTTTGCTTTGTGATACGCACTGACCGAACAAGTTTTTGTTGTTGTTGTTGTATTTTATTTTATTTCAACCTTCTTGGTCTCTCTTTTGCTTTTTGCTGCCATGGGTCCAAAAAGGCTGACAACCTCAAAGACAGACGACGACGACGACGACATAAGCAGCGAGAACAAATGAACGAACGAATGAACCCAAACCCAACGAATGTACAACAATTTTTATGTATTAAACCCAAAGTGTCTTGTCTTGTCTTGGCCAGGGCCAGGCCCAGGCCAGACCAAAACCAAACCAAACCCGACCCGACCAGAAGAACCATGGCCGATGCACGCGATGCCCGAGCGAGACAACTCAGAACACAACAACCACACAGGCCATTAAAATCTATCTCTATCTCTTCTCTGTTTTTTTTTTTTTTGCTTTCTGCACAGTGAGAGCAAATTATAAATTTACTTTTATCAGGATTTGGCAGAAGAAATTGTCAGAATTTTGTTTAGAATTTATGCGAAAATCCTGCAATTTTGTTTCTAAATTGTTTAGACATTAGATTTATATAGTTTAACAGCTTTATTTTATGATCTATCAGGTCTGGTAAGGATTTGAGGAAAGATAGTCAAGCAGCACTTCACCCAGTTGGTGTGGCGCCAATTGTTAAAATTATCTAGAAATCAGCTTGAATTGTCAATCTACCAAGTTTGATAAGAATACTTCACACAGTTGGTGTGGCGCCGTACTTTAGATTTATCTAGAAATCAGCTTGATTTATCTATCTACCAACTTTGGTAAAGATTAGATGAAATTAAGTCAAGTTATAGGCTTATGAAATTGTTTTGGAGCAGCACTTCACACAGTTCCTGTGGCGCCATACTTTAGATTTATCTAGAAATCAGCCTGGCTTATCCATTTTCCAAGTTTGATAAGGATAAGATCAAGTTAACTCAAGTTATAGGCAAATCAAATAGTTTGGAGCAGCACTTCACACAGTTGGTGTGGCGACATACTTTGGATTTATCTAGAAATTCGCCTTATTTATCCATCTACCAACTTTGTTAAAGATAAGATGGAGCTTAGTCAAATTATAGGCATAACAATAAATATAAAGCAACAGCAGCACTTCTCGCAGTGCGTATAAAGCCACATTTAAAAGCTAAACTGAATTTCAAATGCCAAAATGAAAATTTGGCGAATTTTCTACTTTGTTAAGTACCTCTTAGAGAATTGAATTTGGTTCCACTGTGCTGCTTTTGTTGATTTGTAAATCTCATTCAAAGCTGGTCATAGGAAATTCTTTTCTAAGCTCCAAGTTACAGCAAAAAGGTGGGCTAGCTCAGTTTGTGTTTTGCTCTCTCTCTCTCTCTCTCTCTGATTCTCTATTGAATATGCAATGAAAAATGACAATCATCATTATGTACACTTGAGCGGATCGGCGAGCAATCGGCAGGCAATCTTTTACCTCAAGTTGAAACTGAAATTGCTCTCTGCTGCGTCTTTCGTGTGCTCGTGTGTGTATTTTGTGTGTTGGGTGTGTGTGAGAATCATCTAAATGGCAAAGTAGATCACATAGATACAAGTGATCCTTAAAGAAGCTGCAAAAGATACTTTTGTATCTACTTGGCATCAAACATCATTAAGAGTCAAAAACTAATTAAGGCTTGCTTCTGTGAACAACAGTTTCAAGTATCGTACAGAGGCTATTTTAACGATCGACTCGCGATCATTAAGAGCATCTTCAAATCATTAATGTCAATGGAAGTGTACGAAAGTAGCTAAACACGATGCGAGAATCATTTAGGTATAAATACTCGTAGAAATATTTATAGATTCTTTTTTTTTTTGGGTTTGTGAAAGGAATTTTTATGTTCAATAATAAGAAGCTTTTCATTTGGAAAGGAAGACACGAGAACTGTTAAAGTATCATTGATCACTTTACATTTATTGATACTTCTAAAGTTATTTTGAGTATCTTTTCAGCCGTTGATTTACTATAAAACATTATATTTAACCCGAAGATCACATTTGTGGCAGTAGACAAAGGCTAGCATCAGATAAAAGATCACTGGAAGATCATCTTTGTAGCATAAGTTAAAGTATTTCATGATTAGTTGAAGTGAGAATCACTAAAAATAAGAAAGCCGACTACGATCACTTTTTTAAAGATGCTTAAAAATGATCAAAACCAAAAGATTATCAAATAATAATATAAGATGAAAACTACATTTTTACCATAACGATCACTTGGAGAAGATTTTAGCATTATTTTCGTATTAAGCTAAGATCATAAAGCACTTGTAAATCAGTTTACGAAAGCAGCTAAAGACTTGGAAGCTCATTTTGTTCAGCTCTTAACGATCACCTCTTTAAAATAACTGCCTTACGTTTAAACCTTAAGTTGAAGATCACTTAGAAAGAATTACGTATCACTTGAGACAAGAAGATTTGCAATTTAAGACAGATAATCCTTTCATATCAATCAGATCACTTAAATCTTAAAGTATTGTAATCATTTAAGGTTCAAGTTTAAGTGATGATCCCCTAAAAAACATTGAAGATCTTTGAATGATCACTTTGTAAAATCTTAAATAGGTTAATAAAAACAGTTTGAACATTTGTAAGACTTGTTGTAGACTTTAATTATCATCCTAAGCTAAAGCTTAAGGAATGATCACCTGAAAAAACATCAAAGATCTTTTACTGATATCTTTGTTAAGGCTTCCAAAGCATTTTAAGACCAGTTTTGAAATGAAATGATTATTCGAGGCTCGAGCTTAAGCTGTGATCTCCTTAAAAACTTTAAAGATCATTTGATGATTACTTAATCAAAATTGTAGCAACTGTTTAAAAGATTGTAAGAACAGTTAAAGACTTTAATTAACATTTAAGGGTGAAGCTTAAGCGATAATCACCCAAAAAATCATCAAAGAACTTTTACTGATCACTTTGTTAGGGCTTCTAGAGCATTTTAAGACCTGTTATGGACTTTTATGATCATTCAAGTTGTCAGCTTAAGCTGTCATCCCCTTTAACACATTTAAAATCATTCAAAGATCACTTAATCTGAATTGTAGGAACAGTTTGAAGGTCCGTAAGATCAGTCATAGACTTTTATGATCAATCATGGCTAAAGCCTAAGCGAAGATCCCCGAACAACATTAAAGATCATTTGATGATCAGTTTGGAAAAGCTTCTGAAGCTTTGTAAGCCCAGTTATAGAGTCTTACGATTATTCAAGGTGCGATCTTAAGCTATGTAATCCGCTTAAAAACATTATAGATCATTCGATGATCACTTAATCAGAATTGTAAAAACAGTTTAAAGGTTTGTTAGATCAGTTATCGAGCTTAATGATTAATCAAGGGTAAAGCTTGAGCGAAGATCCCCGGAAAAACTTCAAAGATCATTTGAGGATCAGTTTGTAAATGCTTCATTCAAGGTTCGAGTTTAAGCTGTAATACCCTTAAAAACATTAAAGATCATTTTATGATCACTTAATCAGAATTCTTGCATCAGTTCGATGGATGGTAAGAACAGCAAAAGACTTTAATGAGCATTCAAGGGGGCTTAAGCGATGATCACCCAAATAAACATCAAAGATCTTTACTGATCACGTTGTTTAAGCTTCTAAAGCACTGTAGCAACAGTTTGAAGGATTTTAAGATTAGGTTTAGACTTTAATATACATTCAAGGCCATAATTTAAGTGATGATCACCTGAAAAGCATCAAAGATCATTTAATGATCACATTGTAAAAGATTCTAAATTATTATAGTAGCAGTTTTAAGTATTCTAACAACGGGTCTAGACTCTTACGATCATTTAAGGTTCAAGTTTATTTCGTCTGAATAAAAAATTGAAGAACATTTGATGATCACTTTGTAAAAGCTACTACATAATTTAAGCAACAGTTTCACAGATTCTAATAGCGGTTCTAGACTACTACGATCATTGTAAAAGCCTTTGAAGCTTTGTTGGTACTCCTTTAAGGTTCAAGCTTAAGTGATGCTTACCTAAAAAGCATTAAAGATCATTTTTGAGCACTTTGTAAAAGCTTCTGAAGAATTGTAATGCCAGTTATAGATCTTTATGATCATTAAAGGATCACGTTAAAGTGAAGATTCGCTGAAAATCATCAAAGATCATTTGATGATTACATTGCAAAAGCTACCATAGAGTAAAAGAAACAGCTGAAGAAACATTTTTAAGATCCAGCTTAACTTATGATCACTAAGAAAATATTATTTATTACTTTGGATAATCAAGGATTCAAGGCATAAAATGAAGATCAATTAAAAAGTAGCTACAAAATGGTATGAAACGATCTTACAACTATTTTATGGTCAAAGATCACTAATAGATTACGAACTAAAGCACTAAACTGCAAGTTAAAGATCAAGCTTTAATCATGATCACTTAAAAACCATGACTGATCAACTGCCAAGAGCTGATATAATTAAGAAAAACATAAAGACTAAGAATCTTAAGCTCAAATATTTCTGAAAGTTCAGCTAACACTCAATTAAACCTAAGATTTCTGAAACAGTTTTTTGGGTAAAGCCACAAAGAACTGTTTGTTGTCAGCTAATCCCCTAAAATTTATATGGATTACTGATCTAGAACAGTAAACTTTTCGGTGTTAAAAGTAAAAAAAATGCGCTCCGCGCCCTCCTGTTAGATTTTGCGGCACCTTAGCGCAACCAACTGGATTAATAATTTCGTCGTTCCTCATGTAATATTATTCATAATGACCTACCCTACAGCTACTTGGCAGGTAATTGAGCATATGATAAGCTGAAAATATGTTTGATAAAAGCAGCCCTCAGTTTTGCAGTTGCAGCTGCAGTTCTAGGACTTCCCTTTGTTGTTGTTGTATAATTTTTTTTTCGGTCATTTAAAGTGCACTTGAAAACACATGCGACACTTCCCCCACCCTCACTCCATAGACACACACACAGAGAGAGAACGTGGGAACAACAATACTGTTTGAAAGGAAGACACCCTCATCTGAGAGAGAGAGAAATGCGCGCCAAATGGTTTCCAAAAGGGTTGAAGTTGAAAATCCATAAAAATAATGGCATATGAGTGAATATTATAGCTCTCCCTCTCTCACTTCTTTACTCTCTGTGTGTACTTTAAATAAAGTGAAGCATTTAACACTTCCGGCAGACAACAACAAAGCTGCTCTAAAAAAAAAAAAAACTTCGACAGCGTGTGAATGTTTAGTTTAAGAGTTTAAATTCGATTCATAACTTTTTTTCAGTTGCTAATTTGTCAAGAAAAATCTCTGTGTGTGGCGCCCCATTAACTTAACATCTACAGTTAGTTGGAGAAAGATCGCTAAGTGATCGGTTGACTCGACAACAGTAACAACAACAACAACACGACAACGACAAAAAAGAAACACAGAAACTGGTATATGGGGGTTATGCAAATGCAGTTTGTCTAACAGAGTCAGTTAAACTGGACAAACAAACTCATAAACCGTTTTGATTTTGAAAGAAGTTGCATTGATCAAAAGTGATTTCCAAATCAAGCTGGAATATATTGAAGTTATTTCAACTTTTTTTTTTAAATTTTATTGATCCTGTGTTATTATGTTGATACTAAAAATGTTATAGTGATGTGTGAAATTGGTCAAAGTGATATGAAAAATGACCCAGTGATTTGATTTCAGATCAAAGAAAACATCAAGAAAGAGGAGACTCTCAGAGTTTCTGATTCAAAGAGACACAGCAATAGTCTAACTCGAAAAAGATGAAGGCAATGCTCATTGCCTTTAGGAATCCAACCTAAATCCAAAAAGATTTAATCCTAAATTCCAAAATTTTCTAGATCTTTTCTTGGATTCAAGATTATAATTCTTAAATGGATTATGCATACACTCTCCGAGTGTAAACTAAGAACGAAATTATCTGCAGCTAGAAGATTTAAGATATAATTTCTGTTAACACAAATGATCCGGCTCGAATGACCAGTCTAGAGCCTTGGGTTTAATTGCAGTTAAAAATATTTAAGATATAATTTCTGTTAAGATAAATGATCTGGCTCGAAGGACCAGTATTGAGCCTTCGGTTTAATTGCAGTTAAAAAGATTTAAGATATAATTTCTGTTAAGACTAATTATACGGCTCGAAGGACCAGTCTAGAGACTTGGGTTTGATTGCAGTTAAAAAGATTTAATATATAATTTCTGTTAAGACAAATGATCCGTCTCGAAGGCCTTGAAATTTGATTGCAGTAAAAAAAAGATTCAAGATATAATTTAGGTTAAGATCAATGATCCGGCTCGAAGGACCAGTCTAGAGCCTTGAATTTGATTGCAGTTTTGCTTCTTCTTTCCCCGAATTGAGAAGAAGCTTCCAGAAGCAACTTCATTAGATATCGCATCAGAAAACAGAACCTAAATCCAAAGAGAAAATGGTGTATCACAAATATAAGCCAACTGTTTTGATTTCCTTATAATTTCGTCTGTCATAACTTCTTTTAAATTTAAATTATCAGCTTCCTTAAATATCCAAATAGTTGATTCATCAACTCATTTCACAAAAAAATTATTGTGAAATAGTTAAAGTTGATTGTTTTTTAACAAGCCGCAACATGTTCAGTTTCATTTAAGCGATAATCCATGAGAAACTCAGAAAAAAGCGCATCTCGTTCCAGTCTCTGTTGCTGATAAAAAAAACTGAGGGAATTATGACGCGGTTTACTTTACAATGCGGTCTACCCTGATAAGGATTTTTGCTTCTGGTCTTTATTTTTTTTTTGCTGTTAGTCTCTGTTGGATAAAACAGACTTCGAATAGATAAACAAAAAGTTCACTAACAACTTGTTGTCGGCATGCGCCCATAATTAGAATTCATGTAAGTCGCCTCAAAACTGAATGAATTTTAATTTTATAATTTTTATATCGTGTTTTTTTTTTTTTTGTTGTTTTTGTCGATGGAGAAAAGCGTGAGAAATTTTTGGCCGTGGTTTGTTTTTTGTTTTGTTTTACTTGTCGCCGCTGCTGCTGCTGGCTTATTATGCTGATAGCGTCTTTTCGTAGTTGTTGCTGTTGTTGCAAAAAATTCAAATTCGATAAGCGCCATTTAGTGTTACTTTTTGTTCGTTCATTGATCTGTCACTGAAATGGAACATTTGACCTGACCAAATTTTAATTAATTGACACCGCCGAGTTAGTCAAAAAACCCACCCAACCAGACGAGCTTCGCTTCTATTTGGGCTTTTCTTTTGACGCCGCTGCTGTTTTCATGCTTCATCGACAGAGCGTGAAAATGTGTTTATTGCGTGTGATTTACCGCACAATGAAAAACGGAAAATACCTGAGGAATTTATGCGCCGTTTAAACATGAAGATCGCACAACACCCTGCCCCCCTTCCCACCCACCTACCCCCTCCTTGCTACCGTCCTCATTAGTTGGAGTAGGTGTTTTAGATGCTTAGACAAATGAGCTGTTAATTGCTTGAGTTAAGTTTGTAAGTCATCATTAAATGGATCAAAATGTAAGCAAGCGTGACTGGGTAAATGCTTAAATGGTGTGAAATGAACTAGTTTAGGAGTGAACTGAACCGCTATGAGCTATGTGCTAAAATGATCTAGTAGATGGAAGTTGCACTAAATTAAGTAAATTTAGTAAAATTGGACTTTGATTTAAAGAACTGAACTACTAAAATGAACCAAAATAAGAGGAAATATAACTAGTTCACTTGGAAAATCACCCATATTAAGTTAAAATAAAGTAAGAAATCTTGAGAAAATTAACATAAGACTCTGATTCAAAGAACCAGAAACAGAGAGACTAAAACTAGTTCACTTGTAACACCAACCACATTAAGTGTTAGTCAGTTACAAATCTTGAGGAAATAAAAAATCCACTCTAATTCAAAGAACTGAACAACTAAAATGAACTAGTTCCCTTTTCAAATGAACCAGTAGCTGGAAATCCACCCAAATTGAGCTAAAATTATGTAAGAAATTAAAATTCAACTTTCATTCAAAGAACTGAACCATCAAAATGAACCTAAATAAGAACTAGTTCACTTTTAAAATAAATCAGTAACTGTAAACAAACCAAATTCAGTTAAAACTAGTCAAGAAATTTTGAGGTAGTCTTAACTAGACTAAAAACTGAACCACTAAAGTGAACCAGTAACAGAGAAGAGAACTAGTTCTCTTTTCAAATGAACCAGTAGCAGAAAACCCAACCAAATTAAGTTAAAATTTGCTAAGAAATTTTGAGGAAGTCATAGTTCAACTCTAAAAACAAAGAGCAGACCTAGTTCACATTTCGAATGAACCAGTAGCTGACAAACCAACCAAATTATGTTTAAATCAGTTAGAAACCTTAAAGAAATAAAAACTCGACTCTGAATTTAAGAACTGAACCACTTAAATAAAGAAGTAGCACGGAAAATAGAATAGAATGGAAAATGGTTCCCTTTTGAAATGAACCAGTAGAAAGAAAACCAGCCAAATTAAGTTAACTTAAGTTAAGATATTTTGAGGTAGTCAAAACTTGACAAAGAATTGAATCAGTAACAGAGAATAGAAAAAGTTTTCTTCTCGAATGATGCAGTAGCTGAAAACCCTATCAAATTAAGCTAAAATTAATTAAGAAATTTTAAGGAAGTCATAATTCGTCTCTAAGGCCCGAACTGAATCAGTAATGGAGAGAAAGGAACTAGTTCACTTTTGAAAAGAACCAGTAAATAAAGAAACTTGTTAGAAATTTCAAAATTTAAATTTGTAAATTAATCTACGTCGCTGACTCAAAGAACCAAACCACTAGCTTTGTTTCAAAACGAACCAGTAGCTTTAAAAGTAGCTCGTTAATCAACTTTCTTTTCAAAAACTAACCAAATGTTATAATTAACGACTCTGATTCAAGGAAACGAACCACTAACGAACTAGTAACATTAATAATACAGCTAACTCACTTTCAAAATAAACCTATGGAAGAAAAACCATCGAAATAAGGTGGAATTTAGTTGGGAATCTTTAGAATTTAAATCAGTAAACTAATCTACGACTCTGACTCAAAGAACCATACCTCTAGCATCTTACTTAAAAAGTAGCTCTTAAATAACCAAATGCCCATCACCGTTGCGACCGGTGCTGCCCATAATTGTTTGTTTTCCTTTTAACTCGAATATCGTTCATCCGATCTTTAAAATTCCTTTAGCGAATCGATAAAGAATCCCGAATACTAAAAATGTCCAGAAGGTTCGAACCTCCTATCTATACAACTGTGGAAGATATGACTTTTTTTTCGATATTGCGGGGGCGGGAGGGGGCGTGGCCAAAATTGAAAATAAACTTAATCTGCCTGCAAGTATAAGAAACATATGTTCCATACATGTCAAACCTCTTACCGTCTCTGAGATCTGTTTGTTCATACGGACAGACGGACACTTTTGCACAAACTTAATATACTCTGTGTACCTCTGAAATCGGGATGGGAGAAAATGGATGTTAGCCAAAATTAAAAATCGCAAAAATACTTGGAGCTTATTTAGTTCCGACAAAATGTTCTGAGCACCCAACCCAAAAAGTTTCAGATTGAAGTAGAATTGGAAATCAACTAAAATTAAAAATCGCAAAAAAAAAAAAACTCCCTAAATGTTCTGATTTTTGATGCCCTATGTCCCAAATGAAACTTTTCCAACCCAAGTGTCACATTTAAGTACAAAAATCAAGAAACTGCGTCTCAAAGAAAATTTATTTTCCGAAACCAGATAAAAAAAAACTTAATAAAACTAAAGACTTTTGTCTACATAAATAATGTATAATGGTTGTAATAGAAAATATAGTACGAGTTCAAACAGCCGAAGGAGGAGGAGGAGGAGCAGACAATAACAACAACAACCACACACAAAAAGCGGAAAGATTGTAAAGTGTTAATGAAAAAGTAGCTGACGAGCTGGGGCGCTCGGTTTAGTTCGAAGGAGGGAGTGAGCAGGGGAAAGTCGTAAACGACGAGTGAGTGTGGGAACCGAGAGACGACGACGACGACGATGTCTCGTCTTTTTTGGGTTATGTGGCATGGAATTTTGCTTTTTGTGGTCTGTACGTCTATTGTGGTTTGGTTTGCTGTGTGTTGCAGCTGATAGATTAGTGGGCCACAGTCAACTGTCGACGATAGCAAAACAGTTCAGAGAAGTTAGGAGGAGTCGAAGTCGGTGGCTTATGTGCGCAGCACGCCCAAAGAATTTTCTATCATTGCCTCGCGGCGGCGGCGGCGCATAATTGGTTCATCGTTGAGTTTTTGTTTTCTAATCCATTGGAGGAGGAAGTTTGTGGTTTTTGTGGTTTCTGGTTGTTTTCTTTTTTTGGGTTCGTTGTTTGAATGATTAGCCGTCTTGTCCTTGTACGATCTATTCCCTTGCAGTTCTCTTTCCAAACTACAACTATACAGAAGCACTCAAATTACACACCTCAACTTTTGTTCAAGTTTATGGCTTAAGCCTGATCCTCAAAGCTTCCATTGGTCAATCAACTTAAGTCTGTGCTCACCTCACTCGCCCACCTCCCCGCCCTCCTGTAGCTTCTACTCTCAACTTGTCGCCCATTTATGTCTACTTAACATGCCACAACATCATTGCCCCGAGAGTAGTTCTACAAAAGAGGACGCAATTCTTGTGTTGTGTGCCTCATCGTCGACGTCGTCTTCATGTTTCTCTCCAGGCTGTTGTTGTTGTTTGCCTTTTAAGGGCTCATGGCGGCATGTCAAAAAGTCTCGTCGTCAGAAAAAGTTCACTGCACTTGAACTGACCAGCGCTGCAAAAAAAAAAAAAATAACAACAAATTTTTCAAGTTTTGTGCAATGAAATCAAACTTGAATATTGCTTATTCCATTGAAAAATGGCACACACAAATTAAACAAACGAGCCGCCAGCTGAAGCGCCCCCAAAATGTGTATGTATGTATGTATTTTAGAGGTATATACATATGTACATAAGTGTATGATGTTTGCTAATTGGGCGTGTGGCGATTTCCTGCCAACGACAATAAGTTTTGATTGCCCCAACCAGGCACACAAATAAATAAATGGCTTTGTCTTCTTTTTTTAGAGAAGTGGCTCGAGCTGTGTTCGAGGAGGAGGTGGTTGGTGGTGGTGCAGGAGGACAATGAAATGCCTCTGTGTGTGCCTTGCATACATAAAATGCAAGCCATTAATTTGTTCAAAACAGAAAAAACACTGCAAAAAAATTACATTAAATTAAAGCTTCAGTAGCTCGATATTTATCAAACAAGCTGAGATCTCTAACACTTTTTTCTTCCGAGGGCAGCTTGCAAGGGTTCCGTCCTCAAGTAACTCAGCTTCGGCTCGATGAATGTTTTCGAAAATTCTACAAAAGTTGTATTATCGTAATTTTAGAACTTTGGTAAAGTTTGGTAAAGTTAATAGCTTGACAAAAGAAGCTGTAATGGTAGAAAAAGTAAAACAAAAAGAGCAAGTATTACTAATATATATGAAAAGTAAGCTTTTTCATTAACTAAAATCAATACAACAGTTTAATAAATATTTAGGTATCCAAAATGAGGAATAATTCAATTGGGGTGAGGGTTCCGTCCTCAAGTAACTCAGGTTCGGTTCGATGAATGTTTTCAAAAACTCGCGAAAAATGGTTCTATGTGTATGTAAGCTATTTGGTAAAGTTAGCAGAAAATAACTTGATTTAGGAAATGCTAAAAAAAGTGAAATAAAACGAGTACAAATTATTAATATCAATGTACACTAAGCTTTTTCATAAACTAAAATCCTTTCAGAAGTGTAATAAATAATGAATGAATCAACTTGGCTGAGTGTTCCGTTTCTAAATAACTCAGGTTCGTTTCGATGAATGGTTTCGAAAATTCTACAAAAGTTGTATAATCTTTACTAAAGAATTTTTTTAAAATTAGAAAGTAATAACCCCCCATTTTGAAGTTGAAATGGTGGAGAAAGTAAAGGTGTTCTTATACCAATTTGAAATTTCTGGGAGTTCTTACACTTTTCTTTGACAAAATAGCTAAACTCAATAGACTTCTTTTTGCTTAATACCCTCCGAAAATTAGGTATACTCTAGGTTATCTAAACAGTCATTTCTGGCTTGAAAACATGCAAAATGGAGTCTTAGTTTGTTAAATTTGAAATAAATACTGAAAGGCTTAGCCCAATTTATGTATAATAACCAATGTCTGGTCTATTTTTTTCTCCAAATGAGCTCGTTTTTTCTTTATACTCTAAACCTTTTTAAGGTAATCAAATGAAAGGCACCCATCTATGCCTTCTTTAGTGCACTTAGAAGTTCACTGCCTTTGCAACATCATTTCCCCAAGAGTAGTTCTACAAGAGAGGACGCCATTCTTGTGTTGTGCCTCATCGTCGACGTCGTCGAACTTAAGTTGAGTTGTGATGATACACAGTTAAAAAAATCTTACATATGGCGTTGATAAATCGCACATACGGTTGCTTTAATAGTCAAGTGTGAGCAATTAAGGCACCCAACGCCTTCTTCTCTTAGTTAAGTTGCCCTATTTGATCTTCCAATAATCTCCCAGGAACCTTATTAACCATATTTATTGTAACTAATTACGACAAGTCAAGTGCGAGCAATTTCAGCACCCATTCAACATATGAAATGTAAATGCATAAGCGTGCTTCAACTTTCCGATTGTCAAATTTGGTTAACAATTTCTCTATTTATTGTAACAACTTCTAATGATCATGTGTGAAAAATTGCGGTACCCAACGCAGTCTATCAAGTAATATGATTCACTCACTTAGTTGAGTTGCCTTTTTAATCTTATAATATTCTTTCATAACCCTTATATCCAATATTTAATGAAACGGACGGGTCCTCTAAGGGTCAAGTGTGAGCAATTGCGGCACCCATCCATCATGTGAAATATGACATACCCAAGATTCTTACATGAACCTTATTAACCATATTTTTGTACCTATACTTACTTCTAATTGCAATTTTGGCACCCCTCCATCATTTGAAATGAAAACAACTATTGTCAGCTATGAAATCTGCAAATAAATATAGTTAAGTCGAGAGTTTTGACTGTACGAAGATCCAGTGGCATATACATAAAAGCATTAATGTGAACTTGATATGGAACTGAAATAGAAAGGGTTTGTTCCTGTAAATGAACGTGAGCTGTTTTGTCTAAAAGCCTTACAATCTGCTGGAGAATATATCCCATAACCTGGCACATAACAAGCGCACTTCCCATATATATCAATGTCAGATGAAGACAGTGTTCGTACTATAAACGGGGAGAATTTGAAGACATTAGCGTCGTACATTTCTAAAGCTCACATTATTGCAATTGGTGCTCAAATGATGATTTTCTATATGAACCGAAGGACTTGAGTGCCGACTTCTTGATGAAAGATCCATCTTCCATCCATCTCTGCAATACAATGCCCAATGATTGCACACTGTGCATACATAAGACTAGTATCAAAATACTAGCTGATCTGGTTAATGTTTCTTATAAATCAAAATAAATCGTATCTAATTTTGCAGAATGAAATGTCAAAATGATGCGAAACTTCTTGTGAATAATTGTCGGACGTACTGCCATTTGCCATTTAACAATATAAATAAGGCGTAGCGCCATCTACTATTCAAATATATAACTAATTTCGCTCTGTTTGAAATACGAACGACGGTTAAATTGTTTGGATAGAAATTGTTTATAGAAAAAAATAATTGCGGCTAATCGCTTGTCAACTGGTGTAAAGCTGATAACAGAGCGACACAGGGTTTCGTTGACTACAAAGCCGCACTTGAACTTGTACCTGGAAGCAAGGTCTCTGTGTAGATATTCCAGAGAGCATTGATTGATGATGTTCTCAAGTTGCGTGGGTCGACCAAGGCATTGATTTCGCAGTTTCTACTGGTGGAATTTTTTTTTGACAGTGTTGAGTACTGAGACCCGATGCACTAACCCTATTAAACCTATAAAGAGAGTCGCCGCTCACGTTAGCCAGCAGCTTTCCGGATGCATCGCTCTGTTACCAGTGGTTATTAACTACCCAGTCGAACTTTGCGGTATGTGGTTCCCAAGAGAATGCCATTTTTTATACTTCTTTTTACGGGGAAAACTCATTACATAATTATTTTAGTATGATAGAAGTTAAAAAATCTGTATGAAATGGTCACTACGTTCTTTTTACATGCGGTTAGAAGGCAAAAAGTCACTTTTACATGAAACCGTGCCTTCTCTGGGTTGCGCATTTGGCATGCGTAAATAATAAGAAATCTTGTTCTTTCTTCAACAAAACCGCATGCTAAAATACGTTCTCAAAGGTGCATACTTTTTGGTTTTCACGCCTTAATAAAAGCGAATGGAACTTTTCAGTTTTGGGAACTACTTCTTTGGTGAAAAAGATTATGAAAGATGTGCCTTTTTCATGGTGTCAAGTCCGTCTGGATAGCCATGTTGAACCGCTCAGCTTTATCTCCCTACAAACGCTCCCATTCGGGTTATGAAAATCTACGTATTGAAATTTCTAAGCCCCAGTCACAATTTTATTAAATTTCTGGCTAAAATAGTCTTTGAGAAAGCAAAGCGAACTTTATCTGTGCCGAAGTTTTAAAACACTTGAAACAAAAAATTCCTATGTCAGCTACAAGACTCATTTTCGAGAATTTTTTAGAAGTTCCTGAAGTTTATCTCTTTTTAAAAAGACTCAACAATGACACTTTTGTTAAAATGAGCCTTCAAATAACAATCAAAGACTCCACCAAATAGACCACACGCCAATGAAGAGGTCGAATATATTGAAAGAACAGATCTTTAGAAAAACTCACATTAAATTTCGATACCACTTAATACAAGGGAATTAGGAAAAATGGCAATATGGTTAAAGTACTTGAAACGTTCGCCTTCTTAAAAAGGTGCCAATTGCAACAAATTCAAGCACAATCCGACACCCCAGCGAAGAAACAGGCGTACAGACTCAGGCTGTGAGAGAATTCAATTGGTCCTACAAAGGCAGAAAAGCATTAGCTTTATATCATATTGAGGTACCCTCAGAGATAATAGCTATAATTCCTGATTCAAAATCTATATAGTAATACGCTAAGCAAATCCCCCACAAATGTTTGTCTCCCTTTTAAGCAAGGTAAAACAACTTCAATTAATAAAAGATTTATATCATTAGTTGACATGAGTATTGAGAGTTGACGAATCCATATGTCAATAGGTACGCTAAGCAAATCCACTACAAATCTTTGTCTCCCTTTTAAGCATAGCAAAACAACTTCATTTAATACAAGATTCTTACCATATGCTAGTATGAGTATTGAGAGTTGACGAATCTATATATAGATAAGCTAAGCAAATCCCCCACAAGAGCTTGTCTCCCTTTTAAGCAAAGTAAAACTACTCCAATTAATGCAAGATTTATAAAATATGTTGGTATGAGTATTAAGAGTTGACGAATGCCAAAAAAGAAAATTAAGTAGAACTATTTAAAGAAAATTTTGTGCAAAGCAAGCGTTGCTAATATAGTTATAAAATGGTTAATTTATTATGGGAAATTCAATGTGATACAGAAAAGCTATATATCTGGGGAAGCGTACGATGCGGGTGCAAATTGAGGTCTCTGCTGTAATCCTCAGGCCGTAGTCATATTAACTATCTGGCAAGGCGGAAATGCCTCAAATCCATACATCTCCTGCGGGAACGTTTCTCAAGCTTTTCGTATTTCTTTTAGTGTACATTTCCATAGCCTGTCCTCTCTCTGTTAACATAAATTCAACATTTTGATGATCGATGGTTGGGTTTAAGACATGGCATAAATCTCCTCTTTTTTTTGCACAACCTCAAAGTGTATGTCTGATTAACTTTGGCTAGCTGCACACACACACTCGAGTTTGACTCATATGAGCTGTACTCTGCATAATATTGCAAAATTTATGCAACATTTCAGATGTTGCTATACATTTGATTGTCTTAATTTTTCGCAACAATGTCGCCGCAGCCGGTTGACTCTCTGTGTGTGCAATGTGTGTGTGCGAGTGTGTAAACTAATTGACCTCAATTAGGCAGCGAAACACAGCATACACTCGCTTTAGTTGTGGGTGCGGTATGAGTACCTTTTTTGTTGAGCTTGACTGGTTCCGCAATGAGCTGCTCTAAACATACATTTTACAAGTACAAACTTTTAACTAAAACTGTAACACTTCTTTCATTTTGATTCCCTCTTTCAGATACCGCATTGGCTACCGTTTCCTGTACAAGTTTGGGCTGTAAAAATGGTGGCACTTGCATCACACACACCAATGGCAAATCCTATTGCAAGTAAGTTCCAATCAAAAGTACCACAAACACTTTTTGCATATGTCAATCAATTTCCAAGGACACAATAAGCAAGCAGGGTTTCTTGAATTTACCACGAAATTCGTCTAGACAAGGAGAAGACAAAAGAAAGTTGAGGAGACAAAAGCTCCTCCATCAAACCAACCCGCACAATTCAGCTCAGCTTCTTCTCAATCTTTAGTCGCCGATCGACAAAACGTTGACGACGCCGACGACGACATTCCTGGCAAATCGTTTCAACGATGACGAACAGCGTCGTTGTCTGGTTCGTGCCTTCAGCTCGTTTGCCTGATTTTCACTCGGCTGTGTTGGTTTATACATATATATTTTGTCTATGTTGTCTTGTAATAAATCAAATGCGGCCCAAAACAAACGGCACGTACGCAACGCATAACTCTGACTGAGTTATTATCGGTGGTCGGTCGGTAGATATATATATAAGTGTGTGTACTTGGGTATTTTGACTGACTGTCAAAATTTGATGAGCCACAAAACGTGGCATGAACACAAAAAATGCATAAACCTAATTCAGTGTTGATTGTTTTCGTCTCGAAAAAAATATAAAAAAAAAAGTGTGTCAGTTTGGATCAGCAGGTTCCAATCTCAAGTAACTCGATTAAGTTTCTTTTAATTTTTCTTAAAGTTCTCGAAAAGTTGTATTATGATGAATTGAGTATAAAGGGTGAAGTTTTAAACTTATAATTGAAATATTTTAAGTTTATGAGAAGAAATTTTAAAATTGATATTCCACCTATGAACTTGAGTATTATTTTTATTACATTAGAGACCACTTTTTATTAGTTTAGGTAATGTTTCACTAGTTTTATAGTTTAGAAACCACATTTCCGCTGTTTTCAAGCGCCATATGTGAATTTTTTTAGGGTTATAGGGGGTTCTGATCTCAAGTAACTCGGGTAACTTTCTTACAATTCCTCTTAAAATACTAGAAAGATTGTATTACGTTAATTTAAGTATTTAGGCTCCAGTTATAAGCTAATAATGTCAACAACAGAAGTTTTAGAGAAGAAATTTGAAACTTGAAATTCCTGCAATTAATTTGAGTTTTATTTATATTAGATAAGTACCACTTTTTACTAGTTTTAGTACTTTTTAGCTTGTTTTATTCCGCAATTTTTAAGCGCCTTATGTGAATTTTGATATTTAGTGATATTTATTTAGTATTTCGCCAACGGATAACCTTAACTGGCTACTACAATAAAACTTAAAACTAACAGTAACAATTTAACTACCAAAAGAAGTCCCTAAGAAGTCGCTTAACAATAATATTGTCGATGCTAAAGTCAAACCGCATGCCAACTGGGAGACGATTGTACATCAATATGGCTCTACATATAGGCTCATTATTGGCATAATTGACCCTATGAGTTGCTACTCTAAAGGGGACCCAGTCACGCAAAGATCTGGGCGGAACATTGAAAGGACTCTTGTCCAGTATCATAGGACAATTAATATTGCCGACCACAATGTCATTTAAGAAAATTAAAGACGCAATTGTCCTTCTATCCTCAAGGGTGGAAATATGCAATAGGCGACATCTACTCAGATACGGTGGAAAAGGCTCCGAAAAAGGTAAATAGGCGAGTGCAAATTTAAGGAATCGTTTCTGCAGACGCTCAAGCCTGTTTATGTGAACGGCAGCAGAAGGATTCCAGATAAACGAAGCATATTCAAGCCTAGAACGTACTAAGGCAGAATACAAACTTAGCCGTGTATAGGGATCGTTAAATTGCTTGGAATTGCGCTTTACAAAGCCCAGCATTGAATAAGCTTTGGGGAGAATATAGTTTAGATGCTCAGAAAACTGAAATTTGGAGTCAAACACCACCCCCAAATCCATAGCTTCATACTGCCGTCTCAAAGCGTGATGATTAATGGAATACGATGTTAATATCGGCAGGTTGCACTTTACATATGTAACAAAGAAGCATTTTGAGAAGTTAAGAGGCAGCAAATTGCGCCCGCACCAGTCAGCAACCAGAATTTTGTGGTTTTCCAGAGGGTTCCGATCTCAAGTAACTCGGTTACCTTCTTTTTAATTTTTCTTAAAATGCTAGAAAGCTTGTACTACTTAGAATTTAGTATTTAGGCGAAAGTTGTTGTATAATAATGCCAAAAATAAAATTTTTAGAAAAAAAATTTTGAACTTGAATTTGCTGCAATTAATTAGTCTTATTTTTATCAAACAAGTGACCACTTTTTACTAGTTTTGGTACTCTTTCGCTTATTTTATAGTTTAGAAACCACCAATCCGCAGTTTTTAAGCGCCTTATGTGAATTTCGTAGTTTTCTAGAGGGTTCCGGTCTCAAATAACTCAATTATCTTTCTTTCAATTCTTCTTAAAATAAGAGAAAGCTTGTATTACGTTAATTTAAATATTAGGGCTGCAGTTATAAGCTAATAATATCAACAACAGAAGCTTTGCAGAAGGAAGTCTAAACTTGAAATTCCAGCAATTAATCTGAGGTTTTTTTTAATAGATTTGAATACACTTTTTATTAGTTTAATTAATTTTTCGTTAGTTTTATAGCTAAGAAAGAACACCCACGTAGTTCCTATTTCAAGTGACTCAATATTGTCTCGATGAATGCTTTCTTATATTTATAAAGAACTCTAATCAAATTATATAACATATTTAGACACCTTGATGGATTCCGTCCTCAAGTAACTCAGGTTCGGCTCGTTGAATGTTTTCAAAAATTCTAGAAAAGTGGTATAATGTGCCTTTTAGCACTTCTGCAAAGATAGAACATAATAAACCAAAATTAGCAAATGTTATGAATGTAAAATTAAAATAACTTAACTAAAAACTATTAAAAAGTGTAATAAATCACCAATAAATAAACTAGGATAAATGTTCGGTTCTCAAATAACTCAGTTTTAGTTCGACAAATGTTTTACAAAATGTTTACAAAGTGGTCTTAGATTGAATTTTGAACACACATAAAGAAAACCCAAAAGTGTAAACTGTAGAAGACCGTTCTTCTTCTTATCATTGAATTGATTATACTGCAGATTTCAAGCATCTTTTTTCAAATATCCAGTAGCCAAATTACATTTCCCTCGCTATAAACCTCAGTTGATGCTCCTTTTGTGGCCACTCCTTCCTGTTTGATTTGACTATCTTTGGGCAATTACATAAAAGCGCTTAGCTTTTAGCCTAAAAATGCGAGCGACTGCTTTTTCTGTTGATTTTTACGACATTTTCCCTGTGTCTGAGATGGCAGGCAGTAGAGAGACTCAACTCGACTCAACTCTGATGATCAGTCCGTGGTTGGGGGGACTTTTTTTGTCTTCTTTTTTGTTTTTGTTTTTGTTGTGGCTGCCTCTGATGATCAAAGGCACGATCAAGCCAATGGCTGGTCATGTGTATGAGTCTCTCTCTCTCTCCATCTTCTGCTCGGCAGCAGATAATATCGCTTGAACTTTGAGGCTTTGAGCTATTAGAGCTCTCTCTCTCTCTCTGTCTCACTCTCTGGTGCGATCCTCGATCGTTTGATCCATTTACCACATTGTCTTGATTTGGAATTGGTTCACGAGCTCGTTTTCTCTTTGCCAAAAACTTTTATTTGGCGTTTACCTGCCCGGCTCCTTCTCCTCCTCCTCCTTCGCCTCTCTTGTTTGTTTAATTGACTTGATTGCCACAGTCTTAGGCCACGACAACGACGTTTAATGTCTGATCTGGTCTGATCTGCTTTGATTGTTTTCTCCATGTCAAATGTCAGCACTCGACTTCATCGATATGCACCAGAACAATGAATTTGATTTATGCCAAAAAAACAAAAAACCATACAACTTTTTACTTGCGGTTTATGACATGTTAATGAGCCATCTCAGCAAAGAAACAAAAACAGGCACCGCCAATTTGCCTTTGATCTTCTTCAGCACCAACTAACTGCTTATGTCTGTATGTCTGCTTTATGATGAGTCAGCTCATCACCTTCCTCTCCAGGTCTCAAATATTTGAAATATGAGAGATACATAAAAAAAAACCAATGGAAGAAAAATTAGGGGGGAATATAATTGTAGACTTGGCAGTCTTAGAATAACGGAAATCAATCGGTAAATAATCAGATGTCTGAAACCGAAAAGAAAACCCAAATATTTTTACATAGTTTAGAAAATATTTTAAGGTTTATTTAGCTTCCAAAAAAAGGGCTGGCAAGCTATCAAAACAAAATTTTGGCTTGGCGTCGTCGGCGTGGCATTAAGAAGCAGAGAAATGTTGGCTTTAGGGTGTCCCCAACGCCTTATTTGTGATTTTTTTAAAGTATTTATAATAAAAAAAAGACACTGAAACTAGTTTTTGAGTAAATTTTGATCAATATCAGCTTAGGGTATCAAAAGATAAAGTGCTTTTTTAATTTGTAGACAAACAAATAGAAAAGGAGCCTCGGTTGAGGTGCCTCAGTTGAGATTGATGTTGGCACTGGTTAAGGGCTTCGTGGTGCCTCGAGTTAAGGGCTTTGGTTCCTCAGGTTGAGGGCTTTGGTGACTCGGATAGAGGGCTTTGCGGTGCCTCGGTTGAGAGCTTTGGTGACTTCGACTTGGTAATTCGTGGAGTCGTAACGTTTTGATCCTTTTAGCCAGATCAATGCGTTTAAAACTCTCAATGCGTTTTCATTTGAATGTGTACAAGAACGAGCCCTTGGTAATTCGTGGAGTCGTAATAGCATTTACACCACAATGTTTCTTTAATGAATTCTCCATAAAGCCTCATACAATAACTACAAGGTAGCTCAAGCGGTAAATTGTTGAACCCCAACTACCAGGTACACAAAGTCATTGTTTACGACGGCTTTCGTACAGTTATCGATAGAAATAAAGCGCGGTTCCAGTAAATCAAAAGTTCTATATAACGAAGTACAACCCTGAATCATTCAAACAAAGCCGAAGCTGTACCAGAATGAAAGAAGAATACAGTTTTTTCAATATTCTTATTGCAGGGTTGTCGTTTGTTTACCTATCAATAACGCGTGCTGTTAAATAAGTAGTATGAAATAAGAAGAAAGTTTCAAAGATGATACAAAATGATATCGAAGCTTCATGAAGCCTTAGTACTAACTTAGACGGCACTTAGACGATGAAACAAGCGTCAGATCTGAGCTGAGCTAAGGTTGATCTAAAGTTAAACTGAGAATGAGCTAAAGACGAGTGAAGGTCGAGCTAAAGTTAAGCCGAGATTAAGCTGAGGTTGAGCTGGGAATGAGCTGAGATTGCGCTACTATTGTGCTAAGGTTGAGATAAGGTTGAACTAAAGTTGAGCTGAGATTGAGCTAAGACTGAGCTAAGGTTGAATAATGGTTAAGCCAAGGATTTGAACAACATATGTGAAAAACAAGAAAGAAAGTCGGTCAAGCCCGACTCTAATATACTCTGTACCTGTCAAAGTTTGTGTGAAGGTGCTGCCCATAACTGTTTGTTTTCCTTATAACTCGACTATCGTTAATCCGATCTTTACCATTCTTTGGACGCATAAATTATCCTGATTACTAAAAATTTCCAAAAGGTACGATCCTTCTATCTATAAAACTGTGGGAGATGTGGCGTTTTTTCCAATGTACGGGGGCGAGAGACTTTTGATGCTTACTACTAAGAAGATTTATTTTTGATATAAAGCCGACTTAATTTAAAACCAATAAGTTTTGTCTTAAAAATCTATAATTTGTTTCAGTATTTTCTGCTCGGATCATATTCCATCTTATCGTATTTTTGGCATCAAAACTGTTAAATTTTTTCTCTGATATATCAATTCAGCTGAGCCGGGTGGCTCAGCGGCTAGTGTGCGCAACCGCTGTGCAAGAGGTCGTGGGTTCGATCCCGCCTCGGAGCATCTAATGAAAAGTTTTCTCCCCTCTCCGCTGTTGGCGCCAGCTTTGTAGTAATTAGCCATGCAAAAGAGTCTCAAATTGCCGTTCGGATTCGGCGTTAAACTGTAGGTCTCTTTCTCTTGTGCGAAAATTAGAAGCACACAAGCCAAGAGATTGAAAGGAGCTCGGCTTTGGCTCTTTGGGGCTGTGTCAAGCCATTTTTCAATCAACCCAAATCATCAAAGATGTTTTAACATTACACGAATAGCATGGACTCTGTTCAGTACGGTTTCAAGGGCCTTTCGGTCCTATCATCAGTAAACTTATTGCTGCTACAATTATTGCTGAAACAAGAATGAATCTTTGATCCCGTATTTCTTGTTCCAAGAGCTTTTTAAAAAGATCTTAGTACGAAAAATTCTCAAATAAAGTAGAAGAGTTTCATAACTTGAATCATTGAATCAAAAGTCTACACAATTCTCTCAAAGTTTGATTGCCCTCAACGCTCACTCCCCTAGCCTATCAAAATCCAATCGGAGAACGAATTGAGCTCGGTTTCAAGAACAAAATACTTGCAAACTAAAGAAGGAAGTTTTCGTTCTTCTATTATTCGATTTACTTATTCTTAGTTTACGGCTTAGTACTAAATAAAAACTGAATCATCGATGATTTGGAAGGTCTGGTATTGCAGTCATGGTTGCCTTTACATGCTATTCAGTCTTGAATTCAACACAAACAGGGCTTGAACTTCAATACTGAACTAATGGGTGAGTTTCATGGGTAGTACTGAAGCTTCTTCTACTGTTAAGTTTTAAACTCAGCACTGATAAACTAAATACTGAATCGAAGATCTTCAGGGTACGCTCTTTTCTATTTTGTTATTGTGTCAGCTGCATGTAGCGCTGTGTCACTGAATTCTGCTCTGCCTTTAACTTCACCATTGTTGTTCTGATTGTAACAAAACTTGATATATCGATAAATAGAACTGATTTCTATAAATAAAATGGAAGTAAGAACTATCTGTCTGCTCAATTGTGGGAAGAGTGGGTGATTATATTCCAACTATGCTTTCTTTCGATGATGAAAAGGCCACCAAAGCACTTCCCTATAAGACAATTTCATTTTTCGGGTCCTTGGTAACTTGCCCTTGCGGTTATGGTGGACACTTCCCTAAAGTGTTTAAGATTTCTGAGGGTTTCCTGCAATACTTTTGGTTAAATAGTAAAACAGGGGCACCACGATCCCTTGAGGAAAAGGATATACTGCTAGGCAAGTCTTGAATTCCTTCTCTATGTTGAGGACGAAACTGTCTTTGATGAAGTGCGCAAGGAGCTCTGCTTACCTGAGAGATTCATGTTTCATACTTGTTTTTTAAGGCTGAAATCAGGCTTCTTAAGTATATTCTTATCCCTAAGCTTAATTACAAATATGCAAGGGACTGACTTTTTCAATAAAGGCTTAAGAGTGCCCTGAGACACTTTTCATTCATACTTTCTCAACTGGTGGCTAATGAAAAGGTCTTATAAGGAACCTGCTACCAATTCATTGTAAGATTTCCAAGCTCAGTCGTAAATCCAATTTCTTGCCCAGGTCTTTTCCCTTATCTATCTATCTGCTATTCCTAACAAAATCCCCAATCTTATCTCAAAATGTTGACACAGTTTTACCCAAAAAGTGGCTAACAAATTCGTCTCATATCATCAACAACAGCAGCAAGAACAACACCCAATAAACTCACTAATAAACATGCAACAAAAACACAGCGGCCTCAGCTGTCTGTGAGTTCAAGTTCGTTGCCTAAGTCTTTTGTTTGGTTCTTGTTCTCTGCTTGCTTGCACTCTCTTTTTCTCTCTCTCTCTCTTGGGTTGGTGGTGCTGCCTGCAGTAAATTTCCACCTTGTGGGTCTCACACGCTAGGAAAACAGAAAAAGAAGAAAAAAAAGTGAAAAATGTACTTTAATTAACTTATCATTAAGCACGCCTGAGTTTATGGGCAAGGAAATGACCAAGGGAAAAGCCAAGTCAGCTTATCTCTCCCTTTCTTTTTGTTTCTCTCTAAGCAACATTTTGACTTTACAGTTACACATGTGGAGGATGATGATGATGATGATGACACATTTTAGTTGACTGACGGCCATTTTGATTTTGCGCATCCTTTGCGATGATTATCACACAGATTCAGATTCAGGGCTAAAACTTGTTTGTGCAACCTGCTTTGATTGCCTTTCTGTGTTACACAAAAAATAAAAGCATAGCATTCCGTTGCCATTTTACAGAGAGTGAGAGACTCCGCTCTTCATTTTGCGCGCCCTTTTCGCAGGCGTTGGCGTACAAAATTCCTTTTTGCGCTCTTCCCTTTTGCCCTGGTCAAATTAAAACGTTTTATTGAAACTCAATTAAGTCTGCCCATTCTCACGGAAGAAACTAAAGAAGAATGAAAGAAATACTTCTTGTGCTTGCACACAAAATGTTAATTATGAGTTGCAGTATTACATAAAAAAAATGTAAAGAAGAAATAGCTGCAAGCTTTTGTGTTTTCATCACTCACTTCTCCCTTTTTTTTCCATACCAGCTGGGTACGTACGTACGAATATGGAGGAATGAAGTTTCCCATGGCATGTCATATGTGTGTGCACATTGTAGTATGCTAATCAAGGTGCAGAAAAACTAATTAGCGACACAAAATTTGAGTGGGTAATGAACCAAATGATTTCCAAATTAAAGAAATTGAATTGAAAGATGGAAAACTATGGGAAGTCCATTCCCTCTGTTCCTTACCTCATAATGAAGAAAAAGAGCAGCAAGTCAGTTGAGAAATATCAACTAGGGAAATAGAATTTGTGAATTACCAAAATTCAGCATTTTAACAGCTAAACAATAAAACACTCTGTCTCTTTTCCACCGTTCCTTGTCCCAAAAATGAAAAAAAATCTGCTCAACAAGTTTCAATAAAACTATTTGGATTCAAAAAAATAGAAAAGCATGTTTCACTTTCACTGCTCCTCACCTCATAATGCAGAAAAAGGCAGCAATTCATTTGATAAAGATCCACAAGGGTAATTGGATTTATAAATTACAAAAATGCAGCATTTTAACAGCTAAGGAAATAGAAAACATTGTTTCATGTCCACTGTTCCTTGTCCAAAGATGAAGAAAAATGCTGCATTTTAATAAAACAAGATCAATAGTATTAAATGGATTCATTGATTACCATTTAAACTAAAAATATTACATAAACATGTTTCACTTCCTTTGTTTCTTAACGTATAATGCAAAAAATATGTAGCAATTTATTTGATAAAGATCCATAAGGGTAATTGGCTTTATGAATTACTAAAATCAGGCAGTTTAGCAACTATAGATATATAAAACTTGTTTCATTTGCACTGTTCCATGTCTAAAAATTAAGAAAAATTTGACTTTTCAATCAAAAAAGGTCAATAGATTAAATTTGATACTTTTATTACCATTTTAACTACAAAAAAAATAGAAAAACGTGTTTCACTTCCACTGTTTCTTACCTCACGAAATATCAATAGGGACATAAGCATTAATTCCTCATCATTATTTACAATTTCAACAGTCCATAGCTAAAAAATCCTAAAACATGTTTCATTTCCACTGTTTCTTACCTGTACTTGTGAGCTGCAATTCAATTAAGAAAGGTAAAAAGGGTACTTGTTTATACTTATTACCGAAATTGACCATTTTAAGGACTTCATTTTCACTGTTTCTGACCTTCGAATAAAAAAAAATGCAGCAATTCCATTAAGAGAGCTAAACAGAATTAACTGCAACTATTAATAGCCAAAATTTGTCATTTTAAGGACTAAATAAGTTGAAAAACATGTTCCATTTCTGCTGTTTCACCCATATAAGAACATAACTTTAAGTAGGAGGTCTTGTTCGTTTCCCATCTTCGCCGCATTGTAGATTCTATACTTTTTTCTGTTGTATTTTCCAATTATTGGGATTTTTCATTGTCAGCTCCGTCACGAACTCCTGGGCGAAGTTAATCCACTGGCGAAAGAATTGCGATTCGATCGCGAGCAGGTGTTTGGCCATAATTTTCGGATACCTTTGTTCATGCATATCGAACGTTTTTTGACCTAACTAAAGTGAAGTTGCAGAGTGTAGGTGAATAAGGTTGGCAGTCCTGTTTCTAAATGTATCACACAGTTGGGTGTGATTTGTGGGAGTTGGAAAATCCTTTTTATAAAGAACCTTAGACTCCGTTCAACGTCCTCATATTGAAATCATCTCCATACTTGAGATGAGTAGCACGTTATCACCTTATCTGTCGACTGGTACATCTTGTATTTGATGTTACGATTGACATTTGTTCGCCTTAGGAGAGAGTTTCGTGTGATTCCTATCGCTGCTCGAGTGTCTTTTAGTTTCAGTTCAGCATGTCGGTCAGACTCCATATTAACAGTAGGAGTCACTCCTAGGTATTTAAAGGACTTTACTATCTCCAACTGTGATCAATTTAGGGTCTTTGCGTCGGTATTTCCACATTTTTTTGAACGCAAAACATTGATATCTTCGATAACAATCGAATATTCGATAAACCTCTCCATAGAGACATTGAAATCATGATAAGTTACTTTAAGAAACATGGAAATTCGGATACGTATTTCTGAAAAACGTCTATAATTCTTGAACCGGAAACATTGATATCTTCAATAATAATCGAATTTTCAAAAAAATCACTTTAGAAATTTCGATATGACATTAAAATGACCCTAGAGCAGAGGCAGGCAAGAAATACATTCACATTTTTGCATTGGTGTGTGTGAGAGCAGCGCAAAAATTTCTCTTTTCCAGTAGCAACGACTGCGTCACGAACGCGTAACGCAGCGGAGCTTTAACAGTTTATACCGTGTGTGTGGAAGCAGCGCTGCTTTGAGATTTTTCGTATGCACACCAGATAGCAAGCTGCCGGCCCCTGCCCTAGAGACATTGAAGTTATGAGAAGTTAGTTTAAGAAAGATTTAAATTTGTATAATTATCTTTGAGAAACTTCAGAATTCCAATGAAGTGTTGACGAGAAACCCAGATATCTTAATAAGATTTCCCGATAACAATCGAACTTTTAATACATTTTTTTTCAAAATCATATATATTTCGATAAGTTGTTGTGATAAACATTTCAATCTTGATAAGAATCCTTTCAGGAGTTTTATGCAACTTTTACACTAGGACTGCGTTATGCGTTAATAGCCAACATTTGGATTTTTTGTATGGGAAAAAAGCTAACTGTTAGCTATTAACGCATAACGCTCTCCTAGTGTAAATAGCCTATTAGTTACTTAGAGAAACGTTGAAATTTTGCATAAATTTTGAATAACAAACATCGAAATCTTTGCATGAACCACTTTCCAAGCCAATGTATATACCTTTCAACTTCCTACACATGGAGCTTAATACAAGAAGAAATTTTGCGCACTTTGCGCTCTTCCGGTTCTCAAGTTTTAATTCTCCCGGTTGGTTGTTTAAATAGGAATTTGCAAATGTCTTAATAGTGTGACAGCAATAGAAAGCGTACTGACGAAGGCTTAGCCATGGTGCAGCCGAAACGGGCGTCTACGAAACCACAGCAGCAGTTGAATTTCAATGCAAACTTCTATGTTATTTTATAGTTTCACAGATTTATCGAAATCGGATTACTTATATACTACAGTATAGCTGCCATAAAAAAGATACGTTCTAGTAGGGAAAAATTTCCTATGCTTTCCAATAATTCTACAAAGTTTGATCAAAATCAGTAGACAGCTGTCATAGGAACGATTTGTCGAAACACTAATTTTGTTGAGAAACACTTTTTTGTTATAAATGGAAATAAAAATGTAGGTCATAATCTTAGCATTTTTGCACTCTGAACTTTGTTCCTTAGGCTACTTATATTTCATACTATTCGTACACAACAACTGCTTATGGATTTCCCCATTAGATTAGATTTTACTGCCCCAATCTCATTTGATCAGATTGAACTTTTAGCTAATTAGATCAGCAACATTGTAAACTTGTTTCGTAATCAATGAACCCCATTGATCTACAATCGCAGATTATGCAAAAATGTTGTCGCTTCACTCAAAACGCACTTGTCTGGTGCAACCAACAAAAGGTACAGTTTGTAACAGCAACAACAAAAAATCATTAAAGATCTTTATCGATCAAATAAACCTAAATTATGCTTTAATTGGGCGCCTTTTGTCAACACAGAGAGTCTCGAGGAGCGTTTAATTGCAACTTAGCTGTTCGTTCTGTTTCTCCTTCTCTCGCTGTGTGTCTGTGTGTGGATGATGTTTGTGCCACGATAAGCATTTTTGTTTTCGTGGACGACGACATCGATCTTGATATGTATGTGTGTGTGTGTGTGTGTGGCTCCCTCAGTCGCCAGCTGCATCGTGTGAATTGCTTTGCTCTGAAGAAATTAGATACCCAGGAGCTAACTAAGGCGGCTACAGCTGCTGCTGCTGCGTAGTGAATGCTCCTAGGAAGCCATAGACACAGACGTCGATGAATGATCATCGTGCAACGACATTAAATCATTTTGCAAATTTACCCTCCCCTCCCCTTCTCTCCTCTTGTCTCTGGTCCATAAACATTTGATACAAAAGCTGCGGTTAAGCCATTGATCCATTCCGTGAGAATCATAAAAAGTTTTTATAACTTTTTATAACATTTCTGTTTCGATTGCGCCAACCACAAATTGAGAAAGAAATGGAGAAAATATGAGATGATAGACACGCACACTGAGACAAATCAAATCGAAGTCCTTACTTTACATTGAACATGACTGATCATTGAGCTGATCATTGATTTCTGATAAAAAAAATATATACAAAGTCCACACTTAATTTGGGCTGGAAAAATGATTTCTTTCCTTTGTGGATGCCAAAGAATGTGTCAAGCTTTCAAGTAAGAAACGACCTATGCAGCAATTTACTCTTCTATCGCTTCTCACATTACCACAAAATACGGTAGTGCATGTTTTTCACGTGAAAAGTTTTATGTTCTGACGATGGGCAGGTGCAACACACACACACACACACACACATAGTCATACAATGTGCCATTTTCAGTGTCTCACTCTCTGGCTCTCTATGGCTTGTTTTGTTATTTGTTTAGGTGAGACCCAAGGGACCGAGCATACAAACTCAACAAATGCGTGACCCCGCGGCTCAGTAACAAATTTTACACCAAATTTCTTTCCGCTTTTTCCAGCCCATCCATCCATCCATCCACATACCACACCATAATTTTCAGCTGTGCTCGGTTTTTGTGTTGTGTTTTGTTTGATTTGCCTTTGTCTGGTTTTGGTTTGGTCTAGTAGTTGTCTCAGGTCGAAGCAGGTAGGTAAAACCTTCATATTTTATGCGTCTGCTTTAAAAATTCAGTGAAGAGAGTCTCGTCTCTTGACAGTTTTTACAGGTAGGCCGGCAGATGATTTGTACTTGTGTACTTGTACAATATTTACCAGCTACAAGCAAGTACATTGTGGTGAAACATTTTGGGGTTTCTTTTTGATTGTAGAATGGATTCTGAAGTTTTCATTAATATAACTAAAAAAGGATGCTCCAAGCTTAGAGCTGGGCAACCGTCCGTTTTTGTAGCTCTCTATCGTTAGATTTAGTTGCCCATTGCTGATTTTATTTGTAAAGCTCTGCTAGCAACACTCTTTAAATTAGCGGAAGCTTAGGGTAGATTAAAAAGTTATGGGTAGACTGAAAAGCTTCGCTTAGACTGGAAAGCTTTGCGTAGATTGAAAAGCTCCACTGGCAAGATTTTTGTATAGGACTGATCTATTTACCTATCTATTTTTCTTGACCTACAAATTTAGAAACTATTATACGAACTCCGGAGTTCAATATGTGGTATCTTAACTCAGTTATGATGAGTTATAAATTTAAAAAATGTATTTATGAGCTCTGCAGTGATTCAAGGTGAGTTGTAAGAAATGGTTTTACACGTATAGGTATTCTTTCTATGTTTTCTTAAGTCCCTTAGACAATCCCAATACATTTCTAAAAATAAAATACCTTAAGTTCGGGGTCTAAGCCCATAAGAGTGAAATCAATACTTATATATTCTTCAAATAAGCTTAATGTGTTGAATTTAATGAGACTGAATAGACTCAAAGGCCAAATAGACTCAAAGAATGTGGGTATATATATGTTTTACTTTCGAATTGTATACTTTTTCTAGTTCTATTTCGAGCTGAGCTTAAGAACTTTAGTATTTCTGCTAAAAATCAGTCTTTTGTACTACACAGAAAAAAAACGATTCATTTGGACTGGATATGTCCTTAACATTCTTTTAAAAGATGATCAGTTTTTAAGTCCTTTGAATGATTTCCAGATCCGTTGTATGATTCAAAGAATATTAAAGACATATCCAGTCCAAATGAATACGGAAATCATCCAATGCATATTTTTTAATATCCGTTTTTTCTCGGTGTACTTTAAATAAGAAAAGTTCTATAGTTATTCTAGTTTTATATCGAGGTAAGCTCAAGAAATTAGGTATTCAAGCTACAAATACGCATTTAGATTCTGTAACACTACTTTAAGTAAGAAGAGTTCTAAAGTTTTTAATCTTCATTCTAGAGTTGTAAATGAAAATTAGTCTAATAAAAAATTTTTTTTTATTTTTTAAATTTCTGAATTAATTACGTTTTCTGCATTTTTCTATATTTTTAAGCGAGGAACAGTGAAAACGAAACATGTTTTATACTTATTTTGTATTTGTATTTATTTAGTGCCTAAAACGATCAGTTTGGGTAATTAATACACGAAATTCGCTCTGTTCAGCTTTCTTGATTTAATTGCTGTATTTTTCTTTGATCAAAGGTAAGAAACAGTGGAAATAAAACATGTTTTTCTACATATTAAGTTCTTAAAATGACAAATTTGGTTAAAAATGCACACAGTTAATTCAGCTTAGCTTTCTTAATTGAATTTTCGTACTTTTTTTTATTCAAAGGTAAGAAACAGTGAAAATGAAAGAGGTTTTTATACTTTTTAAGTCCTTAAAATATTCAATTTCGGCAATTAAGACATACAACTAGTCCTATTCAACTTTCTTAATTTAAATGCAATATTTTTCTAACTACTTTCAAGATGCTATTGGAACATACATGATGGTTTCGCACATTTTTAAGGCTCGAGTGTAAATACTTCAGCTTAAATACAGACCTCATCACCAAAACCAAAACACTTTATGCACATTGTGCAACTTGAGAGAACGTGAGGACACTTATTACTTTCTGGGCAGATGCCCAATACTATAGGAGCTAAGAATTGCCTACCTGGGAAAGGCAAGGCCGACTTAGAAAGAATGCCATGCGGTGCTAAATGGAAGGAATTGGATGGACTTAGCTTCATACATAAGCCACTCTATAAAATCTAAATAAAATATCATGAATCGTTCTAAATGTAAAAATCAAATGTTTAGTCTTCTATCACTTTAATCTTCTTTAATATTTATATTCTATATTTATTGTAGGTATGTAATTAAAAACCATATCGAAACGGGATTAGCCCATAATAAGCCCTAATAAATTCCTACCGACGTTTCTCAGAGATACTTATTCCAATTTCAATGATTCTTAGAGTAAATTATTATTAATTCAATGTTTCTATGGAGAGATTTATCGTAAATTTGATTATCCCCGTTGAAAAAATAATGAAATTCCAAAATGCAATGTTTCTCAAAGTAGTCACAAATTCAATGTACCTATGGAGTAGTGTTGGGTTGTTCATGAGTGAGTGAACAAAATTGAGTTGTTTACTAAACTGAGCAAGTGAACATGTTCTTCATTAGAGTTGTTCAGTTTTTCTTGTTCAGCTGTTCTTCTTCAGTTGTTCTTGTTCAGTTGTTTACTTGTTCTCTTGTTCAGTTGTTCACTTGTTCTGTTGTTCTTGCTCACTCGCTCTTGTTTTGTGAGTTGTTCTTGTTTAGTCAGAGTTATTCATTTGATTTTGTTCAGCCGCTCTTATTCTGTGAGTTGTTTAGTCAGAGTTGTTCAGTTGCTCTTGCTCAGCCGCTCTTATTCTGTGAGTTGTTCAGTCAGAGTTGTTCAGTCAGAGTTGTTAAGTGACTTGTTCCCTCAATTTGGTGACTCTTCAGCTGTTTTTTGTCCGCCAACAACATGCTGGCGTGGTAACCATTTTAGAGATTGGTAACAAATAGGCAACATTCCGCAGTGTGACCAGCGACGAAGGATTAAAATTAGTTTGAATGATCGCTAATCGTCATAATGCCCACGTGGAAAACTGGTGAACAATTGGATCAGCACAGATCCAACGAAACGGCCTACAATTCAAACCCAGACTGAACAGCTGAGCAACTGAACAAGTGATCAAGTGAACAACTTGAGTGAGTTGACTCACTTTGAAAAAAGAATACGTGAACATGTTCAGTGAAATGAACAACATTTACCCAACACTACTATGGAGAGGTTTATCAAAAATTCGATCATTATAGGAGATATATGTATTCTGTTTAACATACATGGAAAGGTCGACGTTTCTTATAGATACTTATCCAAACTTCAATGTTTCTTATTATATTTTCAATGTCTCAATGGTGGGATTTATCCAAAAATTGATTGTTATCGACTATTTTGATGTTTCCTTTTAAAAAATTACAAAAACTCCGACGTTTCTCGTAGTTTATTATAAAACTTTTGATGTGTTTAGAAAGGACTTATTGAAATTTTGACTTTTATCGAGTGGACCTTTCGTTTATCGAAACTATCGATGAAAATGGAGATGTTTCTGCTATCAAAATGTAAAATGATTTAACAAATTTGGGTTGATTCTTTTAGAAATATCATCATATTTGAATTATTTAAAAAAAATTTAGAACGATTCGTTATGAGTGTGAGTAGAAGAAATCGTTCTCGTTCTTATTAGCTCGTGAGTGCAGAGTGATTCATGCTGCCTGGCCGGGGCCAGCTCTAACCAAACACACCCTGGTCCAGGTCCATGGGGCTGGCTGCCTTGGTTTATTTGCCAATGCGAGTCACGTTTTTCCAAGCACACGAAACAAGTTACCAACCAACCAAGTCAGCCAGCCAGCTAGCCAGCCAACTGGCCAACTCGACTCGGCTCAAACTCTCAACTCAACTTGGCCTGTGTATAATTTATATTTTATTAAATTTTTCCAACTTTGTTGCGGCTGCTGCTGCGGCTAGTAGCAAAAAGCCTGACACCTCATTTGAATGAAGTCCAGCAAAAGTCTCCTAGACTTATCAGCCCAAAAATATCGCCCGTCTTTCGATTAGGATCGACAATCGAGTTAAATGCACGCAGTTAGGTTGGGTCTTGTCTCTCGTCTCTCTTTCTCTCTCTGCTACAAATTAATGTTAAATCTAAAGCATTTTCACACACTTGTAACGGGAAGTTGGAAAATAGGAAAAATAAAATTATAAGAAAAAAAAGCGGTCCAGCAGCATCTTTGGAGTTTGGTCAGCAGAAGCAGCTTAATGATTATTCATTGCCTGTTGTTGTTGCTGTTGTTGCTATGCGTGTAATTTTCTCATTGCTCTTGGCCTGGAAGCTGCATACAGAAAGAGAAGAAGGAGGAGGCGGCGGCAACTCTCTTGAAAAATTTAATATGCAATCAAGATCGCGCACAAATTACCGTACATAAAAATTGTTTTCTCAAGGGAAAAAAAAACAATGTGCAAGTTGTCGTCGATTGAGTTGAAGTCATCCTGCAAATTGTTTACTCAATATTGCTTTTTAATGGATTTTCTGTAATGGGAATTGCAGCCGGAACGTAATATATGGAAAATTGATAAAGGAAGATGCACTAAATTGAAGGAGCAAATCTTAAAAAGGGGTCAAGTGGGAACAATTGAACAAAAATCAGCAATGGAGAAGGTTTTGAAATTTGATATACAAAATTTGGAGGATTATCCTATGTACCACTGTTCCACAGCTACTCCATTAATCCACCATTGAGCGTAATGTAAAGGCGATCCACATAAGTCGCCTTCTAGTTTTACTTATTGTGAAAGTCGCCCGTTGCTTTGGTTGGTTGTCAAACGGAAACGGAGGCTACTTTGTCAGCTTTTAAACACTTTACTTATCTCTTTACTTTAAATCTGCTCCTCCTCCTCCGACCCCCCTGCCTGTCCCCAGACTTCGCCATAAACTAGATATACTTTAAAGTGTGAATTGACAGCGCACAATCTCCTCCTAATCTCGGCGTATCTCATTTGGCTAATCATCATCTTACCCATTTCTATTTTGCAGTTGCGATACACGTTACGTTGGTGACTACTGCGAGCACCGCAATCCCTGCCTGACGGGCCATGGACGATGCCAGAATGGCGGCACCTGTCAGGTGGCCTTTCGCAATGGCCGGCCAGGAATCTCGTGCCAGTGTCCGCTCGGTTTTGGTGAATCGCTATGCGAGATAGCCGTGCCCAATGCCTGTGATCGGGCGCGTTGCTTCAATGGTGGCACCTGTCAGCTGAAAACATTGAAGGAATATAGCTGTGCCTGTGCCAATGGCTATACGGGTAAGTCCAGCGAAAGAGGTGCGAATAATCTTGATGTTAAAAATATTTTGGTTTCCATTCTAGGCGAACATTGCGAGACCCAGAATCTGTGCGCCAGTTCACCCTGTCGTAATGGTGGCACCTGTTCCGCTTTGGCCGGTGGCAGTACATTTAGTTGCAATTGTCCGCCTGGGTTTACGGGACACACTTGCTCCGAGGATGTGGAGGAATGTCAATCGAATCCCTGTCAATATGGTGGCACTTGTGTCAATACGCATGGATCTTATCAGTAAGTAAAAGTAAACGTTTATATTATTTCAGAGAATTGAAACTGAGAACAAAGATTGGTAAAACTATGTAGAACAGAAATTATTCCTTATTAAGTAAATTTAAAGAAAATGTATGATTTTTTTAACAACTGCCAAATTTTAACTCAGAAAATCTTTCTTTGGAACTAGTAAAGAGTGATTCCATAATAACATTTTAAGTACTTGAAAGGAAGGTTTTATGATATTTTTTGCAATTCCGAAAATTTGATCGAAAAAACGGAAACGTTGAAACAAGTTTGAAAACTTTAAAGTTAGTTCCTAAATTAGCTTTGCCTTACCCAGAAAATATTTCAGACAAATTTCCACAACTCCGAAAATTATTTCGACAGTTTTTAACAACATCGTAGACTCTTCATAAATCCCTAAACTTGCTCTGACAAAGTAAAGTAAATCCGCATCATACCAAAACCATTCCAGACAAATTCGACCACTCCGAAAATTATTTGAAATATGTTTACTCCGAAATTCTTTTGAAAACAAGTTGAAATATTTGAAGCTATTTCCTCAAATAGCTTTGCCCATCCCAACATGTTTTACACACCAATTTAAACTACGAAATTTGCACACCGAAGATTATTCCAAGAGTTTTTTTTATCGATTTCGCAGTCGCTAAATTGACTTTGCCAAAGTAAACTAAATCTGAAACACACAAAACTATTTCAGACAACTCCGAAAATTATTCGGAAATAGCTCAGACAAACTACAAACAATTTTTAGAAACTCTTTATCAGTTCTTTAACTTCTTTGGACAAATTCAGCTATACATATCTGACAAATAGTGGACAACTCATTTTTGTTCACTTACTCACTTTTCAATTTGCTCTTCTAAACCCTCCCAAAAACTTTATCTCTGAATAATGCTACAAATGTGGACAATGTCCAACCCATTTATAACCGTTTGACAAGTGCAAATTGTTTTGTTTGTTTAACAACAAAAGATCAGACACATCCGCTCTGTCGTCTCTCTGGATCGATCGGCTAACAAATCACCGCCGGGGGGCATTAGCATATTTATCTAAAACTGCCTTTTGCGTTTGGCTTTTGCCTAAAATTAATGACAATTTAAAACTAATAATTTATAAAATCGCATTCAACAGATTTGCATAGTTTATGGTTAACAACAAATTGGCAATTGGCCAACGTTTCCACTCTAATTAAAATATACAAAACCCTATTGAAAATAAATCAGACAAAAGATCACAAAATTTCCGGCGCTGAGTAAATTAAATTATTTCGTTTTGGCATCATTTGCATTTTTAATTTGGTGATCTGAAGCCCATTTGAGCTGAAAAGTGCGATGTGAACATGTGTTTCATGTGTTCGAGTTGGTCCAATTAGCATATATACAGAGGGCGGGGGGAAAAGGATTGTTGACTTGCACTTAAGACAACACCCGCCGATGATGCCTCATAAATTGCAATTAGAGTAAGGCCACGCCTCCAAAAATATATATAAAAATTTGCATAGAATTCATAATGTTTTGCCACTGGTTAAGAGTTTTGCATAAATTTCACATACGATCTGTGATTTTTATTGTGTTTATGTGTAAATAAAACGTTCATTTAGAAGAAGCTTAAAAGGTTTGCTCTAGGGGCTTAGTCATTCTTTGAAATCAAATCAAATCTTTTGAGCTGTCAGGTGGGGTTAATTTATGAGTGGCAACATGTGTGAATAGAATGGCATATTTAAAAGGGGTAAATGAGTGACTAAATGTATTCACATTTGGAAAAAAAAGACAACGTTTTGTACTTAAAAGTTTAAGTAATACTCAAATTAAGTATAAAGCATTCTGAATTGCTAAAGCGAACGTAAATATAATTGAAATAAGAACAAGTTTACGGTGTGAAATCTTAGTAGGACAGAACTCCCACTGAACTGGGTTGAAGAAGGGCGTAGAGGTTGACTTCAGAATACTTATAATTCGTCTTCTTATCCGGCTCGAAGGGCCACTGAAAAAGCTTTAAGTTGAAACTTCCACTGAACTTGCTTTAAGCAGCGAAAAGGCGTTGACTTTAGACTCCTAATCTGATGCCTTTGTCTTCTTATCCTGCTCTAAGGACTCATGAAAACATCTTAGGTTAGAAATTCCACTAAACTTGGTTGAAGAAGGGAGTAGGGGTTGAGTTCAGTCACCCGATCTGTTGTCTTTGTCTTCTTATCCGGCTCGAAGGACCAATGAAAACGTCTTAGGTTAGAACTTCCACAGAATTTAACACAGTACATTAAAAAGTTATAGAAAATGCGTTCTTAATTCAAGTTACAAACTATTTTGGATTGAGTACGGAACTAACTTTCTATACAAACTCAAGAAGAGGCAAATCTCTACTTATAATTCCCAACCGGCTCTAACACTTTGCTAATGGGGAGTAACAGTAGATCTCTAACCTTCTGGTTTTTTGGGTAAATTCGTCAAAACAATTCATTCAAGAAATTTACTTCAAATTTCACTTTCTCAAAGCCCCAGCGCCTAATCCTCGCCTCATCATCTACATCATCTCCAGCGATTTTTTGCCTCTGGGCTATTGGCCTGCTGAGTTTCACATGTCAATCAAAAATCAATTTTAAATTTCAAAGCAATTTCCAATGCTGTAATTTACTTGGCGGAGAGGTAGGTGGGAGGGTCCAGTTCATTGCCCAGTTTGTGGGTCCCTAAAGAGTTGTGTGTGTGAGTTCGTCTGAGGTATGCCGCCGTTTGCCTATTTGGAAGAGTTTTGCTTTTAATTGTTTAATTTAATTAAATGCTCTCTTAATGGTCTTAATTAGACTTTATAAGGTGATCCACCACATAAAACCAGTTTGTGGAAAAATTGTATATTGTTTTTTTTTTCTTTATTTTTTCTCAAGAACCATTGCAGTTTACTTGAGGTGGTGCAGAAACAAATTAAGTTTTATAAACATAACAAAAAGGCAAAGAAACGAGAGAAAGAGAGGGAGAGAGAGAAGCAAAGAAACAACCTTTTTTTTATGTACCCAAACCCCAGAACCGGTTAACTGCTGCTGGTGCTGCTGTTGGCTGGTTGGGGCTGCTCTTCCATAATAAACAATTGTACAAAGTACTACTGTGAGCGAGAGAAAGAGAGATAGAGAGAGCATTTATGTTTCTTGGTTTTTTTTTCGGAAGCAAATTGTTAAAATTACTTTACATTTACAGATGCATGTGCCCAGCTGGTTATACGGGCAAGGATTGTGATACCAAGTACAAGCCATGTCTACCATCTCCATGTCAAAATGGTGGCACTTGTCGCGCCAATGGTTTGACCTATGACTGCAAATGTCCTAGAGGTAAGTTTATCAAAATTTTTTATTATATATCATAATTCTAGCATTTAAAGTAAGACCATATATCTCGAGTTTAAAGCAAAAATTTGTACAAACAACTAAGTTAGTATCAGAGCTGTAAACAAAATTACCCTTTTCAGATAATTTAAAACAATTCCTGATTACGATTTTTTAGTAATCGTAATTGTAACTTGGAACTACAATTATTAGTGATTTTTACAAAAATAACTACTTTTACAATTACTTGAACAATTGTACCGGTAAAGGGGGACTATTGAGTATTTGTGATTGAAATGTTGAATTATTCATGTATTTCTAGGTAAAAACTGGCTTTTGTTAGTTCATTTTGCAAAGATTAGTCCAATAAAAACAAAAATTTTCAATCAAGTTTAGGGTGTAGTTTTAATGCGAAAGTAATCGAAAATAGAGACCAAGGGTCCGCTGCGAAAGTCGAGATAACGAAATATGATTGCGTGTTGAGTCGGGAACAAATATCCGCTGGTTGACTGAATGACCGAGTGTCTTCAGCAACTTCCAATTACAGAAGAATGGACGGACAGATGGACTGTCTATCAAGAACTATGTGTAACAAACATCTGTATCATTTTTATATACCATCTGCAAGGGTTTAAAAATGCATGTTTATAGAAAAATTTGACTCTTAAGACTCCTGACTTGTCCAAGCCATCGGTTTTAAAATTAAATCAAAAAACTTGAGAGGCATCGAAGAACTTTGTTACCCTACCGGCTTCATTAGAATCATTGAATTCATGTTTGGGGACTATGTGTTCTCTTGAGAACGTTGTATTCTCATGTGACATGGCATATTTCACTACTTCGGCTTTAACAATATGCTTAATATCATCAGTTTGTCTGCCATGAAAAGCAATTTTTCCAAGACAGTTGGACCACCGAATTTTTACGCTTTAATTTAAAATTTCCCTGTAAACGAGTTCTAAATTTAAAAGAATTTCAGCCTACTACTAAAATTATTTATTAGCGAAATACATTTTAAATAAGGATTTTACCAATTGTTTGCTTTAGAAGTTTATTGCACGCTTTGTAAAGAGTAGGAAAGGTCATATTTCAATTATAAAATTGTCCTTATTAGTGCATGATCAGCAAACAATTAATTTTGGGGGTTTCCAACATCTCGAAACATCTAATGAAAAGTTTTTTCTTTGAATAAACTTTACACCCGGTCACCCCTCTCTGCTGTTGGCGCCAGCTTTGTAGTAATTAGCCATGCAAAAGCTTCTCAAACTGCCGTTCGGACTCGGCGTTAAACTGTAGGTCCCTTTCTCTTATGCGAAAATTAGAAGCGCACAAGAAAAGAGATTGAGAGAGGCTCGGCTTTGGCCGTTTGGGGCTGTGTCACTTACAATTACATGAATAATTCAACTTTTGAAGCACAATTACTCAATAATCCCCCTTTACAGGTGCAATTATTCATGTAATTGCATTTTGAAATAATCATTGATCGTTTCAACTTACAATTATGATTACTAAAAAAAATCGTAATCAGGAATTGTTTTTTCATGGTCTGAATAATCGAGATTATTGCAATGAAAAGTATTTCAGCTCTGGTTACCAGTTATAGACCCATTTCGAGGCTTGTTAACTATTTTAGGCCCTTAGTGTTGTAAAAGGTGTTTAACTTGCCTACAACTGTCTGAATTATGCTTTTATGCTTGAATTCCATTGAAGCTATGAAAAAATTTTTAAGAACTTTGGAACCTGTTCTATATACAACAGTTCTAGTAGTTGTAGTACGCTTATATATAAAATTTCAGTCAAATATCTGTACTCACAGCTGAGTTACAATAGATCAATTTCGGGCTTGGAATCTATTTTAGGCCATTAGAGTTTTAAATGGCCCTAAAATAGCCTAAAACTACATGGTTAATGCTTTTAAAGTTATATTCTAGTAAAACTTTAATTTTAAGAACATAAAAATTAGATATTTTTTTTATTAACGAAAAATTTTGTAGAACTTTGGGACCTATTTTTACATACAGAAACTGTTGCAGTTGTAGTACGCTTATATATAAAATTTCAGTCAAATAGCTCCTCCCACAGTTGAGTTACTATAGACCTAAGTCGGTTTTAGAAATCTATATAAGGCGCTTAGAGTTTTAAAAGTCCTTAATACTGCCCACAACTGTATGACTTACATATGCTTTTGAGCTCAAGTTCTAGTAAAACTAAGATTTTAAGAACTTTGAAACTAGATTTTCTTATATATAGAAGAAACAAATTTTAAGAACTCGAGAACCTTTTCTATATACAATAGTTCTAGTAGTTGTAGTACGCTTATATATAAAATTTCAGTCAAATAGCTCCACCCACAGCTGAGTTACTATAGACGCATGTCGGTTTTTGTAATCGATGTAAGGTCCTTAGAGTTACAGAAGTTGTTAAAATTGCCTACAACTGTGTGATTTCTGCTTTTAAGCATTTATTCTGTTAAAGCTACGATTTTCATAGCATAAAAACAAAATTTTCTTATTTGTAAAAGACAAAGAGGGTCCACTTTTTTTTTTAAAAAAACGCAAACGTATGCCAGTGATTTCGAAACCTCAGCCTCAATTTAGGCCCAATTTCGGAAAACTTTACGTTAGAGATCTTCTTCTAGTTCCTATCTCATGTCATACTCTTTTGTTAGATGCTTTCCGCTGCTCTTTAGTCCTCCTGCAAGTTTCTTTGGGCCTAAGTTTAGGTACTTTGTCCTTCTGAATGCCAGACTTTAAAAGCTCTTAACTTTTTAAATAATACAGAAAACTATGTAAATTAAAAAGAATCAAGTTTATAAGGATCTATGGGTTTTTAACTATGGCAGGTTTTCCCGTCCGTCCGTCGTTAGTTCCACCATATTTGATTCACATGTAAATTGCTTATGAAATTGCATATGCATGTCGTCTGCAATATAAAAATTTTTTCAATTAATTCATTTCAATTGAAGCGAATTGCACGACAGACGAACGACAAACGACATTCACTCTATTTAGCATGTAGATCTGATCTCCCTCCCCCTCTCTCTCACCCTCTACCACCTCTGCTTAGTTGGTTTTAATTGCGCTCAATCAAAAATTCTAATGAGATCGTGTGAAAGTGTGACCAGAAACAACTGCAACTGCACTGAAGTTGCATGGAAAATGAAAATGTTATAACGCCTTTTGTGCCGCCGAAATGTTGGGCAATCGCAAAGCAACAAACTGAAACTGAATTACAAAAGATACAACAACACGACGAGCCCTGTGGACATCACGGAGCAATAAGAGAGCAGACAGGGAGGGAGGCACTCATTATGCAAAAAAAAAAAAAAAAAAAAAAACGGGCGGCTGGGAAACAAGTTGGATGGACAATTCCGAGAGGCGTCAGTCAGAGTAAATTACAAATAAATCAGGCGGTAGAGTCTCAGTCGTCTCAATGCTTAAGCACAGTTACGCCCTAAGGAGGTCATGCCACAATACAGAGAAGAGAAGGCCACGATCTTGCAATGGGATGCGTTTTTATTTTTTTTCGAACGGGCATTTTGAGTAATTTTTTTGTATTTTTTTTTTGTGGGTAAAAGTTGGCAGCCTGGACAAACGAGTTTGCCCTCTTTGCCGCGTGGGCGCAGTTTGGTTGGCTCGTGGCTAGTCATGACTCACAAACTGCTGCTGCTGCTGCTACTCACTTCTATCGATCTAACTGGTTTATCGCTAACAAAGTTCTCAGGCTCGGAAAATCTTAGTGCATTATCAGATTTGTTGTTGTTTAAATAACTGAATTTGGTTGCAGCTTTTGTTTTTTTCTTGTGTGGGCCGGGAGGTGGGAATGGAGGTGGACTGCATATTCATTAATATCCTATTTGTAATATTACAATATCCTCTTGACAATTATCAGCTCCTTTGGATGATCATCTAAGAACAATTTAACATTAAAGTTTTAATATCCAATAGAAGGCTAATAATTAATATCGAGTCCAAAAGTATACTAAATTTATCAAAGAGATCATAATAAACATTAAATTTAACGATTCTAAATAGTTTGACAATGGAAATAGCAAATAATAAGAGCTAGCTATTAAAGTGATACAATTTAGTATCAATTTGATATCCTCAAAATATCATTTTAATACTTTTGGAATATCAACTTAATACTTGAGGTATTAAAGAGAAAATGTTAATCAATAGTTCCAAACTGATGACTAATTAATATAATTTTGAGGATTACTTGAAAACCCCGATATTCGTACAGGGCTGCTAAAAGAGATGTAAACTCAGTATGGGACCCTATAGATCTAGCACAATACAACATGATCCGAACGGTTCGGTGCTAAATTATTGAAATGCACCTAAAAATCGAATGCATTTAGTAAATGTTTATAATTTTTCAAGCTTTAGACAAATTTCTATATTATTCTATATTCTATAGTAAATTCAGTCGTTTGTTGAAATATTTTGAAACTTTCCACATCTTTATTTTCTTACTGGAACCTGTATTAAGCTTCTACAAACCGACATTTTCAAAAACGGTTTTATAAAGTTTGATTTTCCTTGCCTTGAGAGTTATTAACATACCTAAGAATGACTCCAACTCCTAAAATTTAAACCTAGGTTAATTAATATCTGTGCTTGAATTTCTGGAAACCTGTATTATACTTTAAAAAACCTTCTTTTTATAAAATGAGAATATAAAGCGCCATTTTCGGTTCTTAAAAGGTGCAAAAACCCCACCCTGAAGACGAGTATATGTCCCAAATTTCACTAAACTTCTATTAATTTCGACCTAGGTAAAAAAAAGATTGGTGATGGGAATTTCTTGAACCTGTATTATGCTTTTAGAAACTGACTTTTTTTATAATTGTTACCTTAAGTACCTTTTTGCGTGCCTTAAGTATTACCTTATCAAAGAAAGACTCTAATCTTTACCTCTAACTCTGAAAACTACTTTTACAAACCTACTTTTTATAAAATCAGTACATAAAGTGCCCTTTCCAGGCCTTAAGAGGTACCAAAACACCACTGTGAAGTATACATATACGAGTATATGTTCTAAATTTTTCTAAGCTCAGCTAAGTTCTGCCCTTGGTTAATGAAAATGGGTGATCGGAATGCTTGGAACCTGTGTTATGCTTCTACGGGACTTTTTTTAAATTCGGCACATAAAGCAGCATTTTCAGGCCTTAAGAGGTCCATTAAAAAAACCAACCTAAAGACCTATACAAAGGGTGATCCGTTTCAAGGTGTTTCTTAATGTGAAATAAAACACTTAAAATAGAATTGGGCATCTTTATTATTACCCAAAACAGCATTCTCTGACATTTACTTTTCCAAAAAGTTTTTATTTAAAAGTTGGCCGCGAATTCGGTGAAAATGGTCTTTCGGAAGTTCCGATTTTCGATAACTCTTTCCAGCATTTCTACCGGTATCACGTGAATTACGCGATTAATGTTAGCTTCCAAGTCTTGAATCGTAGCTGGATTATCAACGAAGACTTTTGATTTCACAAAACCCCAAAGAAAATCATCCAGAGGAGTAATAACACACGATCTAGGCGGCCTGTTGATAGGTCCGAGTCGCCAAATTTGGCGCTCACCAATATGATTTCTCAATAAAGCCATTACCTCGCGCGTTGTGTGTGCTGTAGCACCGTTCTGCTGAAACCAAATCTTGTCGACATTACAGCCTTTAATGTCAAGCAACAAAAAGTTCGTTATCATAGTGCGGTAACGCGCTTGCTTTTACAGTAATTTTCATTTTTATAGAAATACGGACTAATGATTTCGCTAAACACTGCATTTTACTGGACATAAAAGTAGTTCGAGAATCGTTTTTGGTTGCTCATCAGCCCAAATGAGTCAATTTTGTGTATTGACGTTTTCATTGAGCCAGAAATGTGCCTCTTCACTGAACAAAATTCGGCACGAAAACACGACAATGCGTGTTAAGACTTTTCATGATAAATTGTCAATTAACAGTAAGATACTAGTCATCCGAGATCTGCGCAGAAATCCATATAAAAAAACACCTCGAAATGGATTACCCTATAAATCCAACATACTTCGACCTACGTGAATGAAAATGGAAGGAAAATAGACATACAGCCATACCTTTCACTTAAGTTCTTAAAATCATAGCAAATATAGAAAAATACCTTATAAATTTAAGCTAAGAACCCCTGAAACACTTTGTAAAACCATGAAACTAACCTAGCGAAACTCAGCTACTGGAAAAATTCTTGAACTTAAATTTAAGTTAAGTTCTATTCTTGATCATCAACTAAATTTAACTCTCATGTAACTGCTACTGTTAATAAGGCCAGAAGTGTTCTTGGGTTTATTAAGCGGTGGTCGAAAGAATTTGACGATCCCTACACTACGAAGATTCTTTACACTTCTCTTGTCCGTCCTACACTTGAGTATGGTTCTTGTGTGTGGTCTCCGCAATATATGACCCATCAAGATAGAATAGAATCTGTGCAAAAGCAATTCTTATTGTTTGCCCTTCGGGGCTTGAACTGGAATCCTGAGGTCCGTTTACCAGCTTACTTAGGAGACTACTTTTAATTAATCTTCCTTCCTTACTTAACCGTAGAGTTATCTTGGTGTAATCTTCATACATAGCTAATTAATGGCGAAAACTCTTCGGAGTTGGTTAGTAAATTAATCTCTAATGTTCCTTGTTGATGTATTTTTCATATAAAATTTATACTAACTATGCCTTGCATGATCCGTTTCGTGTCCTCTGTGCTGATAAACAAACTCTTATCAATTCGGAACTTTCTCTTCCTGCTTTAAAAACTTTATTCTAAAATCTAAAGGTATACCACCTTTTACAGTTCTTAAAATCCTAGCAAACATAGAAAAATACTTTTAAAGTTTGAGTCAAGTAAATTTACTCTGTTTTCCTAACCATTCAGACTCTCAAAACTCTGTATAAGTTTGTAAAACCCAGAAACTAGCCTATCTAAACTCATCTACTGGTAGATATTATTGCTTACTACGTCTACTAGATCAATTACATTTAGCAAAGGTCAAGATCCTTTTATATAAACGATTCCTTGGAAACTATTCTTCGACTTTTCTTAAAATCAAAATGTATACCACCTCTTACAGTTCTTAAAATCCTAGCACCCATAGAAAATAGCCTAAAAAGCTTGAGTCAAGTAAATTTGCTGTATTTTCCTACCCATTCAGGCTCTCAAAACCCTTAAACAGTTTGAAAAACCCCGAAACAAGCCTATCGTAACTCAGCTACTGGTAAAGATAATTGCTTCAAACTCAAACTGTAAGCTTACTACAGCTTCTACTTTAAATACATTTAGCAAAGGTTGCGATCTTTTCATATTTCAGCTGTTTGATTGTTGATGAGCATAGAAAATGTAAATGCGAATGGAATGATGGTCACAAATTGACTTTAATGTGCCTTAAAAAAAGCAGAAGAAAATAAAAAAAAAAACAAAGCAATTGGCTGCCGCCTTCCTGCCGGGTTCCACATGGCAATAAATTGCAATTGCAATTCTGCTACACCGCGCTGACGCTGCCGCTCGAGGGGGGGACTTAGAGTTTATGCCTAGTTCTGAAGAGTTCAAAGTGCGGTCACTAAGTGACTATGTGACTGGGTGACTTCTCTTACATGGGCGCAACGAATATGAAACATGTGGTGTGTGTGTGTATGGCGGTGGTTGGGCTCCTCGAGCAGATGTGGTTTATTTTTAAGCAGCGCATCGCACCACATATTGAAAATGCCACTTCATATTACTTCTTTTTCATCCAGCAGGCAACAAGTTGCAGCAGCCCGCTCTGAAAACCCGATCATACCACACAAACATATTGTCTCTGGGCCCTTCTTTTGTAGACCAAACCTGAAAAGCCATTAAAAAAACAAAGCTTGTGGGCGACACACACAGAGAGAGAGAGAGAGAGAGACAGTATACAAAGTAAAGCGCACTGAACATGCTCCAAGTGTATAGAGGGTGTTCTTTTTTGAGGTGCGCTGAAAAGCTATCACCGACAGGGGGAAACACCAAGAGCTTTAGTTTATCTGTCTGAGAAAGTATTTTAGGGAAAAGAACCATAATATGTGTACTTTTTATGGAGCAAAATGCTTAAACGGAATGGCGTATTGAGAGTCCCAAATGCAACACTTTGAGAGCCCGCATACAAGGCGAAACTGTTGAGCGAATGTTGCCACTTCTGTGTTTGGAAATATATCACCAAATAGAACTTAACTTTAATCAATCAAATCAGATCAAACTCACCACAAATAAGCTCAAAACTGTGTCAATCTAAACGAAATCAGTAAAAGATCTGAAATCGAAATTAGTAACAGATCTGAAATCGAAATTACTAAAAGATCTGAAATCGAAATTATTAAAAGAATAGATTGGAAATTAGTTAAATTTCTAATTTAAAAGATCAAAAACACCTTTTTTAACCGATATTTTCAACAGTTCCGATTCCGCATAATTTGATCGAAATCAGGAACAGGCCTTTGATAGATTTTAAGTCTATCAGACAGTCAGACAGTTTTAAACCTTCGCTGAGTTTAAGAACGCTTAGACCGGTATTTAAAAGCACTAGTGAGTTTTGGGTTTATTGAAAAATGTACAAACAAACTTTTCGTGGCATTTTCAACCACTTCGGAGTCGAATTATTCAAATTTTCTTACGTAGTGTGCGCCTACAAACATGAACAAAGGGGTCGATTTCTTAGCTTACATCACTAAAATGATCAATTTCCGCTGTGGGTCGGATAATCAGTCATTCGGACTAAGATATTTATACCCTTGCAGAGGGTATTATAAAATTGTCCGGATGTTTGTAACGCATTGAAAGAAGCATCTCCGACCACATAAAGTATATATTCTTGACCAGCACGACGAGCTGAGTTGATTTAGCCCTGTCCGTCCGTCTGTTTTTATGCTATCTCCTCCGTCAGATTTGAAGCTATCCTCACCAAACTTTGCACAGTCTTTTGGTACAAATACGCTGCACATTTGTCGGAACCGGACGGCTGTCATAGGAACGATCGGTCGAAAAACTAGTTTTAGTGAGAAAACATTTTTTGTTTTCAATTGAAACGCCTCTAAACTTCGTATTTCTTAGTTTACTATGCTATTCCATGTAAAGAAAAAACTTTTCATTAGATGTTCCGAGGCGGGATCGAACCTACGACCTCTTGCACAGCGGTCGCGCACACTAGCCGCTGAGCCACCCGACCACATTCGTTTCCTATAGTTTTCCATAATTCTACTAAGTTTAATGAAAATCGGACAACTATATGATATAGCTCGCATACAAAAGATAAGACTTAAAAATTGTCTTAGTAAGAAAAACTGTTTTGTTTCTGATGGTTCCGTCTTGAAACTTGGTATTTGTGTGTTTTATACGCTTTTACATAGCTCAACACAGTATTGTCAAAATCGGAAATTGGGTCTTGGTGAGAAAAAATTGAAAAATTTGGTCAAAATTAGCATATCAAAACGAGCAATTGCAAGTGTTTTAAAACTTTGGCACAGACAAAGTTAGCTTAGCCCTTCTCGTTTATCTCTGTGTAGTAGGAAACAAGTAAAGACCTTAAGTAAAGTCTTTATTAAGATCAAAGGCAGCCTAAATCATTTTTTGTCAAAAAAAATATTACTTACTTTAAGTAAAAACTTTAAAAAATACCATTTTCCAACTCTTTCGCAAAACAGCTGACCAATAAGCCTCCCATAGAAACACCCTGTACTTAAACGCTCTCTCGCGTTTGTTCTCTCTCTTCGAACAAAGCGCGCGCGCAGCATAAGCAACATTTTTTGTCCATTGTTGTTGTAGCTGGCTGTTGTTGTGTGTTGTGTTTTCAGGGGGAAGCCGAAGCCGAGCGATGCTCGTTGCTTTCGTTTGCTTGGCGCGCATTCAAAAGATAGCTTCAGCTTCGGTTCGGCTTCGGCTTTTGCGGGCCTGGCCAGATATGAGACCGTGGGAAAGAACAACCAAAAGACGTGTTGTATACACACACACACACACCTTACACATGGCCAATGCTCAATGCTCGCCTCGCCTCTTCGTCTGTTTTTAGTTTACATTTTGTTTGCTCATTCGCTTCGCATGTTTTTTTTCTTGCTGCTGCTGCTGCTTATGCCGCAGGCGCAGCACAGTGCGCCTGACAGAGAGCAGCGAGCGGTGAGCATTCCTCCGACCAACATTAAGCGGCGTTTTTGCTTTGTGTGGCTCCTTCGTCTGACAACCACTTTTTTTTTTATTATTGTTGTTGTTTTTTTTACTTCATTCCTCTTCAGTAGTGGTTGCTGTTGTTGTAAACGTTTTCGTTTATTGAAGCATTTTATGATGTTGCCATAAATCTGTTTATGCACTTCATTGCACACACACACACACAACGAGAGCGAGAGAGTGAGAGATAGAGATAAGGGGAACGACTCAATGACAACAGATGCGTTTTAGTGTGACCCTTTCGATTTTGATTTATTTGTAACGATTTTATGAGCACCAAAAAGTTACTTTTTCGGCTATTGGGTAATACTAGTAACGCGCCACCCTTAAACAATGCTTTAAAACAGGGGCCGGCAGCTTGCTATCTGGCGTGCATACGAAAAATCTCAAAGCAGCGCTGCTTCCACACACACGGTATAAACTGTTAAAGCTCCGCTGCGTTACGTGTTCGCGACGCAGTCGTTGCTACTGGAAAAGTAAGAAATTTTTGCGCTGCTCTCACACACACCAATGCAAAAATGTGAATGTATTTCTTGCCTGCCTCTGCTTTAAAACTTATTTGTACAGGTAATGCCATAGAAATGATCAGTCTTGTGCAGTGGTGCCCAAACTCACACAATCAAGCTTTGCGCTTGTGTGCGTAGCAGAGAAGTCTCGTGAGAGAACAATAAACCATCGAGCGAGCTATTTATAGAACACACGTATTCTCTCTCTCTCCCTCTGTATGCGTGTGTCTGCTGCGACGCCGGCAGAATTGTGAGTTCTTATCCAATGGGATAGGCTTTTGGCATTTTGGGCACCACTGCTCTAGTGAGAAAAACTTTGTTGTTTTCAATTAAAACGCTTTGAAAAATAATATAAGCTGCTTCAAAATAGGATAAATATATCTTGAAGTTGCTATATAAGAGACTGAAAGCAATGGATCGTTGTTGGTTTGAAGACTCTACCTAATTGGATACTTTCTTTTGCTGGTTTGTTCGTAATTGCTGCGATATGCCTTAGGAGCTTTTTTCGTTTTTCAGTTCAATTTCAATACAATTTCAATACAGTTCAACAAGTGGCGCAGTAGGCGGTCATTTCATTTGACAGCTCAGCATTTTGCTCACTTACTTCAAAACTGCCTTAACTCAAAAAACACGATTTTTGAGATGATGAAGCAACAAAAAAAAAATTCGGCATGTCGTGTTCTCCGAGTGGGATGATATATATCATTCTCATGTTCCATTAAAAGCAATATAGGTATCTCAGTTATGCTGCAGACGATATAATGTCAAGATCCTTCGGGTTTTGTTCATATTTTCGAATTTCTTAAATTAGCAAAAAATATCTTATGTTGAGTTAAAACATTGTTGAAGTAAGTGGGCCATTTGGTCTTTCTGATTAGTTTTGCTTTTTCCAAATTTTAATTGCTTCTTTTTTGTGCGTTTGCTTTCAAGGAAAATCATTGATTCGTGAAAACGTTAAGTACGATTTATTCAAAGTGACGATATTTAAATATTTGATACGCTGCCAAGAAAAAATCATGGTAACATTGATCATCGTTCTCAGAATAGAAGAGGAACATGTTACTGACAAGGGAACCAGCTCGAATTAGAATGTTTGAAAATCGTACACGATGATCAGAAGATATTAACAAAGCTTACAATGAGCAACAACGATTGAGAAGAACAAAAATTCGTCCTCATCAAACTGATGAAGCAAGATTACAAACAAATTCAAAAACAAATCCTTTCGGTAAACATTCAGTGTGCAGCCTTTCGATATGAGCCGAACATTTAATTAGATCCACGCGACGGGCAGGGATTAATTTGTAATTCTGAATTTTTCGGTCGACTCTAAGATTTGGTTAAGACCTGTTGTTGTATGATAATCAAGTTAGCTTTCCTCTATTTTCCATCTTAATATGAGGTCTCACTTGACGAATATCAAAACAGTTTGAATAGTTTTGTCTCGTTTCGTTTGGTAGTTCAGTAGAAGCCCTAAGAATTCTTTAGAAGTGTAGCATGATATTTGGAGGCTTTCCGAAAATGTTGTTTAAACTGATTCAAATGAGAAACCATATAACTGCACAAGGTAATACGATTTCAGGGTTATTGTAGTTCCATAAAAACAGATTATGACCGCTTCGGTTAGCTTAACCTGCTACAGAAATGCTTCATTGATAATACAATGTTTACTTAATTCAATCCTAATATTGGGAGCCAAACTTAAGCTCTATAATATACCTAACTAGTTGAAGCTTTTATGACTTAATATTAGTAATTAGTGTGTTTTGAACTATTTTGAACCATAAATCGTGCTTGATCAAACTGTGGGCTCCCTTACTTTCGGACATTTGCAGACTATTCGATGCTACAATAGCCACCGAATCACTGTTAAACTATGTTGTTTTCTTTTATTTAGAAGTTTCCATTCTTATCGATATACCATCAAAATCTAATCAATCCTTTCCTTTCTCCTTCTCCTTGCAGGTTTCGAGGGTAAAAACTGTGAACAGAACATAGATGATTGCCCCGGTAATCTGTGCCAAAGTGGCGGCACCTGTGTGGATGGCATTAACGAGTATCGCTGCAATTGTCCACCCAATCTCACCGGTGCCAACTGTGAGGTGGATGTGGACGAGTGTGCCTTGCGTCCTTCGGTATGTCAGAATGGTGCCACCTGCACAAATACACGTGGATCGTACAGTTGCATTTGTGTCAACGGTTGGGCCGGTACCGATTGCAGCGAGAACATCGATGATTGTGAGCAGGCTGCTTGCTTCAATGGTGCCACCTGTATCGATGGTGTCGGTAGCTTCTATTGCCGCTGTCCGCCTGGTAAGACGGGACTGTTGTGTCACCTGGAGGATGCCTGCACTTCGAATCCCTGTCATGCGGATGCCTTATGTGATACCAGTCCCATCAATGGTTCCTTTACCTGCTCCTGTGCCACGGGCTACAAGGGCGTCGATTGCTCGAAGGATATAGATGAGTGTGATCAGGGATCACCGTGTGAACATAATGGCATCTGCGTGAATACGCCCGGCAGCTTTATGTGCAATTGCTCGCAGGGTTTCACCGGACCCAGATGTGAAACCAATATCAATGAGTGCGAATCGCATCCGTGTCAGAATGAGGGCAGCTGTCTGGATGATCCCGGTACGTTCCGTTGTGTCTGCATGCCGGGTTTCACGGGCACCCAATGTGAGATCGACATCGATGAGTGTCAGTCGAGTCCCTGCCTGAATGAGGGTAAATGTCATGACAAGATCAATGGATTCGCCTGCAGTTGTGCCTTGGGCTTCACGGACACGCGTTGTCAGAAGAATATCGATGACTGTCTATCGCAACCCTGCCGTAATCGTGGCATCTGCCATGATCTCATTGCCGGTTATAGCTGTGAGTGTCCTCCGGGCTATACGGGAGCCAGCTGCGAGATCAATATCAACGATTGTGACCCAAATCCCTGCCATCGTGGCAAGTGCATAGACGGAGAGAACAGCTATAAGTGCATCTGTGATCCTGGCTACACGGGTTATCTGTGCCAGAAGCAAATCAATGAATGTGAATCGAATCCCTGTCAATTCGGGGGACACTGCGTGGATCGTTTAGGCGGCTATCTGTGTCACTGTCTGCCCGGCACCAGCGGCAAGAACTGTGAGATCAATGTCAACGAGTGTCACAGTAATCCCTGCAACAACGGCGCCTCCTGCATAGATGGCATCAATTCGTACAGCTGTCAGTGTGTGCCGGGCTTCACGGGACAGCACTGTGAACAGAATGTGGATGAGTGTGCCTCGAATCCTTGTGCCAATGGCGGTGTCTGCATGGATCTGGTCAACGGCTTCAAGTGTGAGTGTCCAAGGGGATTCTATGATGCCAAGTGCCTGAGCGATGTGGATGAATGTGCCTCGAGTCCGTGCGTCAATGAGGGAATCTGTGAGGATGGCATTAATGAGTTCATCTGTCACTGCCCGCCCGGCTATGGCGGTAAGCGCTGTGAACAGGATGTAGACGAATGCAGCAGCAATCCCTGTCAACATGGTGGCTCCTGTTTCGACAAACTGAATGCCTTCAGCTGTCACTGCATGCCGGGTTACACGGGTAAGAAGTGTGAGACCAACATCGATGACTGTCTGAGTAATCCCTGCAGCAATGGTGGCACCTGCATAGACAAGGTCAATGGCTACAAGTGCGTGTGCAAGGTACCCTTCACGGGTCGCGACTGTGAGCGCCAACTGGATCCCTGCGGCTCCAATCTTTGCCGGAATGAAGCCAAGTGTACGCCCAGTTTTAATTTCCTGGACTTCTCCTGCTCTTGCAAACTGGGCTATACGGGGCGCTTCTGTAACGACGACATCGATGAGTGTGCCTTGAGTACGCCCTGTCGCAATGGTGCCAGCTGTTTGAACATACCCGGCTCGTATCGTTGCCTGTGTACCAAGGGTTACGAGGGCCGAGACTGTGCGGTAAATACCGATGACTGTGCCTCGTTTCCCTGTCAGAACGGGGGCACCTGTCTGGATGGCGTAGGGGACTACAGTTGCCTCTGCGTGGACGGCTTTGAGGGCAAACACTGCGAAACGGATATCAATGAGTGTTTGAGTTTTCCCTGTCAGAATGGAGCTACATGTAATCAGTATGTCAACAGTTATACCTGCTCCTGTCCACTGGGCTTCAGTGGCATCGATTGCCAGACCAACGACGAGGACTGCACCGAGAGTAGCTGCTTAAATGGTGGCAGCTGCCTGGATGGCATCAATGGCTACAACTGTAGCTGCCTGGCCGGTTACAGTGGGGCTAACTGTCAATACAAACTGAACAAATGTGACTCACAGCCGTGTCAAAATGGTGGCACTTGTCACGAGCAACGCGAGGAGTATTCCTGTCACTGTCCCAGCGGTTTTACGGGTAAACAGTGCTCGGACTATGTGGACTGGTGTAGCCAATCGCCGTGCGAGAATGGAGCCACCTGTTCACAGCAGAAGCATCAGTTTAGCTGCAAATGCTCCTCCGGTTGGACGGGTAAACTGTGCGATGTGCAGACCATTAGCTGTCAGGATGCCGCTGAACGCAAAGGATTGAGCCTAAGACAGCTGTGTAACAATGGCACTTGCCAGAATCATGGCAACAGTCATGTGTGCTACTGCTCCCAGGGCTATGCGGGCAGCTATTGTCAGCAGGAGATCGATGAGTGCAACTCGCAGCCCTGTTTCAATGGCGGCACCTGTCGCGATTTGATTGGAGCCTACGAGTGCGTTTGTGGTCAAGGATTTCAGGGACAAAACTGTGAGCTGAATATCGATGATTGTGCACCAAATCCCTGCCAGAATGGCGGCACCTGTCACGATCTAGTGCAGGGTTTCAGCTGTAGCTGTCCACCCGGTACCTTGGGTATTATATGCGAACTCAATCAGGATGATTGTGTGCCCGGAGCTTGTCACAACAATGGCAGCTGTATCGATCGTGTGGGTGGCTTTGAGTGCAACTGTCCCCCGGGCTTTGTGGGTGCCCGCTGCGAGGGTGACATCAACGAGTGCCTGAGTAATCCCTGCTCCAATGCCGGCACTCTGGACTGTGTACAACTGGTGAATAACTATCACTGCAACTGTCGTGCCGGTTATATGGGACGTCATTGTGAACACAAAGTGGACTTTTGTGCTCAATCGCCGTGTCAGAATGGTGGTCAGTGCAGTACCAAACAGAGTGGACATCATTGTCTGTGTAACGATGGTTATTATGGTAAAAACTGTGAATTTAGTGGTCAGGACTGTGACTCGAGTCCGTGTCAAGTGGGTAACTGTGTGGTGGATGAAGAGGCTCCCTTGGGCTATCGTTGTGAGTGTCCGCGTGGTGTACAGGGTGAACACTGTGAGTTGGATACATTGGATGAGTGTCAGCCCAATCCTTGTCTACAGGGAGCGGCGTGTGATAATTTACTTGGTGATTTTGATTGTTTGTGTCCGGCCAAGTGGACGGGTAAACGCTGTGAAAACTATGATGCCAACTTCCCGGGCTGGAGTGGTAGCAGTAATAAGTACTCGCAGGACTTGGATCAGCAACGAGCCTTGTGCACCAAGATGGGTTGTGAGGAGAAACTGGGTAATGGTGTGTGCAACTCTGAATGCAATACCTATGCCTGTCACTTTGATGGCAACGATTGTTCACTGGGTCTCAATCCCTGGGCCAATTGTACCGATCCCTCGTGTCGTGGTGTCTTCATGAATGGCGTGTGCGATGAGAAATGCAACCAGGCTGCCTGTTTGTATGATGGACGTGACTGTGAACAGAAGCTGAAGCGTTGTAACTCCATCTACGATGCCTATTGCCAGAAACACTACGGTGATGGCTTCTGTGACTATGGTTGCAACAATGCGGAATGCAGCTGGGATGGTCTGGACTGTGAGAAGGAGGATCAGTCATCGCCACAGCTGGCCGAGGGTGCATTGTCGGTGGTGATGATCATGGATATGCGTCAGTTTAGACAGCAACAGGCACAGTTCTTGCGCGAAATGAGTCACATCTTGCGTACCACGGTGCGTGTGAAGAAGGACTCGCTGGGCAATGATATGATACTCAGCTGGAAGGGTTCCTCGCCGCTGCCTGATATACAAGACACTGAATTTGCACGCAAGCATAAGATTTTATACACCCAAAGGAATGGTCAGACGGGTATACAAATCTTTTTGGAAATCGATAATCGCAAGTGCACGGAATGCTTTAATCGTGCGGCTGAGGCAGCGGATTTCCTAGCCGCCACTGCAGCCAAACATACGCACATAAACAGATATCCCATCTATAAAGTAAGAGGAGTACAATCTCCCGGGGAAAGCGAGAGCACGGAGTCGCCAGCCAATGTTAAGTATGTCATCACAGGCATTATCCTGGTCATCATAGCCTTTGCCTTCTTTGGCATGGTCTTGAGCACTCAACGTAAGCGTGCCCATGGTGTTACCTGGTTTCCGGAGGGTTTTCGTGCTCCCGCTGCCGCTGTCATCTCTCGACGAAGACGTGATCCGCATGCACAGGAAATGCGTAATCTGAACAAACAGGTGGCCATGCAGAATCAGGGTGTGGGTCAGTCGGCTAATCATTGGTCGGATGATGAATCGGATATGCCGCAACCCAAACGTCAGCGTAACGAACAACTTTCCGTGGGTCTGGGACAAAATGGTGGCTATGCCAGTGATCATACTATCATATCGGAATACGAGGAAGCCGATCCACGTGTATGGTCGCAGGCTCACTTGGATGTGGCCGATGTACGGGCCATTATGACACCACCAGCTCATCAGGATGGCTTGAAAAATGATGTAGATGCACGTGGTCCCTGTGGTCTGACTCCACTCATGCTAGCCGCCGTAAGAGGTGGTGGCCTGGACTCGGGCGAGGATATAGAAAACAATGAAGACAGCACCGCACAAGTGATATCCGATTTGTTAGCTCAGGGTGCAGAACTAAATGCCACCATGGATAAAACAGGTGAGACCTCTCTCCACTTGGCTGCACGTTATGCGCGTGCGGATGCCGCCAAGCGTCTGCTAGATGCCGGTGCCGATGCCAACTGTCAGGACAATACGGGACGTACACCCCTGCATGCGGCCGTTGCCGCCGATGCCATGGGCGTGTTTCAGATCTTGCTCAGAAATCGTGCCACTAATCTGAACGCACGCATGCATGATGGCACCACGCCCTTGATACTGGCCGCCCGCTTGGCCATCGAAGGCATGGTGGAGGATCTCATTACCGCCGATGCGGATATCAATGCTGCGGATAATTCCGGTAAGACCGCTCTCCACTGGGCCGCTGCTGTGAACAATACGGAGGCTGTCAATATTTTACTCATGCATCATGCCAATCGGGATGCCCAAGATGACAAGGATGAGACACCCCTATTCCTGGCCGCACGCGAAGGCAGCTATGAGGCCTGCAAGGCTCTGCTGGATAACTTTGCCAATCGTGAGATTACCGATCATATGGATCGTCTGCCACGTGATGTGGCCAGTGAACGTTTGCATCATGATATTGTGCGTCTGTTGGACGAGCATGTGCCACGGTCGCCACAAATGTTGAGCATGACACCGCAGGCCATGATCAATTCACCGCCACCGGGTCAGCAGGCTCAGCTGATTACACAGCCCACTGTCATCACAGGCGGCGGTGCCGGCGGTGGTAATGGCAAGCAGAGTAATCAAACGGCCAAACAGAAGGCCGCCAAGAAGGCCAAACTTATAGAGGGTAGTCCGGACAATCTGTTGGATGGCAACGCCTTGGTGGGTGGCGGTAGTCTACGTCGCAAGGCCAGCTCAAAAAAGGCCAATGCGGCTTCAAAAAAGGCCCTGAATGGAGGCGGCACGCTGAATGCCCAACAAATGATGAGCGGTGTGCCGCCACAGGGAGCTCCGCTGGCAGTACAAGTGCCGCCCAATCAGGCCGATCAACAAATGGACTCCTCCTCCCCGGCGGCAGCCAATCTGGCCAGTCCCTACGACACCAATTCCATGTACTCGAATGCCATGGCAGCACCACCGAATGCCAGCAACGGCACGAAACAGCCACCGAGCTATGAGGATTGCATTAAGGTGAGTAGCCAGCCTCCTTAGTCTTAGCCTAAATACCCACTCTAATCCACCTCTTTTGCATTAACAGAACGCACAATCCCTGCAGTCGCTGCAAGGCAATGGCCTGGACATGATCAAACTGGACACCTATGGCTATTCCATGGGTTCGCCATTTCAGCAGGAGTTGCTCAATGGCCAAGGATTAGCCGGTGGTTTGAGCAGTGGACGTGGCCTGGGCCTGAGTGCCAATATGACAGGCAATGGCTCTGGCCATGAACAGGGTCTGAGTCCACCCTATTCGAATCAATCGCCACCGCATTCCGTGCAGAGCAGCCTGGCCCTCTCACCGCATGCCTATCTGGGTAAGTACTCTCCCCCTCCTTGGTGAAGCTTCAAGAGACTCATTACTTATTACTTTCCCTCAACAGGCTCTCCCTCGCCAGCCAAATCGCGGCCCAGTTTGCCCACCTCACCCACTCACATACAGGCCATGCGACATGCCACCCATCAGAAGCAATTTGGTAGCAACTTGAATAGTCTACTGGGTGGCAGTCAGGGACCACAGAGTTCGCCAGTGAGTTTGGGCATCATTTCACCCACGGGCAGCGATATGGGCATTATGTTGGCTCCGCCACAATCCTCGAAAAGCAGTGCAATAATGCAAACGCTATCGCCACAACAGCAGCAGCAGCAACAACAGCAGCAGCAACAGCAGCAACAACAGCAGCAACAACAGCAACAGCAGCAGCAACAACAGCAGCAACAAGCTATTGGAGGCCTGGAATTCGGTTCAGCTGGATTGGACTTGAATGGATTTTGTGGATCTCCGGGTAAGTGGGTGGGGGGCTTGAAGATGAAGGGAAAGTCGATATGTTTGATAAGGGGAAAAGGAAGAATGGCTTCAATTCTGAGATAAATTTGTGAAAAAGATTATGCCGGGACTTAGACTGGACTTACACGGTGATGCAAACTTTATGAAGTTTTTTAAGAAAAAGGTGCAGTGGTGTCGCTTGCCCCTCTACACCACTTTCCTACAAGCATGACCTTCATGCAGTTTGCTTCAACTGTGTAAATCCAGTCTTACTTGATAAAGCAAACTCCATAAAGTTTTTGAAAAAGCTTTCGTTTGTAGAGAAGTTCGGGAAGTTTCTTCTTAAAGTTGAAACTGTTGACCTCTTGCGTCGGTTCTGGGACGAAGACCCGATTGCCATGGAAACCGTTTGTAACGAAGTGGTGATACAATTTAAAACTTTGATAGTGTTTTCAAATAGATGCTCTACTTCCTCGTATCCAATCGGTCATCGTACATATGCAGACAATATGCTTTGCTTGCATCTAGTAATAGCCGAAAAGGGGACACACACTGTCGACAAACTTTGACGAATTGGAGTCTCATTTTGGATTAGACTTCAAATTTAACTTAATATTCACATTCGCAAATATTTTGCGATTTCAAACCGCATAGCTAGCGAAATTGAATTGTAGAATGGGCTCTAAATTTAAGTTAATTTTCACATTCGCAAATATTTTGTGATATAAAACCGCAATTTTTTTTTGCGAATTTGAATCTTGTTAATTATTGGCTTACTTACTAATTTAACCACCATCTTTCTCTCTCTCCTTTCCAGACTCATTTCACTCGGGTCAAATGAATCCGCCTTCGATACAAAGTTCAATGTCCGGATCCTCACCATCGACCAACATGCTATCGCCATCGTCGCAGCACAATCAGCAGGCCTTCTATCAGTACCTAACCCCACCCAGCCAACATTCGGGCGGCCACACGCCCCAACACTTGGTGCAAACGCTGGATAGCTATCCCACACCCTCGCCGGAATCGCCCGGCCATTGGTCCTCCTCATCGCCACGCTCGAACTCGGACTGGTCGGAGGGTGTACAGTCGCCGGCGGCGAACAATCTATACATCTCGGGTGGCCATCAGGCCAACAAGGGTTCCGAGGCCATTTACATATGACCGGGCTAATTAACTAGAGTTTCTATGGGCGGGTTACGGGGTGGCGCCGGCGGGGCTGGCTCTTAAAGAGTCCGTCCCGGGGCCCTATTTTTTTTGCGTCTCCAACTCTAATTCTATACATTTTTTTTTCGAGTGTAGTCCCTAAGCTTTAATTTAAACAAAAGAGAAACGGAAACGAAAACAACAAGCAGAAACACATAGAGAAAAAACGTAATAATTTTAGTAACTTAAATTATTTTTATAATTGTTGTACAGTGTGCGCGTTGAAATCATCTGATCTAGTATATAGCCCTATATATATATCTATATAGAACTAACTCTGAGCCAGCGTCAGCATTTGAGTTGATTCGAAACGTCGTAGCTTCCAGTAAAACTTAAACTTAGCGCAAATTATCTTTACGAATGGATTCCCCACAGACACGAAAGCAAAAGACATCATCCAGCCTAGAACTTATCGAACATTTATAAATATCGCTAGCGTTAAGTGCAAACTACGTTTTACCATTAAGTTTTATCAAATTTTAACCCTAGTTTCGCAACTGAAGTGCTTATAAAAACAAACGACCCACAAATTGTTAGCTATACCAATTTTTTTTTTTTACCCATGACTATTTTATGTTTATTTTTTTTACACATTTTACACTGTAAAAAGATTCTCATGATTGTTGGAGCCAAATTGTAACAGCAACAGCAGCGACACAAAATTCGAAAGCAAATAAAGCTAAAGTTAAGCAAAATTCCCAGCCAACTTTTTTACATATATTTATAAGGCACAACAACAAAATTCTAGGCCTAAGTTTTTATCTAGAAATATAGAAATATTTTTTTCAAAAAAATATGCAGCCAACTTTATTTTGGCCTGTTTCATTATATTTTTTTTTCTATCCTTCCCTTCACCCTTCCCCCCAATTTGTGAGTGTAAATTGTAAAATTTTTTTTTATGTTTTCTCTTTAGAAACTTGAAACAGCCGCAAATTTAAAAATGCAAACAAAACAAAACGAAAAAACTTTTTGAAATCATAAACAATAAATATTAAAATAATTATTTTACAAAAAAAAAAAGAAACTTATGGTGTTTTTTCTCAATTGGACGGTCTCGGCAACTTCGTGAAACCAGAAAAAAACTTTTGAAAGGACCGCGCGATGTAAGAAAACTTCATCAGCTACTGATAATCGTGTTATGTTATCGGCCAAGCCTGACCCTTTCAAATCAGCAATTGTCCGACTGCGATTAGTAAGTGCAATCCTTCCTGGCAGGATAGCCCGCTAAAGTCCCTTTGTTTAGAAAGGCAAATTTGTAGAAAAGGGAAAACTTTTGACGGACCATAGGTTGCAAAAATCAGCCACATCATTCTCTGGAGCCATGAAACTAAGTCGGGACATAATTCCTTGTTACACGTGACGGAACTGCATAACTTAGGCTAAGCACAGCGCTTGAATCAATCTCACCTGACAGGAGCATATGAAGAAAAAGCACACTAAGGTAAGTAAGTTCGACGATTATTTAGGGATGGAAGAGTCAATAAGCGTAGGCTATGCTCGTATGGTGGTAAGTGCCTATTAGAATCCCAATTTAGGCCATGGGGGGCGAAATTTAAAAACTGTTTCTGTACAGATTCGAGTTGATCCTGAAATTTTTGGTTTTATGGAGATCAAACACATGATTGAAACTCAAGAATAGGTCTGACCTGAGTAACATATACATGTCTGGTGGTATATGGGTCGTTGAATTCCTTAGACCACCTTTTGATAAAACCAAGAATTCCCATAGATTTATTAGCAATGACCGATATTTGACTCTTGAAACACGATTCGGGCATAAATTGTATTCCCAAGTCGTCAACTTTGTCGATGCGTGCCAATGACTTATCATCAATCATGTAGTCATAAGGATAAGGCGTTCTACAACGAAAAGTGAAATATTTACACTTTTCATTGAGAGGCAGAATATTGATCTACCGCATATTGACAAGAGTTGAAAACTCAAGCAAGTTGGTTTGGACTGAATGGTTTTTCATAAATCTATGTTGTCATGGGGAAATTATTGAGCTGCAGAAATGCTGTAATTGAGAAGTGATGAGTGACTCGAATACTTTTGGAATTGCCAATAGCTTGGCACTACTGATAGGAATAATGCACAATATTTAAGCACACAGCTGGGAACATTGTCAGGCCCAGGGTTTAAGAAAGCGTCAACCGATGTTAAACTTGATAGCAGACTCTCGGAACATATTAAATTAGATATGGTCGAGCGACCAGTCATAAAACCATGTTTATTTGGGTTAATGTGCATCTTTACAATATAAAATAACTGTTTGGCTACAATCTGTTCAAAGTGCTTTGATATATTACTAAGCGTAGCGATAGGTCGGCAGTTAAGTATCTCCTTTCCACCTGTCAATAAATCGGCCTGCAGAGAGTGACATTGAGAAGATTGTTATGAGCAGCTTACAAAGCTCATCAATACAAATTTTCAGGAAGAACAATGAAGTTCCATCACAATCTGGTTAATTAGAGTCATCTCAACTTAATACAGCTTGGAAGATGTCATTCTCAGAAATAGATAAATTTCCAATGTTCAGAAGGAGTGGAATTGTAACCAAAGCAGTGACCGAAATACTGACAAAAACAGTGACCGAAACAATGACTAAAATAGTGACCAAAACAGTGGCTGAAACAGTGACCTAAACAGTGACCCAAGCAGTGACCAAATCAGTGACTGAAACAGTAAATAAAATAGTGAAAAAAAAATACTGACCAAGACATTGACCAAATCTATGACCAAAACAGTGACTAAATTAGTCACCAAATAATTGACCAAAACAGTGACTAAAACAATGACCAAAACAGCGACAAAACCAGTGACATTGACAACAAGAAAGAAAGTCTGTCGAGCCCGATTATAACATACTCTTTACCTGTGAAGTGCTGCCCATCACCGTTGCGACCGGTACTGCCCATAATTGTTTGTTTTCCTTTTAACTCGTCAACCGTTCATTCGTTCTTTTGCATTCCTTTGGCTGATCGATAAATAGTCCTGATTATTAAATATGTCCAGAAGGAACGAACATTCTATCTTTAAAACTGTGGGAGATATGACGTTTTTTCCAATTTGCGGGGGCGTGGCGAAAATTGAAAATAAACTTGATCTGCCTGCAAGTATAAGTAGCATAAGTCCCATACATGTCAAACTTCTATCTCTTAACATCTCTGAGATCTGTTTGTTCATACGGACAGACCGACGGGCATGGCTAAATCTATTCGGCTGTTGATGCTGATCCAGTATATATATACTTTATAGGGTCGGATATGCTTCCTTCTGGCTGTTGCATACTTTTGCACAAACTTAATATACTCTGTGTACCTCTGGTACAGAGTATAAAACAAGTGGCCGAAACAGTGACCAAACTGTGAACGAATCGGTCAATGATCGTAACGGTCAGAACAAGATATACTTAACAAGGTAGGCGCTCTCGTTCTCTTTGCTCGCGTCTTAAATTTCAGTCTGTGAAAAACAGTTGAGAGCGAAGCATCTCCGCGGACGAATTTTTTGTGTCCTGCCTCATAGTTTGTTTCATGGTGGAATTAACAAGGTGAAGCCGTCAGCATATGCTGAGGGCCAATCTATCAATGCCTAAGTGATAGAAAGAGACAGCATGATATTTGTTAATACTAATACCTATAGATTCTTCCCATATTGTTTTTTTCCAAGTCCTTGGGAACTCGTATGAGTTTACCGATGCTTCGCGCAAACGATTTACGGCAAATAACACAATACTAAAATCAGAAATGACAGCACGAGTAAGACTATTACGCATAAATACAAAACTTCAGAAAAATTTATCCGTAGCCTACCTTTCGCTTCAAGCACTCACAGCAACTGGCCCTTTGGCCCTACAAACAAAAAGAGTGCTGTCTCGGACGGCTTCACTTAGTTAGTTTGTTTGACACAATCGCACTTTCGGTCTCTTATATAAAAGGCTGTGAGAGAGCAAGTGCGCCTACCTTGTTAAGTATACCTTGGGCCAGAACACAATGAAAAAGAGTAGGCGGCCTTTCAAGAAACTAGTATCGTGATCACACTTAACTTTAAAAAATCGTAGAATTATTTGGTAGCCCTTACTTTAAAGCTAAGAAATAGTTTGATACTATGATTTCATTTTTTCAGTTTTTCTAAAATCAATGTTGAATTCCCAAAAATAATGTCAAAACATGGTCGTATTGGGGAATTCAGCAACAATTTCTTTGGTTAAAATGGAAAATTTAAAAAAATTTATGGCACTATCGTCAACATCGATTTTTGATGCGGCAAATCACAACAAAAACAAAATTACTTTATTTTCTTTTGTACTATAATTTCAAGTTCCTCGTAAAGAGATTCCATAAAGCTGAGGGTTCAAAGTTGGAGCTGAAAAAATTTAGCGAATACTGCTCTGAGTAAGGTCCACGGTCATCTCTAGGGTTAGCTTTGGGGTCACGTCTTAGTTGAGCTCTAGGGACAGCTCTGAGTAAGATCTTGGGTAAGCCCTAGAGTTAGCTCTGTGGTCAGGTCTGAGTTACGTCTAGGTTGAGCTCTAGGGTTATCTACGGGTTCAGGTCTGAATAAGGTTTAGGTTGAGCTTTAGGGTCAGCTTTGAGTAAGGTCTAGGGTCTGCTCTAGGGTTAGCTCTGTGGTAACGCTGAGTTACGTCAAGGTTCAGCCCTATGCCGAGCTCTAGGGTTATCTATTGGGTCAGTTTTGAGTAAGGTTTAGGTTGAGCTCTAGGGTCAGCTCTAAGTAAGGTCTAGAATCAACTCCAGGGTCAGCTCTGGGTAAGCTCTAGGGTCAGGTCTAGCACTGCGGTGCGGGTGTGTGTGTGTATGTCGACTCCCACCAATTACCACCTCCTCCCGCTACACGGACTCCGGCTTCTACCTGTTTGAAAGATAATCTAACTGCCACTTTAAAAACTTTTAACGGTGACAAATCATTGTCAAAATCTGTGAAGTATGCCATATCAGCCAATACCCTGACCCAAAAAGAATTCAAAATCTAAACTTGAACTTCATGGAGCTTCAACTTATACCCACTTACACACACACACACACAATCTTTACCTAGAGGTCAATTTCAACAAAAACTGTCGACGTCAGGTGGAAAATTTTGACATAAAATGCTCGCAGCGAAAGCATTGACCAAACACTACCAAATCAACTTCAGAGATGGGTAAGTCAAGTCAAGTCAACTCAACCCTTCCCTTCCGCTACTGTTTTACCCCACTTTCGATCAAATCCAGCGTCTACCTTGAATACCCTGCTGCTGCTAACCATGCTCCTGCTCCATTGGACCCTGTTGGACGCCTCCAAATTTGCCTATAAAAAGTCACTCCATGGCAAAACCAACTACCTCAAGGATAAACGTTTGAAGGTGAAGACCAGCACCATTAGTCCGCTTACAACCACCACCACCGAGGAGGAAGAGTGGTTGGCGCCCGTGGAGTTTATCATAAATACCACACCCAAAATGGAGTTGGGCACCACCGAAGAAATGGTGGATGCAGCAGCCAGTACCTCCATCAGTTATATAGTTGACAATGAGATTTCCACCACGACACCTGCCCAGCCTGTGGATACCCTACCCTCACCGCCTACTCCCAATCCAGTCACCGAAACGGCCATAGCTCCAGCCAATGCTGCCGTGCCCTGCACCTGTGGCGTGTTTCTATCCTCACAAATCCCAAATGGTTTGCCCGATCAGCCCTTGATTCACAATGAACTGGATCGTATGTTTCCCTGCAATGCCATTGGACGTAAACAGTGTCAGACCAAGTGCCTGGAAGCGGTAAGTGGTAGAGAGCAGCGGTCTTTGTATTCTTACTTAAAATTTTTGTTCCCAGATTGTTCAACATCTGCCCAATTCGGCCAACATTGTGTGCTCTGCTCTGGGTCACGATTGTCACAAGGAACGCGCCTATTTGTTTATCAAAAACTGTCATAATCAATGGGTGAACACCAATCTGCAGGCTGGACGAGAATATTGCTGTAAGGATGGTCTACCCTATCGCTGTCCCATGCTGGGTTGAAATTGAATGAAGAAAATGTGAAGAAAATAAAGCTATGTGAATGTACAAAAAGATATTGAAGATTTTTCATGAAAAGAAGCAGCTTAATCGCTCTCATTCATCCTAAGATCTCACCAAGTTGAACGGAAAATCATTAAAGAAAGCCATAGAAGTTGATTCCACAACGTGAAGAGCCGTATAACTAGTGTTAAGATCCTCCAAGTTTATTGATTGTAAACGACAATTGGTAATATTTTCCATAAGCGTTATCTATGCCTTCTATATTCCTTTCAGAGTAAATGGTGAAGCTGACTAAAGTGTTTCTAATAATAAAGTTAAATCTCAAATCCGGTTCGAATGACCAAAATGTTTGTAGGAGACTGGATTTTCAATAGAAGGGTTAAGCAAGTTCAAGTCATGCGCTCCCAGTTCAGACGGACCTTATTTTCAAACTTAGAACTAACTAATACCTACATTTCGCTTTCTATTTTGTTCGAGCAAATGATTTTATATTAGCCTTTAAATTATCTTCGATTCAAGTATAAGTTAGAAAAAGGGGGGAAATCCTAATCGTTCGAGCTTAATGAGAAAAAGATCATGATTCGCAGAGTGAAAGGCCTCACTGAAGTCGGTGTAAATGACATCACTTTACTTTTCCATAAGGAATCCATCATTAACCAATAAAGTAGTTTACCGAAGTTTTATAAATCCATGCTGGAAAGGTGATCAAATCGATTTACAATAACGATGTAACGAGGAGGTTTTAATCACTTTACATAATTTAGGAATAGAGGATGCTTTGTTACACAGCGAAAAAACGGATTTAATAAAATATCCATTAGATGATTTCCGTATCCATTTGGACTAGATGTGTCTTTAATATCCTTTTCATCATCCAACGGAGCTGAAAATCATCCAATGGATATGAAAAATGATCATCCTTTGGGTATTAAAAACAAATCCAGTCCAATTGGATCTTTTTGGATCTTTCTTTTTCTGTGTATGACTCCGTAATTAGAAATATAACATTTTCCACCCTTTTAATGGAGAGGAATAATAAAAGATTCTTTCCAAAGAGATGGAAAGACTGAAGAATCAAAAATTTTTGTTCTTAAGCAAAGGAATTCTAAAGAAACAAGAACACTCTTTGAGTACACAACTAGGAATGTTGTCTGACCCTGGGAAGTATAAAGATTTTAGTGATTTCAAAAATAAAAGTAGAGAAACTGTTTCAGAAATTGTAAAAGCACACATTGAGTTATGAGAACAAATGTCTTATAACATGGACAGAGGAATAAGTTAACTGGAAGAAACGTGAGGCGCAAGAGATCCCGTAGCACCCTTGATGAGGTTGATTCCCAAAGAGCTGCAGACCTTAGGAAACTCCTCTTTCAAATAAATTTGTAGTTCATAGTCAAAGATTTCAGCATGGGCTAGTTTCCATACAGCCCTGAGCCGCTGTGTTACCAGCTCAATAACTTACCTTTTATTATGAATGCATTTTATTTTAGAATTAGAACGTAAAGTGAGCCCGATCGACCGTCGAATCCCGAAGTTGTTGGCCTGCTGCATTACTTGACCTGTTGGCAAGGATTGCTTGATTTTAACGGCCTTCTTCTTTTCATGGACCACCAGAGTGTAGAGGAAGCGCGAGCAGCGGATCTTAAACTTTGCGTTCGAGGGTTCCTCTTGATTTTCACAGCATGCGCGTCTGGCCAACGAGCTTTGTTAAGAAAGTCTTTAACTTCTTTGATTTCGCGCGGCATATGCACTTTACTACTAATTAATCACAAAACCCAAGAATCAGCGGCCTACACGTTCCGTGGTTGAGAAGGTACCGCTGAATATATAGAGAACCGAGGCTTCTCCCATTGGAAATTTACTCGACATGTCGTAAATCGTAATCCAGCGGTGCGATAGTTCCCGGGCTTGGTCTGATCAGGAGATAGTCGAGGAGCTTGTTAGAAACTTGGAGGGTCAATTCACCATCTTCAGTCACTCAAGCTAATCTCTTAACTGATACTGTCTCACTTTCTCCCATTAGAACCATTTCGTTGGACGAATTGCGTGTGCAGATTCGGCAGCTTAGGCCTACTAAGGCTCCGGGTTTTGACGATGTTGACAAGAAAACAGTCAAGGCACTTCCGTATGTGGGAGTACTGTCTACCAAGTAGGGATGTCAGTCCAGTCCAGTCGACGAATTAATCTTCAATGTATTAATATTGGTCTGAGTCTGTACCAGCGGGCGATTTGGGCAGGTCAGAACTAGTTTACTTTCACATTTTGGCCTGGCTCTTCTCGACAAACCCAGATTTAAAGAGCTTCCAAATGCTTATAACATTGCTCTTGCTCTCACTCTGGCGCTTTTAGCTGTCAACTTTGGCTGCAGCGCCTTACATTTAGGAAAAACGAGCTCAATTTGGAATTCTTAAAAGAGAGAGAGAGAAGCTTAACGTTCAGTAATTTTCTCAATTACAAGTCAAGCAGCCTTTGAAATTACAAGCACTCACACACTCGTTACCCCCATCCGCCTCAATAGCAGTATTAATCAGTATAGTTCTAGATACTGAAAACAACAGACATGCCGAACCTAGTAGATGTGGCTCTACCGAATGGCGAGGACGATCCACCCCGGGACAGTGACACCCATACCGATGCCTCGGAAGAGAATACCGCTTTTGAATGTGCAATTTGTTTGCGCACAGCCCGCTCACCGGTAGTGAGTTTCTGTGGACATCACTTCTGTGCCCGCTGCATTTACTTATGGATACAAAAGAAGGGAAACCGAGCCACGTGTCCCTACTGCCAGTCGCGTATTGGGCACAACTTTATAATACCGATCGATTGCGGACAGAGGAACCGTTTGTATCCCAGGTGCAAGCCGTTGGCAAAGTATCATCAGAAATTTGTTATGAAGAATATCGGCGTACCACTGGGCAGCATGTTCACCCGTGGTTTCGTCTGGGTTGCCCCAGAGTTGTTCCCACGCTTGCAGCCGTTGGCTCCGGAGTTATTGCACCAAGTGCCGAGACCTGACACCGTGCGTAACTTTGTGGACTTCTCTGTGTATCATCGAGGCATGATCTTGTTCATTCTGATTGCTCTGTTGTTTATGCTTCAGAATTATACTGGACCGAAATAGCTGTGAGCAGCAGCAGCTTGTTTTGTTAATGTTTTAAATTGTAAATGTTTTAATTTGGGTCAGCAATCTGATTGAATGTCTTAAAGAGAGTGAACAGTGTTGAATAAACTCTTAATAAGCAGGTACAGTTGAGTTGGGTGCTTGTGCTCTCCAGCGTATAGCAACGGGGAGCCGCAGTCACTTGCCGAACTTGCTACTTTTTGAGAGAGAAGCAACTAAATACAATTAGTACATTTTGAACTTAGCATTATTTTGAAAGCTTGGAACATTTACTTTCCATAAAATGGACGGTCGAAAGAAGGACTATTTCTCAAAGTTTTTGTTAAACATAATTACCCAACCTTACATAATTTTTGATCCCGACCATTTGGCAGTCGTTCAATATGTCAAACCGCCCGCCGAGTCCAAAAATTCAATTCCAAAAAAATTGGTGGTGCTGCTTTCGAGTAATCGCGAAGAAGCTAGTTTCTTTGTTCCAAGAAAAGTAACTCTAGAAAACAGTGTAATTTTTTTGTTTTGGGTTATTGGTTTAAAGATGGATAGACTTTCTTAAGGGGTACTTGAATTCCGTATTTGGACTTCTAAGCTATTGAGGGTTATATTAAAAACTTTGCTTCTGATTTATAAGTTTTTGGAAAATAGCTAGACTTTGAGTGCAATTTTCACCAAGATAAAACTAGTGCAATCAAAGTAATTCCAACTTTTTAACATAAGAAAGAGAAAAATGCAATAATTTTTGGTTAAATTTTCATCCTAAAATATTGAATATTCAACCATTTGGAGCTGGTTTCCGGAGATGATAGATTCATCTGACTTCAAACACCCAAATTGTGTCTGTGTAGGTTAGTACAGTTTAATATTCAACTTAATTAGTTGTAAGCATCCATGTTTTGAGAAAATCGCAATCGAAGTTTCAAGATAATGCCTCATAGACTTCATAGAATGCCTCATAGATGTCAATCAAATCAATGGCCATCTGCCACCAAATTATGTTTGTTTGCTTTGATACTCGCTCTTGTTATACATATTTCTCCCTCGCCTGTTCTTTATTTAGACATTGAAGCTGCGCAGTCGCTCTCTCAAGCTCACTCGCAGCAGCGCAGTCGCTAGCGACGCTTTGGTCGCATTAGAACTTTTGTAAAGAGCAGGCGAATCACTTGCATACGAGAACTCAATTAAACAAGACTTGTTAAAATTTTTGCGCTCCGTGTTGATTTTATTTCGTTCGGTTAACTTGGCCAATTGGGAAGGCAAACCAGTCTCTCCTTTTGACTGTTTTGACGACCTTTATACTAAGTAAACCTGCAGTTTTAGCTGAATATATCGTTTATGTGGAATAAAAATTTCTTTTTTATTTTAAAACTGAAACTTTTTTGTATTTTTAGGCAAATTTGTATAAAATAACATACCATCAAAAACTATTGATAGTTATCAATGGTTTAGAAAAAACTATAGCCGACTATAGATGGTGACGACTATCGATAGTTTTCCACCTCTAATTCAATGCCATGCCAAGTGGCGTGCTCTTGAAACAGGACTTAAAAACGACTCTTTAGTTGCTGCATTGTTGTCCAGTCAAGTAGCAAACAAAGCGAAGAAATGGAAAGAAATTTTGAAGACTTGTGGACACAACTTTTTTTTTGGGCGGAAGAGGCTTGGCTTTAAGAAGAGATAGTGATCTAATCAGAAATCCGAACAACGGGAACTTTTTGGGAGTTCTAGAGATGATTAGTCACTACGACCCCGTATTGCGTGATCATTTGCAGAAGGTCAAGTATTCCCAACAAAGTCATCATCGATTGCAAGTCCACTATCTGGACCATGAAATCCAAAATGAATTTATAGAACTGTGTACCCGACATGTAGAGGCACAAATTTTGAAAGAACGAGAAGATGCAAAATATTATGCTTTGATTGTTAAGGGGCACACCTAGTGTGAAATTTCAAAAAAATCGATTTTTCTTGTTTTTCATATTTCGGTAGATTACACCTTTAAAAATAACATATTAAAATTTCAAATCGATATCTCAAATAGTTTTTGAGTTATAGCAATTTAAAGAGCAGCCGCTCGGCAGCTAGAGAGACGATCATTTTATCTTTAAACGCGTTTTTCTCGAAACAGCATTTTCCGAATTTGCTGCAGTGATTACTCAAAAACAAATGATCCGATCACTATCGAATTTTTTTTACATGTTCTATATATAGTTCTCCGTACAATGACCTATCGGTTTTTGATTTGATCAAAAAATCGAATTTTGGCAGGCCAAAAACGACCAAAATTTTGGGGTAAAATCCGACTTTTTTTTTAAAACGCCGCCATATTGTCAATTTTTGATTTTTTTTTTATCGTAGGTCATTGTACAGACAATATTATCTAGTTTAACGAGAATTTTTTTTTTTTAAATTTCATCCACGGAGAAGGCCGGAATCACTGCAGCAGTGAAGGAACTTTTTTTTTCGCGCCGTTGGAGATCGACTATAACTTTAAAAATATTTTTTTTTTTTCTTTAAAAATTTCACTGTATATTCTTGAAACATGTATAAATATATTCTTAAAATTTTGAAATAATTGATAAAGTAGTTTTTTTTAATAAAAATTCCCAAAAATCACCTTTTTTTTAGGCCATCACACTAGGTGTGCCCCTTAACTCAACGCCCGATTCTTGTGCTTGTGGAACAATCATCTTTTGTGCTGCGATTCCATCGTTATGATGTATATGAAAGGACGTTTACAATTAAAGAAAGATTCCTGACCTTTGCTGATTGTAATAAAAAAAACTGGTCCAGGTATCGCGTGGGTAAATATAATATTCTATTGATCGACCGCTGGGAAATGCGCAAAAGAAAACGTGCAAAACTATTTTTGGATGATGACGCAAGTCCAGAAATCGACATCGATTCTGAAGAAGAAAAATTCAAGACCAACACTTTCCACAGCAATGACGAAAAGATTCAAAGCAGTAAAAAATTTGAATGAAGTGTTCTCTCTTCAATGAAAATTCACCACGTTGGACGAAGATACTCTCCAGACGTCTGCCGGAGAATTCACTAAAAAGTACGAAGCGTTGAAAGATGAAATAGTCCACCTCAAAAATATATAAATGAAAATAATTTTGAAAAGAACCTTCCTCCATTCGGATTGGTCAACGCTCTGTACTCAAAAAACATTCAGAATCTTTTTCCAAATGTCTGCGATTCTTTGATAATTTTTTGTACTCTCCCTGTCACTGTCGCTAGAAGGAGAACGCTCCTTCAGTGTTTTATCGCGAGTCAAAAACTTTTACAGATCTTGTTCTACACAAAAGCGTCTAACTCGTCTGGCGATTTTATGTTTGGAGTCCGAGCTAGCAAGGCAGTTGGATTTTAGAGTAATAAACGATTCTTTTGTCTTAGCAAAAGCGCGAAAGCGAATTTAATTGGATAAAAACTAACCGCGATGTAGAAGATATCTTGAAAACTAGTCCATTTTTGTATAACCGGCATGTTACGAGTCCCTGCCTTTGTATTGAATCAGAATTCATATTGGCGTGTTTTGTTTTCTTTTTTAACTTTGTATTTCTAATTCATTTCTTCTCTAATCTCAACAAATCAAAGTTTTTTCAAAACTTATATTAATTGTCTTTAAACAAAAAGTTAAAACAGTTTCACAAACCCTTTAATATACAACTAAATTAAATATTTCCTTAAATTCGCCAAATTTGGCCTGAACACAATAATAGGTGTACGAAGATAAATGGTTAAATTAAATCAATATTTTGCTATTTTTGCTCTTGTTTTATATTAAAGTAAGTATCTGGCAGCTAATATACCGGTTATTCCGCCATTATTTTTCAAGACCTTCTCCATTCGTCTTGGCATGGAGGATATTTACTTGCGACAAGTTCCAATTGGCATGTTGTACCATGCTCTTTGGACAATATCCCAAATTTGATTTTTATTTTGACAAAAAGTCTTTCCGACCTCTTTTTTGAGTTCACCCCAGAGATTCTCGATGGAATTGAGGTCCGGGGATTGACTTGGCCACTCAAGAACATCCACATTTTGCTCTCGAAACCAATCCTTTACTACTCGAGAGGCGTGCTTCGGGTCATTATCCTGCTGAAACTTCCATAAAAGTGGCATATTATCCTCGGCATATGGTAGCATCACCGTTTCCAATAGATCTTTGTATACGAATCTGTCCATTATTCCGTCAATACGATGAATCGGATTGACTACTCACTACTATATAGTGATTTTCACAACTATGACTGGGACACTATATATAAAATACCGACTGTTGATCCCCAATTGGACCTTCTGCATTATAATATAAGCCAACTGTTCAATAAATTCGTACCGTTAAGACAGAAAATCATCAAGGCTTCTCTAAAGCCTTGGTTTAACCATAATATCAAAGCAGCCATATCAGAACGTGACAAAGCCTACTGTAAATGGAAAAGATATAAGACGGATTCACATTATAATTTATTTAAGGCTTTGAGAAAAAATGTTGTAAATATGATCAATGCTTCTAAGAAAAAATATTATTCGGATAAGCTTAGCAGTGCAATAGCTAATAAACAAACATGGAATGAAATTCAAAAACTGGGTGTCGGGAAACATCATAAAGAAATAATCTCTGAGGTTGATGCCAATGAACTTAACAACGAATTTGTCAATTTAAACGAAATTCCAGATGTTACCCATAATATGTACCAGAACAGTATACCCTACAACGCCTGTGATATTAGCTTTAATTTTAAATGTGTTAGTCAATGTGATGTTCTTGAATGTATCCTTAAAATTAAATCAAATGCTGTTGGATTAGATGAACTTAACCCTAAATTCGTTAAAATTCTTCTTCCACAAATTTTGCCACACTTAACACACATTTTTAATACCGCCATTACAACTTCAGTCTTCCCCGTAATGTGGAAATCCGCTAAAATAGTCCCTATTCTAAAACCTGACAATAAATTTCGACCGATTGCAATACTACCTTATCTGTCAAAGATCCTTGAGCACCTAATGGCTGACCAAATCCGGCATTTTATGACCAAGAACTTATTATATAACGATAAGCAATCTGGTTTCAGGAAGAATAGAAGCTGCACCACAGCTATTCTAAAAGTCGTTGAGGATATCCGAAAGGAGATGGATGACGATAAAGTGACTTTTCTCACTTTGTTGGATTACAGTAAAGCCTTCGACACAGTGAACCATGACATACTATGCACAAAACTTAATAAAATGTACAATTTTTCAAACTCGGCATTAAACTTAATGAAGTCCTATCTGTTAAATAGGTGTCAATCCGTTGTTGTATCGTCATCCCAGTCCTCTTTACTACATGTTAAACGTGGTGTCCCTCAAGGATCCGTCCTTGGTCCTTTACTGTTTACCATCTATGTTAATGACTTACCCAATATTTTGTGTAATAGTGATTGTCATATGTACGCTGATGATGTCCAATTATATGTAAGCCGTCCATTGAGCCAACTAGATGAGTGTGTAGATATATGTAACAATGAGCTACAAAAAATCACAAGCTGGGCAAAACATAATGGTCTCTGTCTAAATCCAACTAAATCTAAATGTCTAGTTATATATAAAAAACACTTAAGTATAAGCCATATCCGTCCCCTATTAATAGATAATTCTCCTATAGAATATGTTGAACAAGCTAAAAACTTGGGCTTCTATTTTAATAGGAACCTTAACTGGAATACCCATACCATAAAAGCTGTTGGAAGAACATATGGGCTATTAAGAAATCTTAACATCTCTCAACAATATCTTCCTACAAATATCCGCTCACTTATACCTAATGCATATCTGTTGCCAGCACTTTTCTATGGTATAGAGGTGTTTGCTAACAGTGACGCCAAACATTTTGGCAAACTAAATGTTGCCCATAATAATATTGCTAGATATGTTTATGGATTAAGACGCAGAGACCATATATCCAGTTTTTCAATCAAATTATTTAACCTCCCTCTGAAATCTTGGACAAACTTTAAGGTTCTATTATTACTACACAAAATTATATACAATAAAGAACCATATTACCTTTTTGACAAGCTTCAGTTTTCAACATCTAGGCGAACAAATAACCTAATATCCTTAAGACATAAGCTGCTAATCTCTGAAAGACAATTTGGCATTCATGCTGTTCGCATTTGGAATGAACTACCCAACGCTCTAAAAGGTACAAGCGGCGCAACGCAATTTTATAAAAATCTAAAAACACACCTTCAAAATCATGCTCTTTAATTGACTCACACTTGTAACGAAAAGTTAGGAAAATGTTAGGGAAAGTTACGGAAAATAAGGGAAATAGATAGGAAATTCAAAATTAATTAATAAATTATATGTTAACACAATGATCTTATAACTTTAGTATATAATAGGAAAGTAATGTCATAATGTCATATAAAACCCAATTTAAATTATTATATTATAAATAAAATTAAGTCTAAGTTTAATATGTTTGTAAATCCAAGTTTGTAAATGTTTGTGACTAGTGCATTAATTTATAAGTTTATCTTGTAGCACTAGGAAATAAGCTCAATAAATCTAAATACACCATACAATGAAAAGCAGTCCCATACCATTAGGCTACCACCTCCATGTTTCACAGTTTTATATGTAAACTTGGGATCAAATTCATTGCCTTTTGGATGACAAACAATTCTTTTGGCATCATTTCCAAATAAATTTATTTTGGTTTCGTCACTCCAGAGGATATTACGCCATTTTTTCTCACCCTCCGGTCCGCACCAGGTTCTTCGATCTAATGCAAATTTGTTCTTCATCTATAAATTTGCCGACCGAAGCAAAGGAACCCTGCGAGTAATCCTACCTGCTGGGTTTGCCATTGCCAATCGTCGCCGAACGGTCCGTGATGACACAATATTCCCAATTTCATTGGCAATCGTCCTGGAAGACTTGAACGTGTCGCGTTTAACCAACTGAACCATGCGATCGTCCGTCTTAGATGATGATTTTCTAGGTGCTCCCCGAGTTTCACCTATTTTTTTAAGTTTTAATGCATTAGTTACGAAGTTTTGAGAACGTTTCATTAACATGGCAATGGATTTATACGTTTTTCCTTAATCGCGGAGTCGTCGAATGAGCCTTCCCATCTCCATTTAAAAATTTAATGGTTATTGAGTCCCCATTTAGTTTTGTTTTTCTAATACCTTACCTTCTGAAACCAAATAGTTGTATTTATGGTAATTGTCTAGGCGGCCTCCTCTCCGAAAATACCCAAAAAATTCCCTTCGATAGATCGCGAATTATGAAGAATTTTCATGCAAAAAAACGCGGGGGTCATCCGTGGTTTCTTTTAAACGAATTTTAAAGTTGTAATTTTTGCCCATACAAATACATGCTTGATCACATTCTTTTCGAGTTCTGTTTGTGTTTTCAAATAAATAAATTAAAAATATTATTTTCCTAAGACACAGGGGAACATTTGCTTGAATTTCAATGCGAAAGTGAGGAAATCTTTACCTATTTGATCTGTTTTGAACTCTTTTCCACGCCACCATTGAGGTAAAATTCAAGGCGCGTTTTTTTTAACGTGGTTTCCCCATGAGGCCTACTCCACGTAAGCCAGAGAAGGGCGTTTTTTTAAGTGGTGTCCCCTAAGGAAGGGCCTAATCCACTGTCGTCTTCCCGTGCACTTCCTCTTCCTCCTATGAATTAATATGTATTTTATGTTCATAATTCGCGATCCATCGATGAATATTTTATTGTACGCATTTTTTCGCCCAAAATGAGGCAACTCGGCCTTCACGTCCCGCCACAACCTTTCTTGTTTTGTGTGTGCTTGTGTAGAGGGATCCACAAAATTTTTGGAATGGTTCACCGTTTGGTGTAGAAATCCCTCAACTTCAGGCAATTGTAAGCTTTCCAGCAATCCGAAATGACCGTGGATCCGTCGGCTATATTTTCCTTAATTATTTTTAAGAGTGTTTCCTTTCCACGGTCTTCAACCGGAATTACGAAAAATTTACCGGACTCTCGTTCCAATCCACCAAAAATCCACTGACCCTCCACAACCCGACCACAATTATATTTCCGCCTTCCGATTTTGGACTCGTCAATTTCCACGATTTTGCCGTGGCCACCAAGTTTTCCACTGCTCTCACGGATAGACCAATCTATATAAACCTCCCTTACGAAGTTTTTCCAGTCTATAATTGTTTGCCTGGTCCATCCCAATTCGTCTTCCAAAACTGAATTTCACCTTTTAAAGTAAAAATTGTAAACAAATAGAAGAAAAACAAAGGCTACAATTCAAGAAAGTTAATTTTACCTTTAAGCGAACTGTATCCCATACGACAAAATTGGCAATCTCCTGTATGGATACTTTTGAATCAGCAAAAAAGGTATTTTTGCGGATACTTTCATTGAAATTGCACTGTTTCTTGACTTTCTTTTTATTGCCCATGGTTGTAGCAGTCAACTGTTTACGGCACCGAAAGAATAGTTTGCCGTCATCTTTTACTGCTATCTTACAGTCAGCAGAACAATTTCCACATTTGTTTTCTTGTAGTATACATTTGTGAGGCTTTAAATATTCAATAACCTCCATATTCGTCAAAGACAAAAAATTTCGACACCGTAAAATTGCAATTCGTGCACTCCATTTTGATTAGAATTATTGAATGAACAATAAAAATCCAATTAAATTTTAATTAAATTTGACACATTTCTCAAAACACAATATGTTTTATTAGGTAAAAATCAAATTTTCAAAATTCGTTTAAAAAGAATCCATGGATGACCCCCGCGTTTTTTCTGCATGAAAATTCTTCATAATTCGCGGTCCATCGAGGAAAATTTTTTTGGAATTTTCTGAGAGTAGGCCGCCATTTAACATTTACCGTATTTATAAACAATAAATTGAGTTAGCCCTGTCCGTCTGTCCTTCTGTCCGTCTGTCTGTTTCTATGCTATCTCCTCCGTCAGTTTTAAAGCTATCCTCCTTAAACGCTCCCCTACACTTTAAATATATTCAGCTTTTCCAGTTCCATCTTCATTTTGTGTGCGCGAAAACCAAGTAGGTGACCGAACTCCAGAATCAATACACTTTTTAAAATTTCTTCAACATTTTACTTAGACGAAACTTTACTGTGGAATCAAAGGTAACTTCATTTTTACATAAAATGCAACTCATCACCATCATCATCCTGGCTATTGGAAGGAGGACCATCATCAAGACGCCTTGTCAATACGAATACGAGGAAACAGATATGCAACCGATGGACTGGCTCCTTTTTTGGCCGTATTATAAGATGGCCATTTATTTCCCAATAAAAATAAATTAAAGTTCCAATTTTTGTTGGAAAAGAAGCCCTTTCCTACAAGTGTCAGATATAGGGACTAAGTTTCGTTTGTTTTCGATTCAGTTAACAACTGACTTTCCTCTGAGATAAACGTGCTCTTCGAAAATTTATATATTTATATTAACTAAAATTTGTACTATAAAGAAAGATTCATTACAATCATCACTAAAGCCAGTTGGAAAGAAGAACGAACCATCAACAACATAAACCTCTTGAAGCATTGTCGAGATGAATAAGATGAAACAGCTGTGCAGCCGTAGGAATGGCCTCTTTGTGGCCATTCTAATAGTGGCTCTAGCCCTCGTGGCTACGGGATATAAAAAACTGGTGAAATTCTTGTTTGGAGGCTGGTGTGAACTATTTTCTAACAAGGAAATGCCAGCAACGGCGGTTAAGTTTTGGAATTTGTTTGAAATGGATTTAATTTGTTGAAAAGAATAGAAACGCCATCAGCTTGCCACAGAAATAAATATATTATCGACAATAAGGAACATGTGTTCTTATTATAGCGGCCATACCAGTTTTAGTGGAGAATGGGGGGAGTTAGTACAGTGGGTTACAGAAAGGGGGCCGTATCCCCTGGTCCAGCTCCAGGAAGACTGCGCATTAAACGGGGCGAGTCCAAATGTGTGTGGGGCTAAGATTGTTGGCGCACTTGAACATCTAAAGATATGGCGGAAGTCGTTTGGATTTCGAACATTCATTTGCAACTTCAGGGTGAATCTTGGCTGGTAACTGTTGAGGGGGCAAGGGTGTAGGGGGAGCGTTAAAGGAGTTCTAGGCAACAGAAGGACGACCTTAGATTCTCAAGATGGATTTGATGCATTCGGATGTAAGTAGTTATCGAGAAATTTTGTTTAAAGTACATCAAGACGTGGTAAAAATTCTCCAAAACTTTTCAGGTAAGACAATTCAACAATCCGAGACCGCGCAGCTGCTGCTTACAGGTTAAAGAGCACGGCAAGGTGGCTTTGTGACAAGATAAGAACGCAATGTCGATTCTGCATGTGTGAGGGGACTTAATCAAGGCAAAACTTACTACAATGTTGCCCTTCTCCTATGAAAACAAATTGTCACAAATAATTTGACAACGCAAATTTGATTCGTGGCAGCCTGATTGGTGATGTATTTATTCTTTCAGTTCAACACATTTAAACTGCTTAAAATTAATTCCAGAACTTCCAGAACGGCTTACATGTATTTTTTTTGAACGAAAAAAGGCTGCACCAGCCGTCTTCGTAGGGCTTTGGCTCCATCCATTTCATATAGATTTGTGCAGCAAGGGCCAAAGCCAGAATCCCCATGGCAAAATACAGTCCGTTCCTTCGGGTTATCATCTTTTTCAACATCGGGTTCATATTGATCTTGCTTATTTCCTTTGTAATAAATATAGAAAATATGGAGAGGAGGTATTTCTCGTACGATAATCTGGGTTAGACTAAATTTGAAAAATACGAAACGTAGACCCTACCTATGACATTTGAAGCAAAGGCCCTCTTTTCAAACAAAAATTGAAATTAAAATTTATTTTTATTCTGAAAAAAGAAATGAAAAGTCAAATTTGTTTACTTTGGTCTATAACACGTGTGCGGAATGTTATGTTAAAGTACATGGCCCACAAATTTTTCGTGCACATCAAAATTTGGAATAACGGTTAAAGTCGTCTTTTCGGGTGATATAGTTAAAAATCATATTTTAAACAGTCCTAAAAAGATCTAAAGAGAAGTAAACCTCCAACGGTGTATTACATTGCAATCTCGGATAAAAATTGGGGGGCTACTGAAAAACAAATCGATTTTTTCGTTTTTTGCGACTTCACCGAACTTTAAATGAAAATGAATAGGTCAAATTTATATAAAACTATTTTTTTGGTATGCAGTTTCGAAAAACATTTAATTCTGCGTTTTCTGCAACTTAGTTTATTAAAATCGAATAATATTTGGTTGAGTTATTTAACTTTTTAGGAAAAACCTTAAAAAGCCTAATTAAAACAGTAGGAAAGTTGGGCAAGGCCGACATAATACACTCTTTACCCACAAAAGTGTATGCTCAGTGTAAATTTAGATGCTGCGTGCTGCTGAAAGCAATGCTGCTACTGCGGGAGTTTCGCTTATTCTGGACTATCGTATCCGTCTTTACCAATCCTTTGGTGAACCGATAAAGATCCCGATTACTAAATATGTCCAAAAAGTACGAACCTTCTATCTATAAAACTGCGAAGATATGCGTTTTTCAAATTTTGGGGGCGGGAGGGGGCGTGGCATAATTGAAGTAAGCTTGCTGCCTGTAAGCTATGAGCTATGTTCCATACAGTCAAACCTCTATCTCTTACCATCTCTGAGATCTATTTATTTTGGACAACGGCTGACGACAGAAGCAGAAACTGGAAGACGGACATGGCTATACAATACTACCTAAACAAAATCAAACTCAAAAACACACGGTGTATGACAGAATAGAAAAACTTAAACTCGATTTAGAAAAAGCATCGTCTAACCGGAAAGTGTGTTCTTACAATAAAACAAAATTGGGGGTTTCTAACCAAACAGTGTTCAAAAACATCACCAAAAGACAAAAAATGGGAAAAAACAATCAAAAAGGATTACGTAGAAATACTCCAAGATAAGAATGAATCCTGATCAGTTATATGGTATCTTTAAAGACCTAAATTTCTTCTTTCCAAAACCGGTAAGAAAATAAAAATCATTTGATATATGACAAAGTTATGGGCGTATAAGTGAGTGCTTGTGCGAAAAAAGGCTTTTTACCGTTATTCAAAATTTCGATGTGCACAAAAAATTCTAGTATGCCACAAAAATCTACTGAACCATATCTACAACCTACACTACGTCCCATCCCAGAAGTTTTGTTTTGATTTTTTTTTGTCACACCGTGTAATTAAACAACGAATCGACTTACAAACGAATTTCGCTTGCGGATTATTGAATTTTATTATCAAAATTTATGCTCGGTTAAGAAAGTGCTTTGAGCACTTCTTCCATTTTATGGTCAGTTTGAGGCGGCTATTCGGAATCTTGTGACTAAATTTCGCAGCAAATTTTTATTATTGCATATTTAACCATCAACATGCATACGTAGAGTGCGCTTAATGACCGCGAATCATCGATTCGAAAGATATCGGAAGATTGTGTTCAGCGACGAAGCTCATTTCTGGTTAAATGGAAACGTGAACAAACAAAGTTGCCGTATTTGGTTTGAAGAGCAGTCAGAAGCATTGCAAGTACTGCCAATGCATCCCAAAAATTCACTGTTTGGTGTGGATTATGGACCGGTGGCATCATTGGACCGTACTTTTCATACGCTGTACCAGAAATACGCAGAGTATAATAAGTTTGTGCAAAAGTATGTAACAGCCAAATGGAAGCATTTCCGAACATATAAAGTATATATATTCTTCATCAGCTTTGAAAACAGCCAAGTCGATATAGTCAAGTCCGTCTGTCTGTCTGTATGAACGCACAGATCTCAGAGATGGTAAGAGATAGTGGTTTGACGTCAATGGGACAAAAACTTCCTATACTTGCAGGCAGATCAAGTTTATTTTCAATTTTTGGCATGCCCCCTTCCGCCCCCGCAATTCAGAAAAAACGTAATATCTCTGTCAGTTTTAATGATAGAAGGTTCGAACCTTCTGGACATATTTTGATATCAAGATTATTTACCGATCCGCCAAAGGGAAGGTAAAGATCTGATGAGCGGTTGTCGAGTTATAAGGAAAACAAACATTTATGGGCAGCTACAGGCTTATAAAATTAATTTATGCTTAGTGCAGTCATGGAAAAGCATAGCAAACTGCTAAAAACGAAATTTGGAGGCGATCCCAATTAAAACAAAAACTTTTCCTCACTCGAACTAGTTTTCGACCGATTGTTCCTATGGCAGCTTTATGCAATAGTCATCTGATTTCGACCAAACTTAGTGAAATCATGGGAAAGGATAGTAAACTAAGAAATACGTACTTTGGAGGCGTTTCGTTTAAAAAACAAAAAAGTTTTTCTCACTAAGACTAGTTTTTCGACCGATCGTTCCAATGACAGCTATATGCTATACTCATCCGATCCGGCCAGTTCCGACAAATGTGCAGCGTATTTATACCAAAAGACTTCGTGCAAAGTTTGGTGAGGATAGCTTTAAAACTGACGGAGGAGATAGCATAGAAACAGACAGACGGACGGACGGACAAGGCTAAATGAACTCAGCTCGTCATGCTGATCAAGAATATATATATACTTAATGTGGTTGGAGATGCTTCCTTCAATGCGTTACAAACATCCGCACAATTTTATAATACCCTCTGCAAGGGTATAAAAACATCAAATTCAACATTTTTTGTTTCGAAGTCTCTTAAAACTTAAATTTTTAAAATTTTCTTTTCATAATAGTCCATTTCGTTTATTTAAGTTTACAGATTAGGACGCTGCCGGTTTTGTTTATTTCAGATAAACCAATCGGCTAATATCGTGGAGGAAGTAAGAGGTCCTTTTGTTTGAGGCAGGTGTCTTTAACTTTGGTTCTAATGAATATGTTTGGTTGAACATTTCTATGTAAGCTCTTGAAACACTTATAAACAAGTGATAAAAACCCCAAAGTTATATCTCTTCACGGGTCCTCACAAAAAGAATTTATAAAAATTGCTTAAAAGTCAGACGTTCAAACGAGAGAACCTTTTTAAAACTGTGCGAAATGTCATTTTAAATGGCAGACACTTTAAAGGAAATAGAGGAATTAATTTTCAAAGAAAATTTTAGATGTAAGAGAAGGAGTAATTGGAAATCACAATGAAATGACGAGATTTGTACCATAAATACAATATTTTTACATTAAAGTTTTTACAAGTAAAAGGGTGAATTTTACAATTTAAACATGTAATATTAATCTGTTTTAGAATAGGACGATGATAGAAAAGTAGGAAATGAAAAGTAGAATCTTTCCAATATCCTATACACAAACTATTAACAAAGAAATAAAATTTTCTTTGAAAAATGCTACCATTCCATCAGTTTTCTAAGACGTTGTACGTCAACTATGTCAGTGACTACGACAATTGTGGGATTGTGCGCACTCCTCGCAAAAATTTCTGCAATCGATTCCGTGACAGAAACTGTTTTGGGCGTTGCCTCTTTTTTACATCTTATACTAGATGTGCTGTGAACAACAAGCGTTGGTCGCTGGCTGTGTGAAGGTGTGATTTTAGTCATGGAACGCCTCAAGCGAGGTAACGACTACGTCTGTTTTTGTACCGGCTTTCATTAGCGTGTCTCAAAAACCAGTTCGTAAAACTGTAAAAATGTAATTTTTGTTCTTGGAAGTCCCGCAAGTACGTAGAATCTCAACTCTTAAAGCCACTTCTTAAGAAAAGCGTCTAATTTATTTCTTCAATCCGTACCAAAAATTATCTTTTTTTAGAACTTTCAAGGGTATGGCAAATTGAAAAACTCAAAAATCCATTTCTGTTCTTGGATGGCCTTTAGATCCATCAAATCTCAACCGTATCTTAAGAACAGAGTTTCGAATTTTTCTTAAACTTGTCCAAAAAGTACATTTTCTCAATTTTTTTAAGGTATGTCATTGTGAAAAAATTACAAACAATTAATTTCGGATTTGAATCGCCCATAATATGTTCAAATTTCAATCTTAAGAGCCTGTTCTTATGAACAATCTGCCGATTTTACCTTAAATCTGTCCCAAAAATCTTCTAATCCCTTAAACATTCTATAATCTGCTCTAAGTTCGTTCTCTACTTTTTCTGAATTTTCCAATTGAACGTCAGTTCGGAAATATGCCAAAATATCAATTCCAATCTTGAAACGCCCGCATCTCTCACCAAGAGGTTTGTTCTTTAGAATCACAGGTCCGAAAAAGAGCTGCAAATTCGTGGAATTTTGGGTTTTCTAAATACTAAAAGGTCCAGTCTTAAGGAATGCTTGGTAAGTTTTTCTTAAATCTAACTAAATCAGAGCTGGCATCACCTTTAGCTCTGCAACAGTTTCCATCTAGACCCCGATTCATACACAGCTCCTCTTAATGCATTTGGTATCCGGTGTTTAACTATAATTCTTGGTGTTCACTACAATTTTCATAAACATGTAAGCGTAATTAATTGCTGCTCTTTAGATAGAAGGGTGCGCACTTGGTGCCGGGTGCCAAAGGGGAATACACCAACGCTATTTGTATACACACACACATATGTCCATGTCCGTACATACGTATGCGTAGAGGTGCGTTTTGGTCAAGACTTACAGACAAAAAAAAAAAAGTGTTCTTAAACTTTAAACTAAACTAAATTTCCTTCTTGGCCTCCTCCGGGCTGGCCTCGCTGCTGTCTGCGTTGGCGTCTGCTGCTGCTGCTACTGCAGCTGTTGCTGTAGCCTCCGCCTCCTGCTTGCCCTTGCCGGGCACGAATGGACAAACGCCACCTTTGCACTCAAAGGGAAAGTCCGGCCCCGCCTTGATGATGTTTCCCTGAGCGTCCTTTTTCTCCCAGGGGTTCCAGTAGCGCAGAATTATGGGCTGGACAAATTTGTGCCAAATGTAGAGCAAGAGCGGAATGATAAAACACGGCAGACACACCATTTTGTACAACTGCAGGGCAGGTTGGATATATAAATGAGATTTTTGGTACTGTAGAATTATTTACCTGTTTTTGCTTTTGCTTCTAGAGATTTTCTTTTGTTAATGTTATTTTGTGTGTGCGTGTGGAAAATGTTGATTAGTTAGGCCAGGGCTGGAGACGTTGATGTGTCAGCTGTCAAGGTTATCGATAGGCACGATAACACGTCGAGAGTTTAGTGTTGGTAAGGACCAGTTTAGTGCGCGACATTTGAAATAGTTCATTAGGGTTTATTCGGGGGTTACACAGAAATCTCTAGAGATTTTGCCGTCGGTTGGTTTGCAAATCTCTGAAAAAAACCGTCGGTGCCACAAAACTTCGAGAGATTTCGTTTTCTTTTTCGAGTGTCGAGTATACGATTATGTTTAAACTAAAAGAACAGTACTAAACCGTTCGTGAAGTCGATTTGATTGATTTGTGCATTGGTTGGTTTGCCAAAATCTCTTAACAAAATACGAAAGGTATCTGTGGCACCTAAGAATTGGTTTTCGGTTGGAATGTGGTTGGAGAGGATTCTGTGTCACCCCCGATTATAAGACATTATTGTATAATTATTGCTTAAATATTTAGAATTCATGTGCTTTCAGAGTCATATAAAATATAAAATTTGTATTATTTCACCAAATGCTTCAAGTGCTGAAGTATTTTTTATACGATTTTGATGAACGAGGGCAAAAAAATGTTGGTAAAAGAGTGCCCCATAATGTTAATATCTAAAACCGGAGCAATTTTAATGGAGAGACGGAAAAAAACTTAATGAAAGGTAGCAAAAACTTGAAAAAGCATAAACATTTTTACAAAAATCCAACTTTGAAGTGCCATAACTTCGTCATTCGTCAAATTAAAAACCAGAAGATTTAATTAATTCCGAAAAACACTAAGATCTTATTTCCGGATGAAATATAATTTAACAAAATAAAAACCAACAGTCAAAAAAAAAATCAATAAAATAAAATATATTTCCGCCATTGCCAGGCGATAGTTTGCAACTATCGATAAGTGTGGCTAGCCAGCCCTGGTTTTGACCCCCGCATGCTGGTCTCACTATTTTAAGGTATTTCACTTCGGCCAAGGTCACACCACAAGAGCCGGCACTTGATGTTTTGTTTTTGTTTTATGTTCTTATTTTATTGCACTATTGTTGCCCGATAAGAACTGCCATATCATCGAACTGCCTAATCGAACACCATAAACTGGACAAAGAGTTGGAGACCTCTGAGCAGCAACAACATGCCGGAATATGTACCAGCGCGTGGCCACAAGGAAATGTCGTCTGTCTTGCAGCTGCACGAGAGCGCGAATCGCCTGATCTATGTGTACTTCTATGGCGAGAAGGATGAAAATGGCAAAAGCTGGTGTCCAGACTGTGTGGAAGGTAGGAGGACGTGCATGTACATATATAAACAGACTACATTTTACATCTCTCGCTTCAGCGGAGGACACCATCATGGCCAGTTTCCGGGATTATGCGGCGGACGATTCGCTCGTCTTGGTGGTTGATGTGGGCAGTCGGGAGGCCTGGAACGAGCGGGAGAATAAGTTCCGCAAGCCACCGCTGAGCATTAATGAGATTCCCGCCCTCATACGCTGGAAGGGCGTGGAGCGTTTAACCGGCGATCAATTGCGCAACAGCTCGCTGCTGGAGCTGTTCTTCAATTACACGCCCGACTCCAGTAGCCTGAATGTAGCTGTAAAACAAAACAAATGAGCCAAATACACAAACACACACAGAGAGTAAGAGTGGGAGAGTGAAAGCAGAGAGAGAGAGAATAAAATTTGAGCTTAACTCATTCAAGCAAAAACCACTCAAGGGACTCTTGTAACGAGGGCGTGCACAGGAGTGTGTTTTAGGGGGGGATAAATTTCACTACATTCACTTTTTTAAATTTTAGTTAATTTCATCTTTTGGAAAACTTAATTTCATTTATTTGAGCTTATCCTGTTTTTGTTCTGCCCCTCCTAAGTACGCCCCTGTCTGTGTGTTTTTGGGGGGGTGGTGTCGGCATTCCGGCTTTGGCTGGGGCATATTCCTATTTTATTTGCACGCACGTCGTCGGGCAGGACGGATATGGCGCGCGTCGTCGTCCTCGTCGTAGTCCTCGTCGTCAGCAAAAGCAAAAGCCGCAGCAGCACCACCGAAAACAGCTTCTAGGACAACGGTAAACATTAACACGCGGCCTCCTCACACACACACACACACATGTCACGCGCTGGTAGAAACTGTTGCTTCTTCTCTCTCGCAAGAATCGCCTCAACTTCTTATCTGATCTGACCAAATAAATAACGCTTGGCTTCACTTGACGTTCGGGTGTTAACTAAAAAGTGCGCGTGGACCACAAATATTTAACAAACATGTGCAAAATTTATTTAAACAAAGCCAAATTGTATATTTTTTTCAAGTGTTAAAGTCGTTAAACGGTGAACGTGTTATCCGGTTTGAAAAGGACTTTCACCAAATTTTGTAAAAACTGTTGGAATATTTCAATTTTATAAAGCCTATCCAAGGGTGCTTCGCGGTAAAAAGTTTGATTTTTGGGTTTGAAAACCCGTAAAGCATACTTTTAGGAGACAAATTTATTTTGCAAAGGAAAAGAGGTTTGTCCACAGCTTAAATTTGTTTAGTCAGCAAGTTTCCTCAGCAAATTTTCTTTATTATTTTCAAAAACTTTTTGATCATTCAGAAAAGGACTATTTCCAAAATAATCTTGAAAAGTTTTGGTAGCAGGCACAAGCTCCACTTTATATTTCGAGCACCAGGAACTACTTCCCTGATTGTCCTTCTTCGATAAGCATATTCTTAAATTGCAATATCTAGGGGCCGCAGAGTCGCTAGACATGACAGAAAATTGAACAAGTTCAATAACCCAAAAGTAATTGTCGATGGTTCTAAATCCTCTTTTATTTTTTTAAATGTTGAAAATTTTGTGGGGAATTTGGAGAAAGAGGCCGTAATGCCATCAGTGTTGCCAATTTAGCTATTTTCCCCCACCAAATTTACCTATTTTGTAAGTTCGAAAACCAGAAACAATTCGAATGCCGAAACCTGTAGTTCCAGCTATTTTCAAAAACCTCTGGCCATTTTCTAGCTATTTTGGAGGTGCAACAGACATATAGCAGAGCTGATACTGCAGCAGCGAAATACTCACTGAACATTTCCCTTCGTTGGTACAGAGTATATTGCATTCGGACTTGACCGACTTTCTTGTTTTTAATTGTAAAGAGACTTTGAGATGGCGATCTTTTGTAAAGCTACATGGTATAACAAGATCATTTGGTTATGAGGTTTGGAACCGAAAGCTTGAATACTGGAGAAACATAAGCGAAAAATCCATAAAAAAAGAAGTTTAGTTTGGTTTTTTTCGACATATTGACCCGAATGGCCCTCTAAACCGCAATATCGGGGATTGGAGTGTTCCCAAAACTTTTAGCTTGTGACATTACAAGAAAGTTTGCTGAAATTTGACACCGACCAAAAATTTGTGGTTCCCTTGAAAATGGCAAACTTGATAAAAAAACTTTAAAAAAAAATAGAGGGAAGTAAACTTCGGCTCGGCCGAAGATTTGTATACCCTTGCAGTTTGTTTTTCTAAATAAGACTACTTTTCGGACATTACTTTTCTATGAGAGCTACTCTATATAGAAGTCCGATTTTGACCAAACTTAATGGAATCATTGAAAAGCATAACAAACTAACAGTTTCGAAATTTGGAGGCGATCCCATTTAAAACAAAAAAGTTTTTCTCACTAGAACTTCTTTTTCGACCGATCAATCGTACTGCAGCTATATGCTATAGTCATCCGATTTTGACAAAACTTTGTAGAATTGTGTTAAAGTATATAAAATGAATATTTTTCGACCGATTGTTCCTATGGGAGCTATATGCTATAGTCATCCGATTTTGACCAAAATTTGTAGAACTATGTGAAAGCATTTCAAATGAATAAATGCCAATTTTTAGGACATTTCCATTGAAAACAAAAAAGTTTTTCTAACTAAGACTAGTTTTCAGACTATACTTTTCTATGACAGCTATACTATATAGATGTCCGATTTCGACCAAATTTGGTGGAATCATGGAAAAGCATAGTAAACTAAGATATACGAAGTTTGGAGGCTTTTTAATTAAAAACAAAAAGTTTTTCTCACTAAAGTTTTCGACCGTTCGTCTATGCATGTATAGCCGGGATAATACTGGTATTATAAAAACTCGTGTAGTTTGGTGAGGATAGCTTCATCGCGTTTGGTCCGTCGCGTTTGGTCGTGTCTTTTTTTTCGACTAGCACAGTGTTATTTAATACATTTAATCAAAAGACCGAGAACATTTTACATACAATTTATAACACATCTGTACCGCTTGACGTGGAGTTCAGTACTGAATTATTGATTCTTTAAGAGATGTCTGTAAAGAAACGCACAGTTTTCAGTGTCTGTTTTGTAGTTAAGTCTCTTATCCTTTGGTGTGTCTATTATATGTAACATTTCAAGAGTAAAGCGTTTCCCGTAGTTGTTCTCTTCTTGTAAGATTGTTGTTTTTTAAAAATTTGGTGCATGTCCGCTCTCCATACAGTGGGTCGCCAGTGCAGTTTTTATATCCTTGCAGAGGGTATTAAAAAATTGTCGGGATGTTTGTAACGCACAGAAGGAAGCATCTCCGAACACATAAAGTATATATATTCTTGATCAGCACGTCGAGCTGAGTTGATCTAGTCATGTCCGTCCGTTTCTATGCTATCTCCTACGTCAGTTTGAAAGCTATTTTCACTAAACTTTGCACGAAGTCCTTAGGTACAAATACGCTGCACATTTGTCGGAACCTGCCGGATCGGATGACTATAGCATACAGCTGTCATAGGAACGAACGGTCCAAAAACTAGTTTTAGTAAGAAAAACTTTTTATTTTCAATAAAAACGGCTGCAGACTTTGTATTTCTTAGTTTACTGTGCTTTCCCATAATTCCAGCAAGTTTTGTCGAAATCGGACATCTTTATTGTATAGTTGTCATAGAAAGGTGGAGTCAGAAAAGTAGTCTTAGTTAAAAAAAACTTTTTTGTTTTCAATGGAAATGTCCTGAAAATTAGAAATTATTTACTTAATATGCTTTCACACAATTCTACAAAGTTTTATCAAAATCAAATGACAATAGCATATAGCTGCCATAGGAACGATCGGTTGAAAAACTAGTTCTAGTGGGAAAAACTTTTTTGTTTTCAATGGAAACGTCCTTATCATTGGCATACACTTATTTTATATACTTTTACACAATTCTACAAAGTTTTGTTAAAATCGGATGACTATAGCATATAGCTGCAGTACGCCTGATCGATCGAAAAAGAAGTTCTAGTGAGAAAAACTTGTTTGATTCAAATGGAATCGCCTCCAAGTTTCGTAATTGTTAGTTTTTTATGGTTTTCCATAATTCCACTAAGTTTCGTCGAAATCGGACATGTTTATAGTAGTAGTATATGGTACATAGTATACCTTCCTTAGAAAAGTAAGGTCCAAAAAGTAGTCTTAGTCAGAAAAACTTTATTGTTTCAATGGAGGCTGCAAGCCGAAGTAAACTTTCCCCTATTTTCTGTATGGTCGTTTGATGTCGGAGCTTGTAATCAGATTTATGTTGAGATATCCTTGTTCTTAATTTTGGTTTTGTTGTTCGGATGTAAAATTTATTGCACTTGTTCTCTGACATGGTATTCTGTATATCATATTGTGTTTATCTGCTTTGTCAATTTTGGACTTCGTCTTATTGTAAATATTCTTCACAGTGTTTGTGGGTTTAACAATCTAAGTTTGCGAAACGTTCTGAGAGTTTTGGGACGTAAGTCAGGGATCTATATTATTTTGGTTGTTCGTCATTTTTTGGTTTTGTAGTCTTATGTTTCTCTATTAAGGTATTTATAATATTCATCGGGAAGTCATTGCTCTTTAATATAATCCCGATTTCGGAAATGATCTCCTTATGGTAGGTTTCGACGCTAATGTTCAGCATCCGTTGAATACAGCTGACCGCTGTATTTATGATTATATTTTTGGGGTGATTGGAGTGAAAATTAATTATTCGTCCTGATGCTGAAGGTTTCTTATACCATTTTATTTAGATTTTATTTCCATGTCTGTATATAGTAGAGTCCAAATAAGGTAGTCTTCTATCAATTTCCAGTTCCGTGGTGAATTTTAAATTAAGATGGTAGGAGTCTAGTTCATTTAATGTGTCCTGGGTCTCGTCTTGGAGGGTGTCTAAGTTTATTAATCGTGTTGTCCAGTAGCTCTTCCAAAATAATATCAGCTATTACCGGTGACGCTGGCGATCCCATTGGTATGCCTTTCAGTTGTGTATATATTTGATCCTCGAACTTAAAATATCTGTTTTCCATAATGCAAAATCTAAGTATCTCCAAGAAAAGGTTTCTTGGTATTTTAGTGTATTCCTGTATTGATGTCCATTTTTTACCTATGATATCTAATGCTAAATCTATCTGAATGCTCAGAAATAGTGAGACTACACCAAATGAGACTAATTTCTCTTCGTCAGAAAGGAGGTCCGTTGTTTAAATTCCATCGAATTCTCATTGTATATGGAATCGGCCGTGACGTTTTTTAATATTTGTGCCACGTATCTCTACATTAAGGTGGCCCCAATGTATATGGGAAAAATTTTCTGGCTCAAATTTAAGCTCTCATAGCCCAAAATCATTCGATTTGATGTAAAACTAAAAAATATAAAGTTTCACGCAGATTGATGAATCTTAAGAGGTCGCTCACCAGCCCCTTAAGTTGAAAAAAAGCATTTTTCTCATTACTCAGCCATACAACTAGTTAAAGAAACTCTTTAAATATTAAAATGCTAAATTTTTTAAAATTAACGTATTCTATGCAATCTTAACTTTCTAAAATGGGGCTTAACATTTTTGTACGACTAATATTAGTGGTTTGATTGCAAATAAAAGTAATTAATCTGTATTAAGATTTTTATACTCTGTACCAAAGGAACACTGACACTGCTAGAACACTGCTAGACAAAAAAGATTTCAATCTTCCCCAATTTCACTAACTTGGTTTCTAAAGATTTTAGCCCGCTGAGCACGAAAATCGACATGAAATAAATAACTGTCGATCTGTCGATAAATATCTGTTAATGCCACTGGCGGGCATTAATTGCAGCGGCCGAGACCGTCAAACGGTTGTGATATTTTGCAAATACGTAGGTATAAATATCTTGTTCTTGTTCGAACTGCTCCCACCTTTGTAAGGACCTTTGCAGGACGTAGAAAAATTATCGCAATGTTTATTGTTACCTTTAAGTATGAGTTTCTCCTGTCATGAACAACACGAATTTGTACTTTTTTTTTGTACCTTTGCAGAGGGTATTACAAAATTGTCCGGATGTCAGTAACGTATAGAAGGAAGCATCTCCGACTACATAAAGTATATATATTCTTCATCAGCATGACGAGCTGAGATCATTTAGCCTTGTCCGTCTGTCAGTCTGTCCGACCTTCCGTCTGTCGGTCTGTCCGTCTGTTTCTATGCAATCCCCTCCGTCAGTTTTAAAGCTATCCTCACCAAACTTTGCACGAAGTCTTTTGGTACAAATACGAATGACAATAACATATAGCTGTCATAGGAACGATCGGTCGAAAAACTAGTTTTAGTGAAGAAACCTTTTTGTTTTCAATTAAAACGCCTCCAAACTTTGTATTTCTTAGTTGACTGTGCTTTTCCATGATTCCACCAAATTTGGTCGAAATCGGACATCTATATAGTATAGCTTTTTACTTTATATATTATAGCTGTCATTGAAAAGTATAGTCTGAAAAGTAGTAGTAGTTAGAAAAACTTTTTTGTTTTCCATGAAATCGTCCTCAAAATTGGCATGTATCTTTTTTATATACTTCCACACGATTCTACAAAGTTTGGTCAAAATCGGATGATTATAGCATATAGCTGCCATAGAAACGATCGGTCGAAAAACTAGTTCTTGTGAGAAAAACTTATTTGCCTTTACGGGAAACGTCCCTTACGTTGGCACAATTCTACAAAGCTTTGTCAAAATCGGATGACTATAGCATATAGCAGCATTATGAATGAAGTATGAAAAACTTTTTTGTTTTAATTGGGATCGCCTCCAAATTTCGTAATTAACAGTTTGTTATGCTTTTCCATGATTGCACTAAGTTTGGTCGAAATCGGACATCTATGTATATAGTACAGCTCCCATTGAAAAGTAAGGTCCGAAAAGTAGTCTTATTTGGAAAAACAAACTGCAAGGGTATATAAAACTTCGGCCGAGACGAAGTTAACTTTCCCCTATTTTTGTTTTTGCGCTCACATTAGACGCGACGCAGTTATTGGTAAACTATTCTGGTCAACTTCTTCCAATTTGGTGTATACCCAGACTTCAGCTCCATTTCATCTTTTAAGCTATTCTTTTTGAATAACTAGCATTTTCCACGAACTGTTAAAATCAGCTTTTGCTGTAGGTGCTTTTGAAACGACATATTAGCTGTGACTGTTATGCCCAGATATTTCCGTCTGTACCGTCATGGCTCCAATGTGCTAGACGTCTCTTGCCTGATCGAATTTGTAGTGTTAATCTTGAGACTCCATTTTGGGCAATATCTATGTGTTGTATCTATCATTGGGCGTATTCAGCAGATAAATCCGATTTACGATTTCTGATTTACGATTTGCGATTGCTTAGAATTCTCTGCTGAATGACAATGATTGCTAAGTTTAGGGTTTTTTCTGGATTTAGTATATTTGGTCAAAAATACATTCACACCATAAAAAATTTAGGCTTTAGTATTAAATACATTTGACATTTAAAAATGGATGCACCCGTTGAGAGTAAGTAAGCATTATTAATTAAAAATTTAGTGGTTTTTTAATCAATGAATAATCCTTTTAGCCGAGAATATCAAGTGAAGTCCTAGCGCTGTAAGGCTCCTCTTGGACTTATATAAGGACAACAGGCAGAACTTTCGGAACAAACGCCTTGAAGAATAACCGATTGACCTTCCTTTCTGTTGTTGTAATCTGCGGTGTTTTTTTCAGGTTTCATAATAGATATATGGCACCCCCCATCAATTGCCCCAATCGCTCCTGGGATTCAACGCGATTTTTGTTTAAATATTTGTGCAGTAAAAAGCTTGCCTGGAGTCATTTGGCCAATTCACATATGTAGACATTAGCCTCGATAGAGTCCCTGTAATGTTGTAAAATATTTGGTGGCCTGAACTTGGAATGTCGAATCGATCGCCAACAGACGAGAATTGCCCCAATAGCGGCTACGAATGGGTTGCTCATTGACCAGATCAGCAATTATACCCATATTAAATTCATCCTCACAAAAGACCGTCCCAATTAAATTCATGTTTCCACAACTCATTTTATGCACAATTTTTGGGATCAGTCAGTTTATTTTTAGTTTTGGGGTTAACAGTTGGCCGTGCAATCGGTAAACGGTCTCACCAATCATACATTTTATATGATTCCATCTCAGCAATCATGTTCGTCAAATTTATCAATCGCTATCGGCAATCACTGTATTCAGCAGGTAAAATCGGCAATCATAAATCGAAAATCGTAAATCGGATTTATCTGCTGAATACGCCCATTGTCTGTAGCATTTCTGGGCTGTTTGCGAATAGGACCATATCGTCCGCATTCATTAGTGTTTTGAGGTGCATTTGTCCCATATGCTCTCCATCAGGAAGATTCCTCCAATAGCATTAACATACATTTCGATAAGTAAGTGTCTGAGCAGACACTCTTGCTTAACTCCAAGATACGTATCAATTCATTGCGACAGAGTTCAGCCATCCCATACTGCCGTTGCGTTTTCGCTATAGTAATAGCAGTAGAAATAGGTTTAAGAAATGATATTCCTTTAGGTATATGTGCATAGACTAAATTTAATAAAAAGAATTTATGGTCAACTGAAAATTTCCAAATTATTATTTATTAAGCAGTACTCAACAACATTAACCAAAAACAGCACAAATTAATTTTAGTTTTCACTTACTAACAAAAATATTTAACAAAATGTTTTGTCTTCTTATGAAATAAGTCAATATGCATAGGATGATTTTTAAACTTTTACTTATTGAACTAATTCCAATGGCTTCTTAATAGTTAATATGTTTTCCTCTTAGCTTAATAACCTGATTTAATCTACCAGGCATAGAGTTAACCAGTTTTTCCAGGGTGGAAAGGCTAATCTTGTCCCATTCTGCGACCAAGGCTTCTTTGAGTTTCTTTATGGTGTCAAACTGACGGCCACTCTTATAAACTTTGGCTGAAAGGATTCCCCATAGATCCTCAATTAGGTTTAGATCTGGGCTGATCGCTGGCCTCTCCAATAATGGTATATTTCTTGAAGAAAAGAAGGTTTTTGTGAAGCCTGCTGTGTGGACTAAGGCGTTGTCTTGTTGAAATGTTCAATTATTTCCATACAAAACTTCAGCAAAATCAACTAGCACCTCATCTAACAATTCAACATAGATCTCCGAATTTGTTTTAGTTGGTATAAAGCAAAGCGGAGACTTTCCAGCATGTCCAAACCATCAGTGACCCTCCACCGAAATTTCTTTTATGGCATGTTTCCCGTGGTTGTCTCAAATCGCGCCAGTACTTATTACTACCGTCGGGGCCATCCAGGTTAAACTTTTTCTCATCAGAAAAAATGACCTGCTGGAGCTCGTCGGTCCAAAATTTATATTTTTCAGCAAATGCCAAACGGGCGCTTAGGTGGCGTGGCAGTAGCCTTGGTACGCGCTCGCGTGCGGCATATTTGACGTGTTCTGTTTGTGCCAAAACTTGTGACACTCGTCTTTTGGATACCTTAAGACTTAACTGGCGCTTGATCTCCATGCAAGATATGTTTTCTTGGACCGCGAGACGCCGAATCTGCCGTTTACACCTTTTGTCTATGGTGGTCGGTCTGCCGGAGCGCTTAATTTGACCATAACTATCGGGATTTTTTAAGAAGTTGGCGATTGTATTTCGATGTCGATTGACTCTGGTAGCGATATTTTCAATTTTGGTCCCAGCTTCCCTCAGTCCCTTTATTAAGCCGCGCTCTTCTTCAGACAGATGCGTCCCATGTGGCATTCTATTGAAATAATTACAGCTGATGATTTAAAATCCTTTTTAAGAGCTATTGTTTTATTTACTTACGTTTTTTCTCTATTAAAATTATTTCATCTCACTTTACTTTACTTTTTTCCACTAAAACACACACTAATCTTAGTTTACACATATAATTATTTCATATGAAAACCGCGAGATTTCATACGGGGTTAGTCGAATGACAACAAAGATGAAGATCAAAGGAGATGATTGCATAAGAAAATTAAGATAAACAAACAACAACGAAAACTTGCATGCCAAAAAGAAAAGTAGAATAACAGTTAATGCAGAGAGAGACCTAAACAAAAATGCACATATACTTAGTTCACGCAGGTATAACCACATTCATAGGGTCTTCCTTTTTTCAAACTGGGTAGTGTATAACATTTTTTAAACGATTTTTGAAGCTAATCCTGTATCATTTCAGAGGAAGTTGTCTAAGGAATTCATAATGCACAATCTTCTCCAGGTGTTTTGTGGTTCTTGCTGTTGCACAGTGCAGTTCTTAATTCACGGTCAGTGATAGTAGCATATAATTCATTAAGGTGTTTAATATGAAGGGTATACGATGACAATGGCTCTATACAAGCCGCGAATGAAAGTGTTTGAAAGTATTTGGCTAGTTTTAGGACTTAGACGGTGATTAAATATAAGCAGTCTATTGATCTAAGCGACTTATACAAAGATTTGTTGAATATGATAATAAACCCTGTTTTGTTTGCCTGCTAAGGCTCGTTTTTGAACTCGTTGGCGAATTTTTAGAGAATTATTATTAAAAGCTTGGCTTTTTATCCGAAAAAAGTTCATTTTTTTAGATACGATGTCGAAGGTTTAACAAATATTTGTCAAATATGTGAATACAAAAAGTTTCATTTGCCTGCTGAGGTTCGTTTTGACCTTGTTGGGTAATATTTAGGGCATCCTAAAAAAAGATATTTGTTTCATCCGCAAAAGTACCGTTTTTAAGCACGTTGGCAAACGATTTTCGAATGTTTATCGAATGTTAGAATGAAGCACGTTTTATTTTCCGCTAATTCTTTCTTTTGACCTCATTGGCGAACATTTGTCAAAGGTACGTAATATGTTTTGTAAATGTTAAGGCTCTTATGCTATAAAGGATGAATAAGTAATTACTCCCATGTGTTTCTGGGTTGAAAGCGATTTGTGGAACACCTGGGATTGAATCTAAAGAAGATCTCAAAACCAAAGTGTTTAACTTTCTGATCGTTCTTAATAATTGTCTCATTTTGATATACGCATATGTCTATATGTGTTTGGTTTGCACATATCTGCATATAGATCTCATATATATCTGATATCTTATAGATACACTGATATATGCAACACACTGCCGTTGTTGTTGTTGTCTCTGCTTTACTGAACTAAATGCGTCAATTAAATATAAAAGAAAGAACGGCGAAAAAAATGAATAAATATCCAAAGCACACATGCGATTTTATTTTGAATATGTGTTTTAGATGCTAGATACACCCACATCTACGGCTAGAAATTATTAATAAATTATGATTTTTGGATGACAAACACACACACACGCACATACACCTGCGTATCGAAATGATCGCCAATCGAGAGCAAAAGGCTAATCCTCCGCCATCTGGCGTTTATGCCAACTCACTTCATCAAATAGTGCAGACTAAATTGAGATTTCATGAATACGCTGGCATAAACCGGGTACACACTTATTGAGGATCATCTATATGGCAAATTCTATTTTTGCTATCAAATTTTTACGAGCTATTCGAATGACATTTCGCTGAGTGAGGAGATGGAGAGAGGGCATAGGGTAGGCCAACCGCGCGCCTCCTTCCTGGTCAGCTGTCCAAACTGTTACGTGCCTCATTAAGTATTTGTTTCTTGTTTCTTTTTTTTTCTTCTTTAAGTTTTTAATTGACAACCAACAAAATTTATAAATATAACTAAGAAATATTTCTTTTCGATTTGGTCGATGAGGCCAAAAATGAGCCAAGAATAATACAAGAATATAGTAGATGGACTTTTTTTTTGAAGGGCAGATCAATAAAGATGCACGAGCAGCTATAATTTTAAGATTTAGGCTATTTGAGTTGTGTAGAATTTATAGAATGTTTAGTTTTTTTTTGGAACAATTTTAGCCTAGAAGAATGGTCATGTCAAAGTTATTATATTTTGTCATATCTGTGATTTTTGTATCTAATCGATTCTCTTTGGTTTTGGTAAACATTGAATTGGATTGGACTTGGGTTTTCCTTTCCAAAGATATACCCAAACTTTATATTACATATTTTCCATTCAAAATTAATTAGTGGTCGCATTCAGCAGAGCCGCTTGATCCCTGTTCCCTGATTATTTGGCCTGCTTAATGGTTGAAAATGAAATTTAATTATTAAAAAGTTGTAGTTGTTTTTATGCGAATTCAAAATGAAGTAATTTCATAAAGCTGTTCGACAATTAAGTGTCTCTGCTGAATGCGTCCAGTTTTTAGTAGCTTTAAAGATAAAGAAATTATTTATAACAAAAAACTTTTCTAACAAAATGTGAGTTTAATTAGACTTGATGTACGCTTTTGAAATGTTAAAAATTGAACTAGCTCAATCTCTCATGCTCCGGTTTGATACACCCAAAGAACCCGAACCGAAAAGGTTCTTAAAGGCTTAAAATTCAGCTGATAATGTAAATTCTATGAAATTCTTGTGTTAAGTTTAAGTTTTAATTCGCGGAATGGTTTTTAAAAGCATTAAACCCAAGCGAAACGATTTTCGGTATCGGTCGGGTTGATTATCTCGGGGCATAGGTATACTGGGGCTAAGGGTATATTATGGGAAACGGACAGAGTTTACCCCGACCACATAAAGTATATATTTTCTTGATTAGAATGACGAGCTGAGTTGATTTAGCCTTGTCCGTCCGTCTTTCTGTCTGTTTCAATAATATCTCCTCCGTCAGTTTTAAAGCTATCCTCACCAAACTTTGCACGAAGTCTTTTGGTACAAATATGCTGCACATTTGTCGGAACCGGCCGGATCGGATGACTATAGCATACAGCTGTCATAGAAACGATTGGTTGAAAAACTAGTTCTAGTGAGAAAAACTTTTTTGTTTTTTATGGAATCGCCTCCAAAGTACGTATTTCTTAGTTTACTATCCTTTCCCATGATTTAACTAAGTTTGGTCGAAATCGGATGACTATAGCATATAGCTGCCATAGGAACGATCGGTCGAAAAACTAGTTCTAGTGAGAATAACTTTTTGTTTATAATGAAAACGCCCTTTTCATTGGCATACACTTATTTTATATACTTTTACACAATTCTACAAAGTTTGGTTCAAATCGGATGACTACAGCATATAGCTCCCATAGGAACGATCGGTCGAAAAACTAGTTCGAGTGAGGAAAACCTTTTTTATTTTTAATGAAAACGTCCTTTTTATGGGCATATTCTTATTTTATATAATAATATAATAATAATAAATAATAATAAATTTATTTAAAACCAATTATACACATGCTTTATAAAAAAAATTCCAAAAGAAAATATAACATATCTAATTGCTAGAGGTTTTAAATAGTACTCGACTATGACTATATGTCGTCAGTCGGAGAATTCGCTTTCATTACTTTGTTGAGTTTTGTTTTAATTTATTTGAGGGTTCCCTAGATACCATACAAAAAGTCTTACTACACCCTGCTTCCCCGCTCGTCGCGAGATACAGGATCGTTGGGACCTAGTGTCGGATTAGGGGCCCACCAAATTTCTTTAGTTTGTATTATTTGTGTTGTTGTGTTTTAAAAATATTCCGCCAAAATCCGTTTCCTATACTGGGTGGCCTGTTGCAGAAACTCTACTAAGCCCTTCCACTTAGTGTCGCTCGCATCATTTAAAATGTCTCTAATCTGAGTTGGACTTAAGACAGGTTGGCTAAAACATAAAATTCTGTGTTCTCGTAGTATTGGACATCTACCCAGAAAATGATTTATGTCCTCTACCTCATTTGTGTTGCACAATTCGCATTTATTAGTTGGTCCTGTAATGAATCTGTTTCCATTTAAGAGTATCATGTCACTTCTTGCCTTAATAATCCCGGGTATCTACTTGTGCATATTTTTTGCCGACGGTTTGGTCAAGTTCTCGGTAAATTCTCCATTCACTTCTTAATTTTTGCTGCACGAGTTCTGTAAGTCTGTGTCTCTTAAGCTCCGCTAATAGTGCAATGCGATTGACATTCCATAAGGTCTCGTTGCCCCAGTTCCACTCTATGTTATGCAATGAGCTCAGTGTGAATAGCTCTTTTGCCCAGAATACATTTTTATCCAATACCAACTGCGACAGGATTCGTGGCAACCTATGGCTATCATATATAAACAGAGTTTTGTAGATATACCGAAGGTGCTGGTCCAGCATGTAGAATCTGCTACCGTATCTATCCGTATCTAGAGCAAGTGAATAGTGTGGCGTTGTTTGTGGCAGGTTATAGATACGCTTAATGAAAAAGGCTTCCAGCTTATCCACTTCCTCACTTCCTCCTTCCTTTTATTGCCCTACACACGGCTTCATAAATTTTCCACTTCATTTCAGCGGAGACATTGTTTTTGGCGAGAAGGCTCTTCCAGGTTATGTTGATGCTCTGCTTTGCAGCCGGAGTTCTAGCTTTAACATGCTTCTTGAAATTTAAAGTGGGCGTCAACATAACTCCTAGATATTTGTACTCAGGTACAATCTTTATGGGTTCGCTCTGAAATGTCCACTTTTCATTCTTTGCAAGGCGCCCTCCTTTCCTGAATACCATTATTTCCGATTTGGCCATATTCACTTCCATATTCCAAGTCTGACAATAAATTTCCAGGCGATCGATCATTTCCTGCAGTACAATAACTTCATCAGCCATTATGACTATGTCATCCGCATATAATAAAAGGCGTATATTTTCACTTCCCACTGTTAGGCCGCCACCTATGCTATCATGGAGATCGTCTAGGAAGAGCGCAAACAAGAGAGGCGACAGTAGACAGCCCTGCCTCACTCCGATATTGGTTTCGAAATAACCAGATAGCTCCGTGCCTGTCCAGACTGCCACATTCGTGTTTGCATAAATATTCTCCAGCACATTTAGGAATTTGTTTGAGACTCCCATCGAATATAATTTGTTCATCAAAAGCTTCCTTGGGATTTTATCAAACGCAGCACGAAAGTCGACAAAGAAGGCGTATACTTTCTTTCTCTCCTCTTGTTTCAGATACACTATGGATATTAAGTTGTATATGTTGTCCACAGTCGAATACCCTTCTCGAAATCCGGCCTGATACTCTTTTAATTTGTCGTGACACTTAACCCAACTTGTTAGTCGACTGTTTAGAATGCCCATAAAAACTTTCGCTATGCAATTTATAAAGGAAATCCCTCGGTAATTTTGTGGCAGGTCTGGGTCACCTTTTTTGAAAATTGGGAATACGACACTCGATGTGCAAGTTTCTTCAATTCTTCCTGTGTCCAGCATGTCATTATAGACTACAGCCAGTGAGTCTATGAAGGCCATCGGGGCATTTATGTAGAATTCATATGGTATTCTATCTTCTCCTGGTGCTTTGTTTAGCTTTACATAATCCAGTATTTTCAATATTTCGGTCCTGGCTATGTGCATATCCAACAAATCATCAGTTGCAAAGGTCCTCACAAAAATAATATCCGCTGCAGTTTGTACTGGGCTCAGTAGATTTTGGAAATAGCTCTGAAAATCGGCGGGGTCGGTGGCTGGCTGTGCACCTTGCGCTACTTAGTCAAGGTATTTCTGTTATTAATTTAACACATGTCTTTCAAAGCCGTAATATCTTAAAAGATTTTTATCATTAAACGTGGATAGCAGCATTGTCCTTTGAAATGTCCAAGAGTCTCGAAATATACTTCTCCAAAATTTACAGAACTTCATTAATAGTTCGACATATTTTTCAGAGTTCTTTATGTGTGACAAAGCATATGGCTTTTCCAAAGCAAATCGCAACATTAGTGAACCTGGAGCGTGTTCGCTGGTGTTGTTCCGGTAATTTGTAAACCGGGCCTTTAAATTCTTTCATCGCTAAAGATAAATTTTCCTCTAAGTCCCAAAACTTATGTCTCGCAAGTGTGGGGCACTGTGCCGGGAAGTAGTTGAATGACGGCCCTTTTCATATGAAGAAGACGGCCGCAAAAGTGCGGACGCTCGATACTGGAAGAGCGTTGCAAAGGGCTGCCTTTTGTTTTCTTTAACTGCTAGGCTTTTTATTCTTCTTTATCCGTTCTGAACAAGGCGGGCGCGTGTCTTTCTGTGATTTTCGGGATCTTTTAAATACTTTTGAATTGTAAAGTAGCTTCTCTGCTTTTGGTAGCAATTTTGCGGGCTCCCCATTCGCGATTGCTGTTTTATCGCTCTTCATTGGAGGTTGGCTTTGCATTCCTACTGAAGTGAAGATGATTTATTATGTTATGGTAACTACTTCTTTATTGATTAATTTACGCGAAAATCTCCTTTAAATTCGCTGTATGTGTAGATGTGAACAGTGTGTCTATCGTCTCAAGCATTTTTATGAAAATACGGCACAGAGTCTTGTGCTTTTCATTGTTTTTGCAAGCAAGGAATTGGCTTATTCGAAACTTAGCAAACGGAATTGAAAACTGTTTCAAAGCTCTGCAGATCATAAGCTTTATAAGGTGACTATTTCGCACACCTTATATATTATAGATCCCATAGAAAAGTAAGGTCCAAAAAGTAGTCTTAGAAAAACTTTTTTGTTTTCAATGGAAGCTGCAATGGTATACAAAACTTCGGCCCAGCCGAAGTTAACTTTCCCCTATTTTTTCTATTCTTTAAGACATGCTTCCACTTTTACTTTCGCAAAAAATTTTCGACTTGTTAGCAAATCTGGTAGTAAAACCGGTTTGAAATCGCATAAGTATTGCGAAAGTGAATATGGCAGGTCTATATCTTCCTTCTTGCTTCTTTTGGTTCATTCTTAGATTATGTTTTGGTTTAAGCTATAAAGGTTTTAAATTTTTGTCAATTTTCGGAAACAAAATAACAATGTAATCCCCTTGCTCCATCTTGTCTGCGAAAAGCGACCTTTCCATCATCCGCGAACCGATAATGTTTACCTCTAGACCCCCACCCGACACCCCAGAAGCGTTATCAATCACAACTTTTCCTACCACAACTCGCCCGTTTCCGATTAGGTAATGGGCCATGTGGTCGTCGCTCGGTCAGCGATCCGATTAAGCACCTCCACCCCCCTCCTCCCTCCCCTAATAGAGATCCCCCGTTTTTGAGCCTATATCAAAACTTGCAGAATTTTGCTCTCTGGCTGATAACAAACTAACAACAAAAAAAAAAAAATGAAACTGGGCCGAAAGGCAAACAAACAAATTGCCGCCAACGTTGCTAATGACGACACGAAACCATTGGTAAGGTGAATGGGCAGGGGGGCGGGGGTGTCAACTAACAACTAAAGCGCGTCAATGGCAACACAGAACTGCAGCTCAGTTAAACGCCGCTGCAGTCGCTGCTGCCGCTGGCTGCGCTGTCGCGTGGACTCTCATGTGTACACTGATTCGATAATTTCGATGTTCTCAGTTGCGCACCGACAACGGTTCGGGTCTGTTCGGCTTTGGGTTTCCGATTTTCGCCACAGTTGACTGTTAACGGTTTGTTGCTGTTGGTTTTTAATTGTAATTATAATAATAAAAATACGAAAACAGCAACAACAAATAAATTAATGGCGAGCATCGATCCAACGACGATCGTTTGCGTGCCTAAAAAGTCAACAATTGTGATCGTGATCGACAGAGTCAGTCGGTAGCAGAAGCAACGACCAAAGATTGATCGCTATGTTTGCCCTACAAAAAAAAAAAAAAAATAAAAAAAAATTAGTTTTGATATGACAAATGTAGCACCCAGTGGTAGCTAGGGGCTATCGAGTGTCGATTAGATCTTGTACTAACAACATTGTTGTTAAGTACATTTCTATGTTGATTTGGTTCCCTGGAAGGGGGTTTACTTGAATAGTTTTGGTATGTTTAGCTTTTGTGTACAGTAATAAGTTTGATACTTGTTTCAAAACTTAGCTTTTACTTTAGTTTAAGTTTCATACTTAAACTTTCATTATGATATGGTTGTTAGAAACAGAGTCACTTGTGTTTATAAAGTTTTTCTCTGTGGCAATTTGTTCCAAAAGGTTTTCTTAAGCGTTAGTTTTGGATCTACTAAATTTGTGTAAATTTTCGAAATGATATGTTCTGTAGAAGCTGAATTACTTGGTATTATAATGTCTTTCTCTGTGTGAATTTCCCCCAAACCTTTTCCGATGCATAAGTCTACTTAATTTGTGTAAATTTTAAGAATGAAATGCTTGGTAGAAACTAAGTTACTTGGGTTATAACGTCTTTCCCAGTGAGGATTTCTCCCAAACTTTTCTTGAATCAATAGTTTTGGCTCTACTAAATGTGTGTAAATTTTCAGAATGATACCAAAGGAAAATGGATATATGTGCACTATATTTTATGACGTTTATTTCCAACACTTATTTTCTTAACTTTTGTAACAGTTTTTTGTTGTGAGCTGGTAATGAGTACTATCGAAAAAAACATTAACTTGTGCGGTACTAATATGTTATTAACAAAAAAGGAATTATTTTATATTGTTCACTTAGAAAATAGATATATGTGCAATATGCTTTTTAATTTAAAAATTATTTAATTAGGAACATGAATTTAGGATATTAAGAACTCTTAATAACTAATGGAGTCGCACTTAATATTTTGAAGCTTTTGCAGCCTGCGAGGCATAGATCCTACCAAGTTGTGAAGCGTTGATAACTCAATCTTGGCCCATCCTGAGACGACGGCTTCCTTTGAGTCCTTCAAGATATCATACTGCTTTGAACTGGCATAAACTTTTGCCGCACGAACGCTCCATAGATCCTCAATAGGATTTAAGTTCGGACTTATTTCCGGCCACTTCATTAGCGGTATATTGTGGGTCTCAAAATAACACATTGTACTCCGGGCAACGTGAATCGGAGCATTGTCCTGCTAAAAGGTCCATACATCACCATGAAAAACCACAGCAAATGGATCTATTTTACTGTCCACCAACTCTAAACATGCTTGAGCACTCATCCGGCCGGATACGAAGCATATAGGAGACTTGCCCTTAGTGCTAAAGGCAGCCCATATCATAAGCGATCCACCGTCATGATTCCGTTCGTTGCAAGTTGCCCGGATTTCTCCAATATTTGTGATGGCCCACAAATTGAATTTTTTTTCATTAATGAATGTTATATTTTCAAACTCGTCGTCTCAGAACTTGTGTTTTTCATAAAAAGCCCTGCGCGTTTCTTTATGACGTTTGGTTAACCAAGGTTTACCCACTTTGTTTTGAAATGTGAGGTTCAAAATTTCGTGCAAAATTTGGCCCACACGTTGCCTGGTAACTGTTAATCTGAGTTTCGCTTTAATTTTCATACAGCTCATCATGTATTGAGTTGCTAACTGCCGCATGTGCCGTTTGGTTCGGTTGTTGATGTCTGGTATTGGACCGTGGCTAGGGTTTATGCGGTAACCTTCTATATCTTTTAGGAATCTTGAAATGGTATTTCGGTGTCGACTCCTTAAGGAAGCTATTATACCAGTTTTCATGCCGGCTTTGTAAATTTCTATGATCCTTCCCTGTTCTTTCTCAGATAATTCAGTACCACAAGGCATTACCAACTATAAACTTTAATAAGTGCTTACTTATTTAATTATTATTTTTGACAATTTTTCTGTTAAGATGTTAGCACTGCAACACTCGAGACATAACTTAGGCACTTTGCTCATATATCAGTTTTCTATGAAGAGCGCTAATTAGATTTCTTATCTAAGTTAACGGTACCACAAAGGGGGTCCAAATAAGACGTGCACTTTTTGTAGCTGAGCACAACCATAAGTGATAAGAACTGCATAGTCAAAACAAACAAGCAGTTGTTGCTTTTTAAGCTAAATCGAAAATTCTTTTTGCACATATAGCCATTTACCTTAGGTATATTCTTTAGAAGCTGAGTTGCTTGGGTTATTACGGCTATCTCTGTGGGGATTTCCCCCAAACTTTTTCTGAAGCAATAGTTTTGAATCTCTTGAATGTGTGTAAATTTTCAGAATGGTATGTTCTGTAGAAGCTGAGTTACTTGGGCTATTGCGTCTTTCTCTGTGGGGGTTTCTCCCAAACTTTTTCTGATGCATTAGTTTTGGCTCTACTAAATGTGAGTAAATTTTCAGAATGATATGTTATTTAGAAGCTGAGTTACTTGGGCTATTACGGCTTTCACTGTGGGGACTTCCCCCAAACTTTTTCTGAAGCAATAGTTTTGAATCTCTTGAATGTGTGTAAATTTTCAGAATGGTATGTTCTATAGAAGCTGAGTTACTTGGGCTATTGCGTCTTTCTCTGTGGGGTTTTCCCCCAAACTTTTTCTGAAGCAATAGTCTTGAATCTCTTTAATGTGTGTAAATTTTCAGAATGATTTGTTCAGAAGAAGCTGTTTTACTTGGCTTATTACGTCTTTCTCTGTGGGGATTTCTCCCAAACTTTTTCTGATCTCTTTTTTAAATCTCTTTAATTTGTGTAAATTTCCAGAATGATTTGTTCTGAAGAAGCTGTTTTACTTGGCTTATTACGTCTTTCTCTGAGGGGATTTCTTCTAAGCTTTTCCTGAAGCAATAGGGATCTACTAATTTTGTGTAAATTTTCAGAATGAAATGTTCTGTAGAAGCTGAGTTACTTGAGTTATATTACGCTACTCCCAAAAATGATTTGTTCGAAACTTCTTTTAAAGATTAACTTTATAATATGTTAAGTACATGAGAATTTTCGAAATGATATCTGCTCAGAATGCTGAGCTATTATGTCTTTCTCTGAAACGATTTGAACCATTTTTTGCCTGACGCAATCATTTTAGCTCTACAAAACAGGAATACCTTTTTATACCCTTGAAGAGGGTACTATAAAATTGTCTGGGTGTTTGTAACGCATTGAAGGAAGCATCTTCGACCATAGAAAGTATAAACATTCTTGTCAGTTCGACGAGCTGAATTGATTTAGCCCTGTCCGTCTGTTTCTAAGCCATCTCCTCCGTCAGTTTTAAAGCTATCCTCACCAAACTTTGCACGAAGTCTTTTGGTACAAATACGCTGCACATTTGTTGGAACCGGCCGGATCGGATGACTATAGCATATAGCTGTCATAGGAACGATTGGTCGAAAAACTAGTTTTAGTGAGAAAAACTTGTTTTGTTTTGAATGGAAACGCCTCCAAGCTTCGTATTTCTTAGTTTTATATGCTTTTCCATGATTTCACTAAGTTTGGTCGAAATCGGATGACTATAGCATATAAAGGATAGAAACGATCGGTCGAAAAACTAGTTCTAGTGAGAAAAACTTTTTGTTTTTAATGAAAACGTCTTTATCTAAGCATACACTTGTTTTTTACTTTTACACAATTACAAAGTTTCGTGAAATCGATGAGTATAGCTATCTCCCATAGAGGTGAAAAAAGGGGAAAAATTTTTTTAATGGAAAGCCAAAGTACGTTAGATATTTAAGTTGGTGGGGACTATACTATGAAGGAAGACGGTGAAAAACTAGCTGGAGAAAAACTTTTTTGTTTTTAATGAAAACGTCATTTTATTGGCATATTCTTATTTTATATACTTTTACCAGAGCTCCCAAAATATCCTCAACCAAAATTTCACAAGCTGTCTACTCACTGAAATAACAGGGAAAAATTAGACAGACTCGCTCACTCTTGAACAGACACTTAAAGTTTGTGTCTCCGTGTTTTCTGTTTTATGCTGATCGGTGAGAGAACACACGAAGCGCTTAAGTTTGAATGGGATATTCTTGCTCGGCACTCCTCAACTGAGCCTCGGCAACTGAGCAAAACGATTTGCGTTAAAGCACAAAGTGTCTTTTTGTTTTGTTGTTTCGTTAGTGCTTTGTTGTTGCTTTATTTCATCAGAGGCAAAGCGAGAGAAATGGTCACTTGCTGGGACGTTAATCTATGCGTTCTGAAATAACACAACTAAAGCGAACGCGCAACACACATACATGCACAAAAGACACTCTCACCGATTTCAAGTGTCTCAAATGAGCGCGTACATAAAGAGAGCGACAAGAAGCTCTCACTGATTGACCAAAGAGCACGCTGAGTAAAAACAGGCTTAAAGTGTCTTTTTGATCCCGTTTTCAATTGTGTCTGCGAGCAACAGTTCTTTTTGGGACTTTCTGCAAAAAGGGACCACTTCTTGCGAGCTCTGTCTTTTACACATTTCTACAAAGTTTTATCAAAATCGGATGACTATAGCATATAGCTGCAGTATGAATGATCGGTCGAAAAAGAAGTTCTAGTGAGAAAAACTTGTTTTGTTTTCAATGGAAACGCCTTCAAACTTCGTATTTCTTAGTTTTATATGCTCTTCCATGATTCCACCAAGTTTGGTCGAAACCAGACATCTGTATAGTAAAGCTGGCATAGAAAAGTTGAGTCTGAAAAGTTGTCTTAGTTAGAAAAGCTTTTTTGTTTTTAATGGAAATGTCCTTAAATTGGCATTTGATTAATTTGATATGCTTTTACACAATTCTACAAAGTTTTGTCAAAATCGGGTGACTATAGCATATAGCTGTCATAAGAACGATCGGTCGAAAAACTAGTTCTAGTGAGAAAAACTTTTTTGTTTTTAATGAAAACGTTCTTTTTATTGGCATATTCTTATTTTATATACTTTTACACATTTCTACAAAGTTTAATCAAAATCGGATGACTATAGCATAAAGCTGCAGTAGAACTGATCGGTCGAATAAGAAGTTCTATTGAGAAAAACTTTTTGTTTTCAATGGGATCGCCTCCAAATTTCGTAATTAACAATTTGTAATGCTTTTCCATGATTCTTCCAAGTTTGATCAAAATCGGACATCTATATAGTATAGCTCCCATAGAAAAGTAAGGTCTGAAAAGTAGTCTTAGAAGCTGCAAGGGTATACAAAACTTCGGCCGAGCCGAAGTGAACTTTCCCCTATTTATTTAGAATCATATGTGGTTCAGTAGCTGAGTTATTTAAGGACTCTTAAGATCTGAATACATCATATATAGATTCTGCGATATTTTGTGAAAAACTGTTTACAAATGCTTATTTTGTTTTAAACTTAATAAAGGAACATTTTAAGAATGATATTTGCTGTAGAAACTGAGTTACTAGAGTTATTTGAAGTTTACTTAAGAAATATTTGCTACTCTACTAAATATAAGCACATTTTTAGAATGAGTTGCACTCAGGAAGGAGAGTTAGTGGTACAGTTCTACCTCTCGATAAAGCTCTAGTTAAAAGTGCTATTTCGTTAGTTCTCAAAAGTAAACCTTCACATATAAATCACCACTATTTACTGCATTGATATTGTTCTTAGTTCATGTCCTGAATTTGAGCCTAAAATATATAAACTATTAGCTCAGATATGTGACGCAAACGCCAAAAGCTCTCTGTTTAATGAAATTTTAATAACTTAATATCTTTTTGATAAAGGTACATGGGAAATTAGTATATGAGCAAGGGTGAAAGCCAGATAAGATAACAGTTACACGAACTGAGTACTTGGGTGCATATCTAGATACAAAATACTAGCTGATAGTATCACAAGTCTATTCATCTGATCTTAAACTTATTAGGATTCTCTATAACTTGCCCCATAATGTCTTTAATTTGTTTAAGACTTATCAATGGCTGCAACTTAAATAGACTTGTCAAGTGCGTTGGTTGCTCATTTCGTTTCAGTTCACGTTTCTTTTTTTTTATATTTTTTCTAATCTCTTGAATTGTTTATATAAATATTTACTTACTATATGTTTGCTCCATGTGTGTGTGTGGTGTGTGTGTAAGTGGTAATAGGAAGTGATTTCTGTATTGATTCTTTCAATCATTTTTGTAAAATTGATTAAGTCCACTTAGAATGATATTTCATAAGTGTGGAAACGCAAGTGGTTAAGGCCAAGTGATCATAATATAATCTGGAGAAGGCCACAATTTGATTCACTTTATCTAAATAATATACAATTTGATCATTTCATTTACTAAAAACTTAATAAAATATGAAAAATTAACCGGTATCATAAACACCCAAAGTAAATAACACCTCAAATATTTTACATGTTAAATTCCAGCTCCCAAATTTATGGAAAAACCTAGATTAAATTAAGAAAATACCAACCACATACTTAAATAAAATACCAAAAATTCCAGCTTAAGCTATTAAAATATCGTGCGTAAATCAAAAATCTCTCTGAATTTTAAAATACTTATCATAAAATCGAAAGAAAAAGTACTTTAAAAATCTAACAATAATATTAATTTTCTTTTCAAATATATTAAAAAAGCTCCAAAATATTGCTAAATATACTTTAAATCAGCGCTGAGCATCAAAATCTAACGAAAAGGCACTACAACAACAATCAGTTCTTTGCCTTAACTTCACGACTAGAAATCTATCGCATTGCAGAGTCGCTGCAATGTTATTATGTTAAGGCTTGCATTTAATTTGAGTTTTAAGATAATTAAAGGGCCGCGTCTTGAGGGCACAATGGGCCATTGATTGCCCATAGCTGCTTTAACTAATGAAATACCACAAAAAAATAAAATTAGTCACAACCTTTTAGAAAAATACTTACAAATACCACAGCAACAGAAAGGGAAACTACACAAGCTGATTTCGAGTAGCTTAAAAGAGAAGACACCCAGTAACTTGGAGCTTAAATTATAGAAATACCATTACATCAGAAATGCGAACCGATACGTGCTCATTAACTGAATCGCGAAACGGAACTATAGTCTGTAAGCGACTCACATCACGCTGGACTAATCGAGTTTTTTCTTCAACTAAAGGATTTCGTTCAAAAATTAGATTGATTTTGAGGAACTGCTAAAATTATATTGAAAGGTATAGTTGTCGCTCTGTTATCGTCACAGATCACGCGTAACTAACTGTCTTAAACTTCAACGTAATGATATTTTGGATGCAAACCTATCGGGAGCAATGATTGGATCGTTTTAAAGGCTCATAAAGTTTATATGCATGGTTTCAAATCGATTCAGTGGTTCAATCTTGAAATTTTGAGCATTTTACTTTTCTATTAAAAATTTTTAAATTTCGGTTTTCGGTTCGACTTAGCAATTTGAATCCGACGCGTGTTTGGTTCAAGAGAACGAATAAACGGTTCGGAGAGGAATGGTTCGCTTCAGAACCGGTATTCACTTCTTTTTTGACGCGTAAAGCTTCTCGGTTTTGGGAGCCAACTGAACCACGGTCTCGGTTCGGTTCAGTGGTTTACTCTGTATTTATTGTATATAGGCCTACGTAAGCCTGTTTCAGTTTTCGAATATAATGATTTCTAAAGTGAATATACGAGGGCGGTCCCAGAAATAGCCGACCTAACTACTAAAACACAAAAATTTATCATTTTTTTTTTTGTATTTTTCAACATAGGATCCTTTTAGGTCGATGCACTTTTCCCAGCGATGTTCAATAGCTTTTTATAATAAGAACTGTGAAGCTCTTCAAAATAGGCATTAACCTCGGACTCCACCTCTTCATTGTTGCCAAGTCTTTTTCCTTCGAGACATTTTTTCACGTTTGGAAATAAGAAATAATCAGAGGGAGCTAAGTCTGGCGAAAAAGGGGCGTGAGGTAGCAACTCAAATGTTAATTCATTAATTTTAGCCATTGCAACGGCAGAGGTGTGAACCAGCGCATTGTCTGATGGAACAACACTTTCTTTTCGCTAAATCGGTCGTTTTCCTGGATTTCATCATGTAAACGCTGCACAAGTTCGCATAATATTCCCCGTTGATAGTTTTCCATTTTTGAGATAGTCAATATAATTGATCCCGCGCGCTCCCAAAAACCAACGCCTGACCTGCCAACAGATGGAACAGTCTTCTCCTTCTTTGGTGCCGCTTCTTCTCGTTCAGTCCATTGTTTTGACTGTTCTTTCGTCTCAGTGTATAGTGATGGACCCATGTTTCTCCATGGTTATAATCGGCGCAGAATTCGGCTTTATTTTTCTTAAAAATAGCCAAGCACTGATGGAAACATCCTCACGACGCGGTTTTTGTTCTGAAGTCAGCAAACGCGGCACCCATCTTGCGCATAACTTTTTCATGTCCAATTTTTCGGTCAATATGCGATGTACAGCACTTTTTGAAATGCCTACACATTCAGCTAACTCACGAACTTTCAATCGCCGGTCACTCAATACACATTTTTTTTTAATTTTGGCCACCATTTCTGAAGTGGTCACCTCATTTGGACGCCCATTACGATGTTCATCTTCGCAGCTCAAACGACCTCGCTTAAACTCAGCCACCCAATAATTTAGTGTTGTAAACAAGGGAGCAGAATTACGTAAGGTAGAATCCAGCTCCTTTTTATACCCTGTTCCCATTGAAAATGGGAAAAGGGGGATCATGAAGTTGTGCAAAAGTATGTAACAGGTAGAAGGAAGCATTTGCGACCCTATAAAGTATATATATTCTTGATCAGCATCAACAGCCGAGTCGATTTAGCCCTGTCCGTCTGTCCTGTCCGTATGAACGCGTCGATTTCAGAGACTATAGAATCTAGAGCCACATGTAGATAGGTGTTAACCCGATTCAAATCGAGTTGGTTTCAGATTGGGAAAAGACCTTCCAAAAAGGCCCTATCATCTATTCTGAAAGATCCATAAGTCGGACAAAAACACCGAAGTTTATACGAATCAATTTGCTTGGGGAGAGGGGAGGGGGCCTTGCTTGCCCGATCGTTCTAGGAACGCCTACGGACTAAAACCCAACCAGCCGCCTTCGACCTGTATTCTCCCGCCGGGACTGCCAATTGAGGTATTACTACGGCGGGCAGGTAGTGACATTTCGTCATTTCACCTAGTTTTGCTGTCTTGCAGCCTGTTCGTCAAACCTGACTTTTTTCATTATAGTTGAAATGTGCGATGCAGCGTCTATCCACACATCCTGCGAGTTTATCATACTTTTGACCAGACCTCTCGGTGTAAAGGGCTCTCCCGCTAGTCTTCTTAGGACGCGCCTCTCCTCTCCAAACCTCTGACACTCGAACACCACATGTTTTGCAGCCTCTACTCGGTCATTGCAATAAAGGCACCAGGGTGTATCGACGTGCTTAAATCGATGTAGGTACTCCCTAAAACATCCATGGTTTGTGAGCCACTGGGTCAGGTGATGGTTTACTTCTCCGTGGCTTCGATTGAGCCATTCCTCTATACTGGGAATTAGTTGGTGGGTCCATCTTCCTGTATCCGACATGTCCCATCTCTCTTGCCATGCTCGGAGACTCGTGTTATGCGCCTCTTGCGCGGATATTCCTGTCCTTCGTGCCTTAGTAGCAATAGCCTCCAGGTCGAGTGGCATGCGGTTTGCTATTACCGCCGCTGCAGAGTCGGACACCGTTCTGAAGCCGCTTTTGAGCCGAATCGACATACGCCGGTGTGCCTTCCTGGCTTCGCGCGTATACGTCGGAAACTCCGTTGCCTCCGCCCAAATCGGAGCAGCGTAATGCATTGTGGACTTAGCAACTGTTGCTAGGAGCCGTCTTGTGGGGGGCTTGGGTCCTCCGATGTTTGCAGCCGCCGTTTTCGCTGTTTTCTCGAAAGTTTAGCCTCCTATCGATTAATACTCCCAGGTACTTCATGTTATCAGCTGAGCGCTTCCTTGCGTCGCCTATCACTATCTCGATGCTTTCCACTTTTTTCCGGCTGCTTATGAGGATTACTTCCGTTTTTTGCTCTGCTAGCATTAAGCCTACTTGTCGGAGCCAGTTTTTAATAGACACAATCACTTCTTCCAGAGTCTTCCCAACAACCGTAACCGCTATGTCGTCTGATCGTCGTGATGTTATAAGTCTGGGGTCCTACATCTGTGTCATACATCAGGACTCTGTCCTCAAAGTATTGGACGACTATTCGTATGAGATAGTGTGGCATTCGCATTTCGCTCATGGCGCTGAGTATATGGCTCCAGTTTGCCGAGTTAAATGCATTGCGAACATTCAGTGTGACCAGGGCGCAATATTCCTTCGATCCATATAACCATCGTTCCCCCTCGATTGCCTTTTTGGGCTATATCTTGCACTTTTTCTAGCGCATTCAGTGTGCTCCTGCCGGGTCTAAGTCCATACTGCTCGTCCGTGTGTGTGTGTATATGAGTATGAAAACACAAGAAGTCAAGGGAACAGGGTATTTTGTAGTCGGGGCTACAGCTCCCTTACTTGTTAATATTGGATGGACTAAGACCTTTTATATGAAAGTATTGTATCACATAACGATGACCAATTTTGTCCATGTTTGCAAATCAATACCAAGCGTTCTCTATTAAAATCGACAAAAAAAAAAACTGTGCAAGGTGAAGGCACCAAACTTCAAACTTAAGCTTTTAATAGTCGGTACTTCCCCTTATTAATATTTTTTGTGAACATTTTCCAACACTACTGTGCTAGGTCGGCCATTTCTGGGACGGCTCTTGTAGTTTTATGTTCGAATTTAATGTGGACATAAGGCCCATAACATTTTTGAATTAAGTTCCGATGCTTACTACGGTTGATTTTGATATGGGCGTTTTGTCCGTGGGCGTTTTGTCATGTCACCATCATAAACTTTGCCTGAAAAATACCAAAAAATATGTAAAACTAAAATATGTAGTACAAAATATCAAAAAATACTACTAAATATCTAAAAATTTAGTTTTACAATAAAAAAAAGCCAAAAATATTAAAAAATGTTTAAGTAAAATTATAAAAAATACCAAAAAAAAATACCACTAAATATCTAAAAATTTGAGTTTACACCAAAAAAATACCTCAATAGGTCAAATAATAACCAAAAACATTTAAAAATGACACTTTTAAGTAAATAAAAATACCACCAAATATATAAAAATTAAACTTTATACTTAAAAATACCACACATGACATGCCTGAAAAATACCAAAAAAATTATATAAAAAATAGCAAACATTTAGGAGGGAAAAAAACATAAAAACACGCCACCAGCCGAACCCAGTCTCAAAATGGAAAGATAAATATGATAAAAATGCCACTGGAGCGTCAAGAAATATCTCTCCATCCCCCTTCTATCTCTCTTTCTCTCTCTGTCTCTTAGTCTGTGTATCAATTTGACGATCGTTTCTCCACCTCCGCCACCCCCCCCAGCGTGCTGCTGCTTTTCATTTTCATTTGTATGATTTTGCGTGTGTGATGATTAAAATCGTTTTCGTTTCGCGTGTGTGTGTGCCTGTGTGTGTGTTTCTTATTTCTATTTCCAATTTAGTTTTCAATTTGGTTTTCGAAGCACAGTCCGAGGCAGTTTCATTTGGCGCGTCGTTGTGCTTGAGCGATCTTTCAGGCAGTCAGAAGAGTTTCCAACGTTGATTGCATTGCAGGCACGCGATTTCTGCAGTGTATCTCTGTGTCTCTGTGTGTGTGTGTGTGTGTCTGCGAGAATATATATATATATTATATATATGTAATTGTTTACAGTCTGTTGATGATAAGGGCCGCCGCATAAATTACGCTAAAGCAAACGCTGATTGAAAAATTTCGTGTGTGTGAGTGTTTTTTTTTTGTTTTATTTTTTTACTGTGCAAAACAAAAAAAAAAAAGTTATCAGAAATCAAATATAGCGATAACCAAAGTCAACGGAAGCAAAACGGAAGCTGATAAAAACAACAACCAAAATAAATAACCCAACCGAAAAGAAAAGCTGAGAAGAAGCTGAAGCTGAGCTTCTCGAGGTGAGTTTTGAGTGAGTTTTCTTTGATTCTCACGACTGCGCAGTTTTGGGGTAACCAAACCAGACCCACGGGGGGGAGGCTGGCAAAAGAGCAAAAGGAAGCAGCAGCCGCAGCCGCCGCAGCAGCAGCAGCAACAACAACAATAAACAACAACAAAACGCGGCCTCAGAGTTGACAGTGGCTGGCAGCTATTCGACCAAGCAAGAAATCGTGTTTAAAATTCTATTCGAAAATTTCAACAAATTTAAACCAAAAATTGTGAAAAATAAAAAAAAAAAATATTAAAATCAGTGAAAACATCAATTTTTTTTCCTACGAATTTTTTTTTGTTCGAGTGTTGTGAAAGTGCCAAATGGGTGTTACCAAAATATTGTTGGTCTAAACCGCTTTAACACAAAATATAAACAACAACAACAACGAACCGACAACGGCAAAACATCCCGAAGAGCGGCTTTCCCCCAGACAAAAAGGTAAGTGACCTGCACCTCCTGAAAATAAGAACAAAACTCCCCAACAAAGCGTCAGCAATTAAAATTTCTCCGAGTCCAGAGCACAATTTCCATTGCATACGCACAGGGGCCGCAGCTGTTTGGGGGGAGTGGGCGGCTGGGGAAGGGGCGGGGGGGTTTAGGTGGAAAAAGGAAAAGGCTGGCAACTGTCGGCAAACATTTTTATTGAATTTTATTGTTGTTGTTACAGTGCTACTGCTGTTTTCTGTTCTCTCTCTCTCACTCTCTTCTGCTTGGGTTTTAAGCGCCTGCGTTTAGAGAGGGAGATTGAGAGCGAGTGTTTTGTAGCTCTTTGAGTGAACCAACTTGATGCTACTCAAATTTTATGATCTTACATGTTGGAGTCAAAGAAAATATTGTTTAATTTCAAATTAATTTAAGCAGTTCAGTTAGTTACGCGTGACGTGTGATGCTTACAGAGCCCAAATAACTTTTTCCAAAGGAGTTATGAGTAGTAATTATACATCAATAGTGATTTTTGTGCCGCAAAACTCAGTTTGTTACGCGTGACTTGTGACGCCAAGAGAATCAAAATCACTAATTTTTACATAATTCAAGGTAGTTATTAGCGTTAACAAGTTGTTTATTCAAAATATCATTCACTTGCAGCAAAACTCATATTGTTACGCGTGACTTGTGATGCTAATTGAGCTAAAAATTTTATATATTAATAATTTAAGTCAGTTCCTAGGCATTAACATGCTTTTTTTCACAAAATAACATTATATGGTAGCAAAACTCGGCTTGTTACACGTGACGTGTGACGTTAAAGAGCCTTAATGACACATTTTTAAATTATTTAAGGCAGTTCTTAGCGTCAACAGAATGTTTATTCGAAATATCATACACTTGCAGCAAAACTCAAATTGTTACGCGTGACGTGTGACGCTAACAGAGCTATAATTTCTTATTTCGTAATAATTTAAGGCAGTTCCTATACAAAAACAAAAGTTTTGTCGAAAATCACATTAAATGATAACCAAACTTGGCTTGTTACGCGTGACGTGTGACGCCTACAGAGCCTTAATGACTCCTTCCTTAAGACTTATTAGCAAGTCTTCTACATCAATAGTGATTTTTGTCCAGAATAATATTAAATTGCAGAAAAACTCGGTTTGTTCCGCGTGACGAGTGACGACAAGAGAATCAAAATGACTCATTTCTACATAACTCAAGGCAGTTATTAGCGTTAACAAGTTGTTTATTCGAAATATCATTCTCTTGCAGCAAAACTCAAACTGTTACGCGTGATGTGTGACGCTAACATGGACTCCTTGCTAAAGATTTTTAACAGTTCTTATACATCAACAGTGATATTTGTCTAAAATAACATTAAGTTGTAGCAAAACTCGATAAGTCACCTAAAATACTCATTTCAAAATAATTTAAGTTATATCAAAATTCGACTTGTTACGATTGACGTGTGACGCTAGCAAAGCCAAAACTGTTAATTTCTAAAAAATTTTAGGCATACACAGAATTGTTGCCTGAAACCACATAAACTGGAAGTAAAATATGAGTGCAAACTCTGCACGAGTTACGCGTGACGCTTACAAAAATGTTTCATATATGAAAATTATTTATATATTTTATAATTAGCTGAAAGAGCGAAAGCGCTTAAATCCAACCAACTTACCTCTGAGTCAACTGCTCTCTCTCCCTCTCGCTCTTACTCTGTAGCTCAACTGAGTTAAATGAGTTTTTACTCTTTCGCCTGGTCGAGTGAAGTCTCTACGCCTTTGTCTTGAGCGCATTTTGTGCAGACTTTTGCTTCATGGCCTACCACACAGACATTCTCATCACACACTGTGAGACTTGGACTCTTTTTTTTCTTATACAATAATTTTTTTTGTCTGATTTCCCTTAAGCTTGTGCAAAAAAAAAAAAAAATCCACACCCACACTTCTCCATTAGCTCAGAGAGCTGTTATTTCCCTTTTTTTTTTGGTTGCGTCTTCGGTTTGTGCTACTTTATGTAGGGACGCCTTTTTTTACGATGCCAACTTCCCGCGCACCCCGCTCTGCCATTATTATTTTCCTTGCTGAACACAACAATGGCAACAGCAACAACAAATTGGCGCCATTAGTGAAATTGTAATCAAGGCCCAGGACAGGAGATGATCTACCTGACATATACATATACTCGTACATACGTATGAACATCGAATAGAGTAGGTAGGCTTAATAGCCTGTTTCTACGAAAGCGAAATTCGCGCTTTTTTTTTTGGGTGAAAGTCAAGAGGACAACAAATTTTTGGCTTTAATTTTGTTTGTTTTGCTTCTATTTTTATACTCTGTACCAAAGGTATATAGAGTATAACAAGTTTGTGCTAGTCATGTCCGTCTGTCCGTCTGTCTGTCCGTATGGTAAGAGATAGAGGTTTGACATATATGGGACATATGCTTCTTATACTTGCAGGCAGATCAAGTTTATTTTCAATTTTTGCCAGGCGTCATATCTCCCACATTTTTATAGATAGAAGGTTCGTTCCTTCTGGACATATTTAGTAATCAGGATTATTTATCGATCCGTCAAAGGAATGGTAAAGATCGGATGAACGGTTGTCGAGTTATAATGAAAACAAACAATTATGGGCAGCACCGGTCGCAGCGGTGATGGGCAGCACTTCACAGGTACTTCTTCTTCTTCTTCTTTGGCCATCACAACCGTTTTACGGTCTCGGCCGCTGCTACTAATGCCCGCCACTCGCCTCTGTCCCGAGCGACATTCCACCAGAATGGCACTCCCAGCTTCGCAATGTCTCCCTGCACCTGGTCGCGCCATCTCCGCTTCGGTCGACCCGCCGGGGGAATGCCTCCCAACTCGATCGCATGCCGATTGTACACACGCTTTGCTGGAGCGTTATCATCCATACGGGTAACATGTCCTATCCAGCGCAGCCGCTGTTGTTTTATGCGCTTGACTAGGTCAGTGTCCCCATAGAGCTCATACAGTTCGCAATTCATTCGGATGCGAAATTCGGATGCGAAGAACTTTTCTCTCGAACACGCCAATTGCCGCCTCATCCTCTTTTGTCATTGTCCATGCTTCTGCGCCGTATAGCAGGACTGGGATGATAAGCGACTTGTATAGCGCAATTTTCGTTTTCCGAGAGAGGGCTCTGCTCTTGAACTCCTTATTGAGCCCGTAATAACATCGGTTTGCAAGAGTAATTCTTCTTCGGATTTCGAGACTGGTGTTGTTGTCGCTGGTTATCGTCGTTCCGAGGTAGACAAATTCCTTAACAACCTTGAAGTTGTAGTCTCCCATTGCAACAGATTGTCCAAGCGTAGACTCACTGCGCGTTGATTGTAGGTACTTCGTCTTATCCTCATTTACCGCTAAGCCCATAAGTTTTGACTGCTTCTCTATCTCTGAGAACGCCTGTTTTACCACAGATTCGCTTTTGCCGATGATATCAATATCATCGGCATATGCAAGTAGCATGTTATCTCTGGTAAAGATGGTGCCCGTTCTGTTAGCATTTGGGCACTGGCGCAGTATGTACTCCATCAGCAGATTAAAGAAGTCGCACGATAAGGTATCACCCTGCCTAAAACCTCTTTTGGTATCGAAAGGCTCGGAGCGGTCTTTACCTATTTTGACGGAGCTTTGTGTGCTTCTCAACGTCATCATGCAAAGTCGAACGTACTTTGCTGGAATACCAAAGGTAGACAGGGCTTCAAAGAACTTTGACCTTATCGGCGTGTCAAAGGCGGCTTTGTAGTCAACAAAAAGGTGGTGGGTGTCGATATTTCTCTCTTGGGTCTTCTCCAGGATTTGTCGCAATGTTAATATCTGGTCCGTGGTGGATTTGCCAGGTCTAAAGCCACACTGATAAGGTTCAATCAGTTCACTTATTCTCGGCTTTAGACGTTCACCTAAGATGCATGATAGAACCTTATATGCGATGGGAAGGAGACTGATCCCGCGGTAATTGGCGCAAACCGCAGGGTCTCCTTTTTTAAATATTGGACAGAGTACACTTAGGTTCCAATCTTCGGGCATGCTTTCTTCGGACCATACTCTGCATAGGAGTTGGTGCATGCACCTTACCAGCTCCTCTCCGCCAGCCTTGAACAATTCAGCAGGCAGCTCATCAGCGCCAGCAGATTTGCTATTTTGTAGCCTTTTTATGGTTAACAAGACTTCATTATGGTCCGGCGGATCGATCTCTATGTTATCGATTGGTGGTGTCGCTACTTCCCCAGAGGCGGCATTGTGTTCGTCATTACCTCCCAGCAGGTTAGAGAAATAGTTTCTCCATTTGTCTAGTGCCACTTCCGGATTTCTGACCAGATTTCCATGCTCGTCCTTCAATAGTGTGACTCTGGGCTTAAAACCTTCGGATAGTTGCCTAATCTTTTGGTAGAATTTTCGAGTCTCACTTCTTCCGAACAGCACTTCGACTTCCTTCCTCATGCGCTTTTCCTGCTCATTTATATATACTTTTATTTTCTTTAATGAGTAGAAGGATTTTGAGTGAGCATTAACAAATTCACGTCGGGGTCACCAAATGTCAAGTATTATAATAAATATTTTTTAAAGCAAATTCCGTATAAAAATGTTCTAAAATCAAGTCTTTGGAAGCTTGTTTTATTTTGTGGAATGAGTAAAAGAATTTTGAGTGAGCTTTAACAAAGCCACTTGGGGGTCACCAAATGTAGAGTATTGTGATGAGCTTTATTTTTTAAACAAATTCCGTAGTAAAATTACCTAAAATCAAGTCTGAAGAAGCTTGTTTTATTTTCTGGAATCAGTATAAGAATTTTAAGTGAGTATTAAAAATGTTGGATCTGGTAATGATAATTAAATACCTTGAGTTTGGTGCTTAGCAGCGTAAAGTGCCGGCTAAAAGGGCCCTTTGTGCCCATTGCTGTGCATAAATTTGATGCATATTTTGCATTTTGACAAATGATTTAAGTTAAAAATGTTTCACAAATTATTTTTGTCAAAAAGTCTCTCACTACCCAACACACACACACACTCACACAGTTTGTAAACCGCCCGAGGGCTACCCAAAACAAAAAAAAAAAATGTTAAAAAAAGTTTGTGTGTTTCTTTCTTTGAACAAAAGTTATTATTGCTTTAATTTCGTGAGTCAGTTGAGAGTCTCAACGCCGTGAATTCACCGCCAAAGTCGAAGTTTGCTTTTAGGGTTTTGCTGTGATTTGTCTCCCCTCCTTTAGGAACCTTTCTTAGTTCTTGGGTAACGTTTTGCCCGTTATTTTTGGTTGTTGTTTTAAATTAAAAAGTTACAAACAACAAAAGTTGGCCACTTTTTCTCTGTTTTTTTTTTTGCATGTGTGTGGCACCCAATCGGTTACTTTTCCCATACATATATACAGTATTTATATATGTACTTGGTGTGTATGTATGTAGGTGGTTGTGCTGTCTGAAGTTTAATACATGCGAGTTTGTTCCCCAAGGGCCTCATTAGTGGCGCCCGCCCTCTCATTCGGTCATTCCTTTTCCTTTTGCACTATTTGACGTTGGTTTTTGGGCTTTTCGCTTGATTTTATTTTGTTGATACGAGAAACGAGAGAAAAGTTTAAAAGTGTGCGGGTCTAATGAGTGTTATTAGATGTTTTATTGGGTCCTTAGGGGGGAAAGGAAGGAGAGGAAGGCCTTTTGTTTACCTGTTTTAAAATTTCAAGTAGTTTGGCAAATTGATTTATCTGTAAATGAGTGATAAATGAGTTGATTAGTGTGAGTAAAGAATGAATAATGATCAAGAAAAGTTAACATGTTGTCAATGGCCGCATTCAGCAGTACAGTTTGAGACCTGATCAATGATATGTTTAGTAGGATTTGGGAAAATTGATTTATTGGTTTATCTTTTTTCAAGTCACAATCAGAAAATATCAATGCAGTGTAGCTTGAGACCAGATCAATGATTAATTTTGTATGTTTTTTTTAACATAGTTTGATTTTAGTGTCTTTTTGAGAGTGATTCCAGCGAATATTACACAAAGTTTACCAAGTTATCAATAGCTGCATTCAGCTGAACAGTTGAACCTTTGATCAATGATTCTTTTGTTGGGTCATTTGAATTTAAATTGATTAATTTTGGTGTCTTTTTTCAAAGGTCAATTTGAATGCTTTTGCTAAAAGTATTTTCTGCGATTTTTTAAATCATAAAGTAATCAATGGCTACATTCAGCAGAGCAGTTTGAGTTCTGATCAATGAATTGATTCATTTTCATTGATCAACTTGTATGCTTTTCCTATAAGTGTTCTCTGCGATTTGTACAATCATCTAAGTAATCAGTGGCTGCATTCAGCAGTACAGTTTGTGCTGTCATCAAGTCCATGTTAAGAATGAACTATTAATAGTTTTCCACATTCTTCACCTTCTCAAAATACCCCACAAATCACGCTTCTTGCCATTGTATCAGTTGACCTTTTCACCGCTCGTCTTTAAACGTTAGCAAAACGGGCTCACGTCTCGTGCGGCAAAAGCAAACAAAAAACAACACCAAACAACAACCAGCGGCCAAAGTCAAAGTTGGCCTAAAGTAATATTAATGGGTATGGCAGTTCATTGTTTAAATTGCTGGCCAACGCATCACCACCCCCCCATTCATCCATCCCGTCAATTCCCCCCACCCACCAAATGTACATCTTCTTCTACTCAAAATTCCTGCCTCTGGCTTATTAGAACCAAAGATGGCCTACACCCCGACCTAAAGTCCCCTCTCTTTGCCCACCAAAAAAACGAAAGCAAAGCCTACATAAACAACTATGTGAACACTGAGTGGTATGACTGAAATTGGGTAGGGGGGGGGGCTGTAAGTGAGTTTTGGTTAGGGGGTAGAGAGCACTCAGCAATTATTTGCATACAACAGAAGGTGAAACAGAGAAACACAGCAAGAGCTAGAGAGAGATGGAGAGCGGGCCAGCACGCGTGAAAATGCGCAAAAGTTATACCAGAAGTTTTCGAATCGAACAAAGATTTGAATGCTCTGAAAATTTGAAAAATTTCTGTAGACTGGGAGAGATCATGGACTTCTTTCGTTGGTGTCTTGTGATGCATCCCTTAATTGTAAAATATTTTTTATGGTTACTGTATCAAGCAACAATTTAAGTATACAAATAAAATAAATTTTACTTTAAACACTTCTTTAGGCTGGTCACACTGCTTGACCTTGAGCAAATGCGGCACCCAACGGCACCCATAAAGTTTTTCATATGCAAAAATTTGTATAAAATATTCAATCTCCGATCTTTTAACGTCATTCCTTGAATTTCATCCGCGATTTCATTATCCTTCTACATAAGAAGGGTTTTAGATCTCATGTTAAAAATTACACTAGGCAACAAGGTCCAGTATATTAAAGGGTTGGTGGTGATTATTGAAGATTTTTGAGTGCTGAACACGAATCTGTTTTCGGAAATGATCCATCACGTCTAGATTTTTGATCATTTTCGCATTAAGTTGCTTTAATAAACGTTTTGTGGGGTTCCTTTAGATTTGAGTTGACTCACTTTGATATTATCTTAAAGTATTATTTCTTAATTTCAAAATAAACTATTCCAAACAATTCAACGATTTTCTACATGGGCTCCAACTGTCCATATTTTTAGCCGCCCATGGGTATGCAATGAATGTAGCTTATAATTTTCATAAGAATTTCATTAATATGCCCAGTCAACTAAAGTGATTCTTCATAACATACCTTTGGGCAGAACACAGAGGGGAAAACCGAGAACACTGGACTCAAAATGAGCACATTCGGTCACAAAAACTAATCACGACTTTTTTTTGAGAACGCAATGTCTTGATGTGAGTTGATATGTTCCGTTTTTGAGAACATTTTAAAATCAAAAAAAAAAAATTTGAGGTGCAGTTCCACCGTCCAGATCTACCGTCCAGGTACACTATCCAGGCCCACTGTCCAGATCCACCGTCCAGGTCCATGTATACTGTCCAGATCCATCTTCGAGATCCACTGTCCAGATCCACCGTCCCGGTACAGGTCCACTTGTCCAGGTCCACTGTCCAGATCCACCGTCCAGGCCCAGGTCTGAAGAGACATCTCGCTTGTACAACATCCCACCCGCTTTGGTTAGTTATTAAATAAATAAAAATTTTTGTCGGACTAACTGGGAGTAGAGCCCAAAACCTTTGGCACGCGCAACGACGACGGCCATCGCGACGCATCGTAGACGGTTAGGCTATTGCCATGCGTCTGAAGACGCACGTCTGAATGCCTACCTATACTTTTCGGTGGGGTGATTGAGATGAGCTAAATTGTGTTCATTTTAAGAACATTTGTGCTCAAATATTTGAGAGAACATTCTGTTCATATTTTGAGATAAAGAAATCTTATTTTCTGACCACGTTTTTTCCCTCTGTGTGGACAATTTAATAGTTTTGAGAACATGTATTCAAAATGCTATATCTTCGCTGAAAAAAACGCAGATATGTTTGTTATAGTTTGTCTTAAAGCTAAGAAGCAGTACTTCACGATATTATCAAAGAGAATTAAAGCAATGGTATAGGTTATCCATAAAACTAGTATAAAAAGGGTCAAAAACGGGATTTTAAGCAACTTTAAACTCAAATTCCTATAAATCTAGACGTGATGGACCATTTTTGAAAACAGATTCGTGTTCAGCATTCGTAAATCTTCTATAATCTCTATCAACCCTTCGATATACTGGAAAAAATCTCATTTTGGTGCCTTGTGTTATAGATGAATTTCTAAGCTTTACACTTTTTCTAAATCTTTCATAACTTCTCACTTACAACTTGGACTAACTACACAGAAGCTTAAAATCTTGATTTGATTTCGGTCTTCAGTTGAAATTTCAAGTAAGTGTCGTGCTTGATTGTAATGTCTGTTCGTATGAGCAAACAAGTCTCTGAGATGGTAAGAGATAAAGGTTCGACATGTATGGAACAAAAACTTCTTATACTTGCAGGCAGATCAAGTTTATTTTCAATTTTTGCCACGCCCCCTCCAGCCCCCGCAATATCGAAAAAAACGTCATATTTTCCACAGTTTTAGTCAAAGTGAATGTTAGCAGGCTCAAGGTCGAGGTTTGATTATAGTTCAAAAATCAACCAGAAAATTCAACAGAGAATACATATGAACATGAACAGTAGATGTGGCTGGGTAGACGGTCGTTTCGACTACCGCCATGGCAAAGCCTTCGTCAGTACACTTTCAGTTGCTGCCACACCAACAGTTTTATAGATAGAAGGTTTGTTTCTTTTGGTCATATTTAGTAATCGGGATTCTTAATCGATCTGCCAAAGAAATTGTAAAGATCGGATAAACGATAGTCGAGTTATAAGGAAATCAAACAATTATGGGCACCACCGGTCGCAACGGTGATGGGCACAGGTACAGAGGTACACAGGTATAGTCGGGCTTGACCGACTTTCTTACTTGTTAATATACAACTATAATTTCAACTATTTACACGAGGAGTTTTGGAGAGGGAAAGGAGGAAGGGGCACGGGAGTGAGAAAGAGGCACTTACCTTGTCTGGAACTCGATCTCAAAACTTACTAGCCTGGTCTCGGGAATCTAAAAACAAATGCCCGCATCTTAGCCCATACGACCATAAAGCACTCTCGCGCCATTGCCGCAAATCACATCAATAAAGAGAAGCGACAAGCGACGATGCACAGTGGTCGGTCAGGTATGGAGAAGGTGGCCAAAATACTTCCAGTAGAGATATCGACTTGAAATTTTGTAATTAGCTTTATAATAATGTAATAACACTATATTTTAAAAATTGGCACCGTTAACGAAGTATAACTCCCTCTCCTATGCACCTACACTATAAAATTGAAAAAATTGCATCTCTTATGAGATCTTATGAGAATATTGAGGATCGCAAATCATTGCCTGCAGACTCATTAAGTTTCATAAGATCAAAAATTCGATTTCGCTTTGTTCTTTTAGAACACTCTGCATAATTCATTCTAGACCGTCCCTGTTTTTGAGTTGATCCTGGTGCTTTCAAACTTAATGAAATATTGTCGTTTTCGGCATACTAGTACGAGTATTTTTCTATAGCGTTTTCTGCGGAAATATTGCCGAGAAAGCTCACACTGATAAAATGTTCCTATAGTAAGATTTTCTAAAAAAGAAAAAATTTAAATATTGGGAAATTAAAGAAAACATGATAAAGCAAAACTAACACATTTCAATACCCGGCAGACAACGGACGAAAAAAACAACAAGAGAAGAACTAAAAAACTTACCGATGCACATATGAAAACGCTTAGAATAGAAAAAAACGGAAACAATCTTTGACCGATTACAACCAAACGTGCAAAAACGAGCAGCTGATTTTTACAGCTAATACTCTTTTAATATTGCTTAGTGATTTAAAATAAGTTTCATTGGAGGGACCCGGGGGCAACACAACTTTTAACTTAAAAGAAAATTATTGTTTTGTGCTGTTGAACACGGAAATTTGCGATGTAAGCACATTTATTATTAAAACACGTAGAGCATCCAAATATAATAAAAATTATATAAACACAATCCCAATACCTTCAACTTTAATGTTAATTTTGAATTCAGCCATTAAATTATAGTTTTATAATGTTTTTTATTAATTTAGTCCACGTTATTTAATAGTGACGCGCACACAGAGAGTCGGCCGCACGTTATGTGCTCTCTCTTTTCGAGCTATTCTCTTAACAAACGTGTGAAGCTAAACAAAACAAATTACTGCTTTTGAAACTTTGTTCTATTGATAACTAGATGAGGTATATTTGGAGACATTATTTAAACATTAATTTTTTTATTTTTGGCCCATGGAACCGACCACTGTGCGATTAGGGAATATGATTAACAACACATTTTGTGTAGATTTTCTATATACACTCCATTTCACTTGAATAGCACACACCAATTTTTTGTTTTTATTTGCTTAATTATCAAAATTCATTGACTCAACAGTACTTTTTGTTGTACTATTTTGTTCGTCTTCGTATCCACATGCTCTGCGTCAAAATTGACGCTCTGAAAGTTTACCGTTACATTTTTCTGCCCATTTCATTCTCGTTTGCTTCAATTTCTTTTGATTTTTTTGTTTCACATGAATAGCACATTTGCGTTAAAGTTTTATTTACGTCGTGCAGATCATCGGGAAGTTAAAGGAAAAGAATATTTTGAATATTTATTATTTTAATTTAGTAATATTCCGTAATAAAGCCTTAACAAGCCTTAACAAACGACGAACAAATAAAAATAAAAAGTTATCGAGAGTGTGACCTCTCAGTGGCTGAAATAGCAAAAAAAATTGGAAGAAGTAGAAAAGTGATATATAATTTTATTCAGAGCAGCCCAAATTATGGGAAAAATATGAAAGGTCGCGTAAATAGTGTACTTTCCAATGCAGATAAGCGATCTATATTGCGCGAGGCTTCCAATTCGCATGACTCTATTGAAAAAATAAGAGCAAAAGCTGGGGTTAGTGCAAGTAAAACTACTGTGTGGCGAGTGATTTCGAAGGCCAAACATCTAAAGCACCTAAAATTGAAGAAAAAACCACCACTTACCCCTCTTCGTAAAGAAGCTCGGCTTAGTTTCTGTAGAAAATATATGTCATGGGACAGAGAGTGGCAGCGCGTTGTGTTCTCGGATGAGAAAAAATTTAATTTCGAGGGTCCTGACGGTTATAATTATTACTTTCACGATTTAAGAAAGGAGACCCATCAATTGGAGCGTCTACACAGCAGAGTCGGCGGGGTTATGGTGTGGGGAGCCATATCCTATTTTGGTACATGAGAGCTCCAATTTTTGACTCCCAAGATGAACGCAATCATACAAAGGAGTTTTGGAAAAGGCTTTTCCTCCACTAGAAAGTCTTTTTGGACATTTGTCGTGGACTTTCCAACAGGACAATGCCCCAATTCATACAGCCCGTGTTGTCAAATCTTGGATCGAGTCAAAAAATGTCAATCTCTTAAACTGGCCTCCATACTCGCCGGACCTTAACATCATCGAAAATGTTTGGGGGTGACTGGCCCGAAAAGTTTATGAGTCAGGAAAACAGTATTCCAACAAGGACGAGCTAATCAAGGCTATTCAGGAAGCATGGGCGCAAATTTCCCTTGATTATATTAAAAAGCTTTATGATTCCTTGCCAAATAGGATATATGAAGTCATTTTAAACAAGGGAGGTTCTACCCATTATTAAAACTGATTAATTAATTAATAATTTATATAATTAACCCAAAAAAAATTTGTTTAAGATGAATAAAATAATATTTACTATAGTTTAATACAAAGTGTGCTATTCAAATGAAACAATTTTTACGCACTATTTTTTGGTTATTTAGTTTTTAAGCCGTGTAAACTGAAAAATGTTCAATACATTTTTTTTCGCTTATTAATAATAAAAACTGATTACTTTAACTATAAATTAAAGCTTTGAAATAATCTTTACTTTCATTTGTTTAAGAGTTATTGTGAAATGAAATGCACCTTGCCAGAATTTCAAATCCTAAACGTTTATATAGGAAACCTACTTGTCACGTGTGAAGAACTGTTCTAAATGAAAAATAATTCTCTATTGTACTGACTTTGAGCTTAAATTTTCGCTTAGAATTTCCAGTCACCCTCATTAGAGCAGATCTCAAAACGACAAAATAGAAAAAAACTAGGTCTCGGCATACCAAAACTAATAATTGTTGTATAATTAATAAATGTGAAAACGAAAAAATTTTATTTATATTTTTAATGGGCGCGCCATGGCCTGAAAGTTTTGAAGAAAATTACTCATGCGACATGTTCACCAACCCAATCACTTCGCAAAAGAAAATCTTTAGTACATTTTAATTGTTGTTGTCATCTTTTGAAATTCATAACATCTGGAACTGGAACAATTTTCCAATTTAATTAACGTCGACTGTTTTTGAATGAAACAAATATTTGAAACTAGGCAACACTGCGTATGAGCGACTCCAAAAAAAAAACTTTAGATCCTCGGCGCGCCACTTAAGGCACACCTAGGTGAAATTTAAAAAAAGATTTTTTCATATTTCGGTAGATTACACCTTTAAAAATAACATTTAAAATTTCAAACGATATCCAAAAGTTTTTGAGTTATAGCAATTAAAAGAGCACTAGAGACGATCATTTATCTTTAAACGCTTTTCTCGAAACAGCTTCGAATTTCCAGTGATTACTCAAAAACAAATGATCCGATCACTACGAATTTTTTTTTTTTTGTTTTTTCGTGTTGTAAAGAATTTAGGCCAAAACGACCAAAATTTTGGGTAAAATTCGATTTTTTTTAAACGTTGCATTAGATAGGGGATGAGGGAGACTTCTGGGCGCTTAACTAAATTTCTAAATATTTTTATAAAATGCTTAAAACTTAATTTTTAAAACTTTGTTTTTTGTTTTACACCTAAGTGCATTAGATAGGGAGGTGAGACCTTAACGAATATTCAGCTTAGCGATCAGGTCTTGTAAAAAGAGCTTAAGACTTCAAAGGCATTCCAGGCTCGGCTTGGTTTGATAGTGTCCATGTCTAGTCAGTTTGTTTGCTGATTCGGTTCCCTTAATGTGGCGGAGTCCAGGCACTGTTCAGAGTAAAGGCATATGTTTCAATATGTCCACTTCTGCTTGCCGACATCCTTCAAATGGACAATTATCTGTTGCTGCCACTTGTTTGGGCCACTCGTTTGGTATGACACGACTTAACCGCTTTTATGTCGGTCAGTGAGTGCTCTCCTAGATGGTGGACACCCACTTAAACTTAGCTTTCTGTCTTAGACAGGCCTCTGCATTTGCTTTAAAGTTTGCTAGTTCTGCAAAGTTAAAAAGAAAAGCTTTTGAAAGGTCTCCGCCCGTTTTCTGTATATTTATTTGTATATGTGTTTACAGTTGCCAGTGGCAACATCTCTGCTGAGACTGCCGACTTTCCTCAAAAGTCAGTCAAACTCCGCACTTAAAGTGTATAGAAAAAAACCCCAACCAAAGGAACCAAAGTGCTTATTATTATGAAAATGCCAACGTCGAATGTCAAAAATGCCAGCATACACACACACGCTCACTCCAAATAGTACACCGAGAGTCGGTGGGAGGAGTGAAATTCCAGGAGTTCTTAGCGCCCCGGCAAAACCGCAAAACCCTTGGGCCCTGGGCCGTGGGATGATGCTGTGTGTTTGTCCAGGGCTTGGACTGGCATTTTAAGTGATTTAATGTTTGGCTTTTTGCTTGGACAAAAAAAAAAAAAGAAAGAAATTTGCTGTCGCTGCCCAAAATAATTCCCAGCGAATGTTACGCATATTCAGCATAAATCTGTCCATATACACAAACTTTATGCGGCTGATGAGAGTGCCAGGGGGAGGGGGGGGCGTCTGGCCAAATTTATGCCACAGGTGTGGACTTTGCAGTTGGTCACAGTCGCTGCCACTTGTTACCCGCAATTTAACGCACTTACGTTCCATATAACTTAATTCCGGATTCGGTTAGTGTTTTTTTTCCTCCTTCTTCAACTTCTTCTACTGTGTGTGTGTGTGTGTGTTGGTTGTTGCTGTTTGCTTTTGCAGGTTGAGGCGTACGTCTGGCGTATTAATTATAAGAGCTGTCCAGGTGCCGGCACGGAGGCCATGTGCTGTGGGAGTGCCAGGAGGGGAGAAAGTTGTTAAAGTCAATCAAAAGGAATGATGCGACTTCAATATTTGCTTAAGGTTAAAGTATTTATGGAAATTTCTTGATACTTTTGGGATTTCGATTGATTGTACGACATTTTGTATGCTCTGTCTCTGATCTCTACGCTAGTTAAAGCTAGATTCCTTATACTTTTAAACACCCCAAGTATGTCGAGTTAGTGTGTGTCGTCGCTGGGCCACCCTTTCAGCAACAGGCTGTCTTCGAGCTTCTGCTTTTACTTCTGTCTCAACAGCTAGCTGAGATGCGATGTTTATAGAATATTGCTGTCGTCGATTGCTCGCCTGGTTTCAGGGTTTCTGCAAGTTTCAACATGGACTGGCGTTAACTTGTTCATCGCGTCTCGATTGAGATTGCCGTCTCAGCAGCTGTAGTGAATGTGAATGAAACGCTCCAGCCGGCACCACACCACAAGGGAGGACCACTCCAGAAAGGGCGCGCGCACACATTCGGCTGAAAGATGAACTGACGGCATAACTTTAGGCTGATCTTGACAAATAATTACTCATCATGCATGCAACTGTGCACCAGCACTGGATTGGTCTCTAATAGCCTATTTCCACTATAGCAAATATGTACATATTCTCACATTTTATCACATACCGAAAAATATGCAACATTTTTTCCATAGAAAAAAAAATGTACATATTTAATATATGTGTCCATTCGCCACGAGTGATAACAGTGTTGTAAAAGAAAATACTAGATTATTTGGTATTAATGTCACAAAAAAAATCAACCCTGATGTTACGAAACAACCCTGGTTTAAAATTTATTTGAAATGATAATTGAAGGTAAGGGCTAGTTTCATAATATTATTCTTAATATTAATAAATTTGATTTCAAATGGCTCCAAAACGTAAGTCAGTGTCTTGAAAGGACTCCATAAAGTCATGCTCATGGATCTGTGGAAGAAGAATTTTGTCGCGGGACACCAATTTATTTGGAAGGATGGTTGCCAAATTAATTGAATGGAAAGACGTTCGCAAAAAAATTAGACATTTAAAGCGCAAGTACAAGCAAATACGAGATAAGTAGGGATTTTTTATACAGGTCTGAACTAAAAACGCAAGGTGTTTCAGACGGTGCTCTATCAAAATGAGAGCCGTAAAGTCAGCGCAGCCATCATCCTCTTTCTCAAACAGTGTGTTGAGGTAAAGTGACTCGTGTGGCTTACTGGCCTCACATGGGAACTCAGTTTGCCTGTAGCAACGAAAACTGGACCAGGCCGAGATGACACCGTTTGTAAAGGCTATGGTGGCTGCCACAACAGAGTAGATGGAGGTACTTGACCGACAAGCAACTGCTCGCTTAGAGATTAAGGAGCGCATGGAGAATGCCACTATAGAATTTTAGTCTAGTATGTTCAAACTATAAAAGAAAATGGTAAGAAAAGCATAGAAGCTAGTATATTGTTTTATTTTATTTGATGTTGAGTCTTTAGGAATTTCTTCTTTAATTTTATTTGGCAAACACAAATCAAACTTGTAATTTGTTTGTCTTTTGTCACTTTTATTTGAGAAAGTACTTAAGCAATAATTATAAAATAATGTCTCATACCAAATGCAACTGCATTTATTGTTTTGAGCTCCATAGAACTTAGTGCAAAGATGTAGTGCATAATAACTCAAATTTAAATTGTCAGCTGCCGTTCACATGTTTACGAATCTGTAAAATATGTACATATCATATGGAAACGCTCAGAAAAAAAATATGTACATATCGAAATATGTGATCATAGTGGAAATAGGCTATAAATCTAAAAAGTTGTAAGCTCATCTTTGCGGAACTAATCAAGCATATTTGTTTATATTGGCTTGCTGACTTGCTAAAATTTCTTGCTCAGCCGTCATTTCATCTTTTAGCCGCATGTGTGCGTGCGCCCTAAGGCCAGGGACCCTGCTGACTCCACCACAAGCTGAATAGCATACGGCAAGTTCATATATCGTAAGAGATACACTTTGATATCAGTTGCAAGCATCAACAGGGCACTGACAAAAATTCAACTGGCCAGCGAGGGAGCTGCGTAGCACTGATCATGCGATTGTGTCAGGAAAAAAGACAAACCCAGAATGACATGGATAAAGCCTGCAAAGCCAACAGCCCAATATGAAGCCATCTCAATTCACCACGAAAACATGTGTTACTCACTTTAATTGTAAGACTAGAAGCTGACATTCGAGACTTGAAAAGTTAATGCACTCAATGGAAAATTTCAAACTAACAGTAGAAGAAAAGCAATCGATAGAATTGCCTAACAAATGAGACTGATTAAGTGCCACGGCTTAGGTGTTTCAAAGAACGCGCTCATATTTAAAGAAAAGTTTTTAAACTTGAGTTCTACTGAGAATAATCTGCCATAATTTTACCATCAAAGGAAATCCGACTGACCATCCCAACCCATCCCAGAGAAGTTTATTATTGCTGAACGGTTGCGAGTAATCCGCTCTACAGCTCGTTGCTGAATGATTCTTTATTTGATTTTTGGTCTGTTTATATACAATTTGGTTTTACCCCCACACCTCAGTACAATTGTTGTGTCACGTGGGGGATTTTATTGCTAACGGGTGTGCCCTTTCTTCAGCACAGATTGGTATCCTTCAAGGGCCAGATTTGGAAGATGATCTGGGGACTATTCGTACTCCTCCTTCATTGTTAATAAAGAAGTATATTTGCTGAGGGCGTCCAGAAGTCAAAAACTATGTGCTCTAAAACAGGGCTACAACCGATGATTGTCCTTTAAGTAACCAACAGAATAAACTTTAGGCCAAGTTGGCCCAGCAGCCGTTCAGAATCAGCTAAAGCCAAAGATAGATTGCTTTTACTTTTTTCCATAATTGAAAAAGTTTTGATTCTTGTATTTCTTGGAGTTTTTGTCTTTAACCGCTGTACGGAAAGCTTAAACTACTTGACTTAAAAAAAAGCTTGGAGAATACTTAAAACTAAATTGCTTCATTTTTACTGTCTTTCAGGTGAGCAGAGCTAAGTGAAAATATATTTTTTGGGTAAAAACTTTTTAAAATTTCTTTTAAAGAGAAGACGATTTAAAAATCATTGAAAACTAAATTGCTAAGCCGGTTGTGTCTCTTTTTTTCTGTCTTTGATGTATGCAGAGCTAGGTGAAAGTATGTGTTGATGGGTTCTTTGTTTATGAGTAACAAGAAACAGATTTTATTTGGTGTTATGCGGTTTTATTACTCGGTTGAGCCCAGGCTCTTCTATCTCTCCTCCTCCTCCTCCTTAGTCGGAGGTGGCTGGCATCGCCGGTCTCTTCGCAAAGTGTAGAAAGCATCAGCTTTTCCCTGGCCTCTGACATAATACATCCTCCGTAGGAATCACGCTCCGAGTCTGTTTTAATTTGGTTTAACTTTTGATTCATACAAAAATTACTCATACGACATGTGCCACAAAATCTTTAGCACTTTTCAATTGTTGTCAACTTCTAAAACTTAAAATGGAAATGCTTTTTGAATTGAAAATGAAATGCAAAAATTTAATAAATGTCAACTGCCACTTCTGGTCTATATCTACATACTTTTAGTTTCCATTGTTTTCTCTCTTAATTTTCCATCTTTAACAGTTTTCATTTCGTCTGTGGTTACTTTTTTTTTTTTTGCCCCCGCCGCCGCCAGCTTATGTTGGTTTCCAGTCTTTAAGTTTTCCTGCTCAACTTTTGTGGCACAACAACAGCAACAACAGCAGTTTTATGTACGTACGTGCCACTCACCAAAAACTGTTACTGTGTGTTATTGTGGCCTCAAGGACTACGCCCAGTCAATGTTGTGACTGCTGTCGTCTGTCCACCACTCCCTCCCTACCTCCCTCTCTTGTTGGGCCAGTTTTTGCTGACATGGACTAATTTCAATTTATTTTAGCTTACCAAATGACAACGCACAAAATGCACTCGGAGCACTTTCTGTGGCCAGGCTAATTTTCCCTTTTTACCAAAGTCAGCAAAACCTGCTGATCCTGGCCCAGGCTCGTTCGTTCGTTGCCCTGGCAAAAATCAACAAGTGAAAATGCAAATGTGATTATTTATTAAGCGCTTTAAATATTGCCTTGTCTCCGACTCCCCCTTGTCTCCTTGGCTTTGTCTTGTTTTGTTTGGCTTTCAACAGGTTACACAGAGAAGGTCACCCACCGGCAGGTACAAAAATGGAAATATTCATGGCAATTGAAAATTCAAACGGGAAAATGTGAAATCGTTTGCTTTTTTTTTATTTTGATTTTGGCCTTTTGTAATTGTTGTTGTTGTTGTTGCTGCTGTTGTTGGTTTTACTGCTTTCTTTTGGGTTCTGATTAAACGTCAATAGGATTAAAGTATTCGGGCATTATTAAGCGTTTCGTTTGAGGTAAATGAGAAGCCACAAAACATGAAGAGGCAAATTAATGGCAAAGGAAAATTTAATAAAATGAAGCTTGGGGAGGTAATTAAGAAATTTTGCCTGTAGCCTTTACTTTTACTTGGGAAAATCTTATTGGGTTTTCGTCTGCGGGTAAGTTTTTATGAAATTTTTTTGTCAAAATGATTGACTGGTGCGGATTTTTCTACATCGCAAAAGCAAATTACAAATAACTTCGCATACTTTCCTTACAAACCGAGTTTTTAAGTCAATCGGATGAACAATAGTTTTGTGTATGCCAAATTTTCGCACCCTTGGAAAGGATTTTCCAACATCGGAATATCACTTCAAAAACTATTTCGCTTACTATTCTTACAAAGCGAGTTTCAAGTCTGTTAGATGATAAATAGTTTTTTGTTTGCGGAATTTTCCGGAAATTTTCCGGGAATTTTCCCACCCTTGATGCGGATTTTCCAACTTTGGAAAGTTACATCACAAATTATTTCGCTTAAAAACGAGTTTCTAGTCATTGAGATGATAAATAGTTTGTTGTATGCGGAATTTTTCGGGAATTTTCCCACCCTTGGGGCGGATTTTCCAACTTCCGAACAGCAGATCACAAATTATTTGGCTTACTATCCTTACAAAGCGAGTTTCATGTGAATCGGATGAAAAATAGTTTTTTCTAACCGAATTTTCCGGGAATTTTCCCACCCTTGATGCGGATTTTCCAACTTCGGAAAGTAACATCACAAATTATTTCGCTTAAAAACGAGTTTCTCGTCATTGAGATGATAAATAGTTTGTTGTATGTGGAATTTTTCGGGAATTTTCCCACCCTTCGGGCGGATTTTCCAACTTCCGAACAGCAGATCACAAATTATTTGGCTTACTATCCTTACAAAGCGAGTTTCAAGTGAATCAGATGAAAAATAGTTTTTTCTAACCGAATTTTCCGGGAATTTTCCCACCCTTGATGCGGATTTTCCAACTTTGGAAAGTTACATCACAAATTATTTCCGCTTAAAAACGAGTTTCTAGTCATTTAGATGATAAATAGTTTTTTGTATATGGAATTTTCCGGGAATTTTTCCACCCTTGGGTCGGATTTTCCAACTTCCGAAAATCAGATCACAAATTATTTTTCTTTCTATCCTTACAAACCGAGTTTTTAGTCAATCGGATGAAAAACAGTTTTTTGTGCATGCAGAATTCTCCGGAAATTTTCCCACCCTTGGTTGGATTTTCACCTTGCAGTACTTTACATATCAGTTTTATTAATGTTGGTGATGATTTAGGTGTCAAAATCTAACTGCAGGTGGCAGCTACTGGGCAGTACTGCAAGAGCTTAAAGGGCCACTACCTGCTCAACGTGTCTTTGTTACCATTTGTCAACCCAAAGCGTATGTATGTGCGTTTGCCATCTCCATTCATAAGTATAAAAATGAATAATTTATTTGTGAATATGTCACTGAAAGTCTTTTGAAGAAGAGTGCCTTAGCATGTCCTACATCTGACCCAATGGGAATTCGAAAGCGGCGTCTTTTTGTGTGATATGTGATCCATCTTCATTTTAAGCTGAAGCTGAAACTGCCAATACTTTTGCCTGCAAAGGTAAAGGCACAAAAAGGTCCTTGAGGATGTGTGAGAGTGGGAGTTCATTCTGCTTTACAAACACCTTGCCGCATTTTTGGCACGACACGCTTTTGCTTTTGTGAAAGGACCTGGGCCAACATCCTTTTCCCTTTTTTGTTGTTGTTGCTGGCAACTTGAGACGAGGAAAATGCCCTCCAGGCTGGTTCCCAGCTGTCGCCCATTTTTTTTTTTTTGGAAAAAATCATCTTTCCTTCACTGGGTAGAGGCGCCTGCTAAGCGCCTAATGATGCTTATTTTTGGGCGTGGCACACACACACTTTATTAGTTTGCCAGCCACCAGAAAAGAAATTGTTTTAAATTAATTTGCATGCCAAGGCGCAGAAGCCAAAAAAAAACTGTACCGGGTAGCTCATTAGGAATGTACCCCTGCGGTATGAAGAGAGAACTTAAGCAGGGAAATGAGTTTTGAGAAGTTTAAGCAAAAGCTAAATTAATTTTTATGTATTGTAGAATTTTTAATGTTTTCTCAGTCATGTGATGAGCCCCAACGGCCACCCCCACCCCCTTGCATAGTAAACAAATTGGCATTAGTTTAATTGCCCAATGGGTAAACTTGATGAGAGGGGTAAGTGTTGGTAATGAAAACACAACACACACGCACTAGACAAATTATGGCTCATACATTAAAGTGTTCCCCTTTGGAAATTACAGCAATTGAATTAATTAATTGCTAAGTGCAGTATAAGGGGTTAGACAGCAATCGATGGCTGGTAGACAGTGTTGGGAAATTTGTTCTGAAATATATCTAACAGTTGTAGGCCTTAAGTGTTATAATGGCTTACTTAGACGGGGTTAAAAATATCTTGAGCATGTTTTCAGTGTTAGTAAACGGTTTGAATTAAAACAGGATTGAACGACGATGACCTTCAGCCGTCTAAGAACATTTTCACATTTAATATTATTTCAGTTTAGTAAGACTGTATGATACTTCACAATATTAAATAGGGAGGAAAACCGTATGAGAATGGGTTTGGTGTTAGTAAACGCTGTTTTACCTAAAAAACTTCAAAAGGGTTGATTGACGCTTAATATTATATAAGTGCTGTACAACTGAGTCATACTTAACAAGAGGATGTAGGGTTGGAAAACGTTTGAGAATGCTTTTGAGAAAGTTTTTCAAACTAGAACTTCTTTTTCGATTGATCATTCATACTGCAGCTATATGCTACAGTCATCCGATTTTAACAAAACTTTGTAGAATTATGTAAAAGTATATCAAATAAATATATGCCAACGTAAGGGATGTTTCCATGAAAAACAAAAAAGTTTTTCTCACAAGAACTAGTTTTTCGACCGATCGTTCCTATGGCAGCTATATGCTATAGTCATCCGATTTTGACCTAACTTTGTAGAATCGTGTGGGAGCATATAAAACAAATACATGCTAGTTTTAAGGACATTTCCGTTGAAAACAAAAAAGTTTTTGTAACTAAGACTACTTTTCAGATTTTACTTTTCTATGACAGCTATACTATATAGATGACCGATTTCGACCAAATTTGGTGGAGTCATGGAAAAGCATAGTAAACTAAGAAATACGAAGCTTAAAGGCGTTTCAATTGAAAACAAACATGTTTTTCTTACTAAAACTAGTTTTTGGACCGTTCGTTCCTATGACAGCTATATGCTATAATCATCCGAACCGTCCGGTTCCGACAAATGTGCTGCGTATTTGGACCAAAAAACTTCGTGCAAGGTTAGGAGGAGGAGGAGATAGCATAGAAACAGACAGACGGATAGACGGACGGACGGCTAAATCAACTCAGCTCTTCGTGCTGATCAAGAATATATATATACTTTATGTGGTCGGATATGCTATCTTCAACGCGTTACAAACATTCGCACAATTTTATAATACTCTCTGCAAGGGTATACAAAAAGTGTCAACAGAGGGTCACCCAAATTACCTAGCGGTATGAAATAATAAAAGAGTAATGAAATAATAAAAGAGTAAAAGACTAAAATCAAAACAGGTTGTTAAACACATATTCAGGTATGAAATACAGTTAAAAACCAATTCTACACCTGCTGATGTATACAAAAAAAATTCATTAAAATCGGTCAAGCCGTTTCGGAGGAGTTTGCTAACAAAACTGTCACAAGACAATCAATATATTGATTATTTCAGTGTCGCAAAACTGTAAGAAAATTCAGATTTAGCTTTATCCTTTAAGGTCGCCTCATATATCCCATCCGTCAATTGACCTCAAGAACGGATTCGTTTTCGACATTTTTTTTTTATTTAGAAATTTTCTCTTACTAAACTATCGAGAACGTGTACCGTTTTCGGTCCAAAAAAGTATTACCTGTCGCTCACTTTGTGGCAGAAAAACGAAAGTTCTCGATACACGTTTTCGGAACCGTTCTCGACACTTTCTTGATAGCGAAAACGGATCAAAATTGAATCTTTTCCGTATGAAACCAGCATCTCTGAGGAAAAACGGACTTCGTGTTTAAGAGAAACTATCGTAATAACTGATGTCCGTTTGAAACCCGCATCTCTTACAAAAAGCGGCCTTCGATTTTTAGAGAATCTTACGTAACTCTTATAGGTCCGGAATCATTCGAGAAATTGTCGGGTCACTTACTAAACTATCGAGAACGAGTTTCGTTTTCGGTCCGAAAAAGTATTACCTGTCGCTCACTTTGTGGCAGCAAAACGACAGTTCTCGATACACGTTTTCGGATCCATTCTCGACGCTTTCTCGATAGCAAAAACGGGTCAAAAACGGATCGAAAAATTCATCTTTTCCGTTTGAAACCAACATCTCTGAGGAAAAACGGATTTCGAGTTTAAAAGAAACTATCGTAATAACTGATGTCCGTTTGAAACCCGCATCTCTAACAAAAAGCGGACTTCGGTTTTTAGAGAAACTTACGTAACTCTCATAGGTCCGGAAACATACGAGAAATTGACGGGTGGGATTGTAATAGTTTAAGGTAACTAAAAGCGTTCAGCATTATTGCAGTGAGGGAAAGCAAGGCTAGAGAACATTAAACACTCTGTCAATGATGTTCAACTTTTGTATACCTATATAAAACTATACTGTATTGAAAACAGGTTTAGAAAGCCTTGAGCGTTCTTTTAGTGTTGTAAAACGTTGTCATGCCAAACAAAATTGTGCAGTATTGGACAACGCTTACAAATTTTTATATATTAGATAGCTTTGTCATGCTAAACCACATCAAAATGTTCCTAAATTGCTTGCCTTATAGTATATTTTTATAGTTAAGTGTTGATTAAGTTTTTATATATACGAAATTTGATGCTCTATGTCCCACTCGGGATTGGAACTAGAAGAGATGTAAATTAAGAAAATGTATTACCTATTTACAGTGTTGGAAAATTCGCGTAAATCTCAAAAAACCGTTTCACTCCTGAAAATTTTAGTTTAATTCAAATCTAAAATCCTTTGTCGCATTTAAGTTTTAGTTTCAGTGGTGTAAAATGTAAGAAACATGACCTTAATGGCAAAATATTGCAAAGTTTTGAAACAAATCTGCACTGTTATTCTTTAAAATCTTTCCCTTATCTTTTTTTTATTCTGTTGAAGAGAAGTTTTATAATTACATAAAGACAGTGTTGTAAAATGTCCATAAGTTACGAAAAGTGATAGAAAGAGTGGAAAAAATATGCAAAGTTCAAATTAATTGAATTTGAACATGGAAGGAAGTTTGGTAAATGTCCAAATATAAAACGAACTTGTACTACGATAACTACATCAACAAGGCGCTCAGTTTGTTCACTTTCTTAAATAAAATTTCAATTCACCTACCAAAATGAAATTTAAATCAATTTGCACAAAACTTGGCAAAAATCTCTCTAACATCCTTTCGCCTAGTTTTTCGCATTCAATGCTCAACTGACCCCTGACCCCCTTTTTTTTTTTATTATTTTGGTTGTTGTTGCTGCTGTTATGTAAATTGCATTTAAATTCCATTTGCAGCAAATGAAATGGCCACTTGAACCCAACAACCAATTTAGTTTTTCACATTTTTTTTCTTCATCATTTTCCATTTTTTTTGCTCCCTTCTTCTTTTTTTTTTTTTTGTTGCAATAATCAGAATTTGTGCCTTGCTGACACTTTATATGGGCGATGACATTTTGTAGCTTAGTTGAGGCTTAGTGTAAAATCATGTGCAAATTAAATTGTTATAAATTGAAGCTTACCAACACACCGGAAAAGAGAAAGTTAGAGAGAGGCTGAGAGAGTTGGCAAATATTGTATAATATGAAATATTTCAATCAGAAAAAAAAAGAAAGTTAAACGAAATGTCCTAAGGCCACAAAATAGACGCAGATTCAAGGCAAACGATGGCAAGGACTGGATGGGTTTATTGCATAAAATTTGTTGAACTGTTGCGAAACAAATTGCCATGGCAAAGGCTTAAGGGCTGCTGTCCCAGCCTATGTACAATTTAGGCCCATTCTTAACCCTCCGAAGTGCGCGTCATTAACAACGCCCCATACACACACACACACACACACACAATACGCACTCACATTGTACATATTCAAAGAACAGGAGCTCAGGATGCTCAGGAGATGTTAAGCGCATTAAAATGACTGCCACAAGGCTAATACTTTGGAGTGGGTGTCCGTAAAACGTTCAACATTAAATGCCATGAAGCGTTTTGCCAGTCAGAAGAAGATTATAAATTTCTTCGTTTTTCGTTCGTTGTTGTTCAAAATGAAATTAACCACAGGAGAGAGCGAAAGGGAGACGTTTGATCTCTTTTTTACTTCCTTTAAGATGAACTGATTTAAAACCAGCTCAACCTGCCTTACCATAAAACCTACACACCAAATTTCAAGATTGAAACTTAAATAATTTATAAAATACGGCAACGAACCACATTATTTTAAGCTGTTTTGGAACCAATTTTAATTTGGGAAAAATATCTTAATTCTTATAACTATCCCAAAGACAAAACTTTAAGTTCATAGCTTGATTCATTTTTGAGATTTGCCTTTGAACCACTTTTAAACCATATCAAATTGGTTTTGCAACGGACTTAAGTATGTAAGAAAACAAGATGTAGCTCCCTACTTTCAACCTACTGACCAAATTTAAAGATCATATTAATAACACAGTGCTACAAATTTCACATAAGTGCAAAAACCCGAGATTATTTTTATATATAATTTTAGAAATATGTCTATGAACCGTTTTTGAACCACTTATTTTAAACCTGGTTCAGATGCTGTTTTGAATCGAGAAAGTATCTGATATCATATCACTAATCCAAACTGCTAATTGTATGTTCATAGCTCAAATAACTGCAGATTTGTGGCTTTAAACCAATTATTAACTGGAATAGAAATATCAATAGGAATAAGAATAGGAATAGGAATAGGAATAGGAATAGGAATAGGAATAGGAATAGGAATAGGATAGGAATAGGAATAGGAATAGGAATAGGAATAGGAATAGGAAAGGAATAGGAATAGGAATAGGAATAGGAATGAAGGAATAGGAAAGGAATAGGAATAGAATAGAAATAGAAATGGGAATATGAATATGAATTTAAATAGGAAGTGGTTTGAAATCGCTCTTAATTCTTTTCAATAAATCTAGCTCCAAAATTTCAACATAAAGATATACCAATTCCAGATAAAGTTTAAATCTGATCTGAGATTAAGTATACATTACATATAACGAACCTAAACACTAAAATTTAAGCTCGCAGCTGTCTACCATGTCTTTGAATAACTTTTAAATTAGTTTAAGCGGGTTTGGAACCGAATATTTTGAACCAGTTAAAACTCTGAACCAGAACCGGAACTTAAGTTCCATATGGTTTGATTTTCTTATTGAATATTTGAAGCTATTATTTCAAATCACTTTCCATCCGGTTCAATCTTGTTGCATTCGACTTTACTCCAGTCTTCTTCTGGTTTTTATTCGAATTTTCAAAAGTTTAGAATTATGTTTGTCATTTCCCTTAAGTTTTGAGAAGTTTGCATTTCTCAACTAATTACTTTCCATTTTAGAACCAATATTGGTTTGCCCACACCCCTCACCTCTCGCTCGCTCTTCAAATATCAAAAGCATTAAATTTCATTTACACTTCCAACTTTAATTAGAGAAAAGAACAAACACCAAAAGCAACGTTATGGCCAAGTGCCTGCTCAACGGCTTACGATTGCACTTAAGCACTAAGCACTGTGTCAATGCTGTTTGCTCAAGTGCTCAATTTGTTTTTGGCTTCAAATCGATAGATAGATAGATGGATGGTTGCTGCTACTGCTGCTTGTTACTTTTTCGTTTGTTTGTTTGAGTTTTGCAAAATTTCACACAGAAACCGCAAAACGAAGGCGGTGACACACGTGGACTCCAACCGCCTGGATGGTTAACTAAGCAAATATTTGGCATGGGAGGTCGAAATGCAAAAAGCAAACACCAGATGGCAATTCAATGGGGTTTCCATTTTATACAAATTATTGAGAAATTGTGAAAAAAAAGTTCAAACAATGCCGAACAGCTGGTGTGACAAAATGGGGAACATTTTTGTTATAGCTTTTAGATGGAGCGGATTCAGTTGAAAAATTTGTCAAAATATATCACAAAGTTGAACTTAATGTTTTAGATTGAAAACGCATCACTTACTGGTCGGACATTGGAGCCTGATGACTCTCAAATCAAGGCCAGAAAAGCTTTCTTGGCTGAAAAGTTAAATTTCTGTCCAAATTTTTTTGCTATCAATGCTTGGGAATGCTGTGTTAAAGCTCTGTTAACGCTCTGTTAACAATATGTTAACGCTCTGTTAAAAATATAATGTAAATTTCGTACACCCCATCAATTATAATAGTTCTTTTTTCAGATCCAATATATTTTTTGTCTGTGAATGCTCTATTATTGCTATTTTATCGCTCTGTTAACACTATGTTACCGCTCTGTTTTAGAAAATTTTATACGTTTCGTACAAAACATCATTTATAATAGTCTGCTTTTCATGTCTAATGTATTTAGTTGAAAAACACACCATTTACTGGCCGGTCATTGGAGTCCGATGACACTAAAATCAAGGCTAGACTTGTCTAGCCTCATGAGGTATTGGTTGAAAAGCTGAAATTCTATTATATAACAACTTTTTAAGCTGTCAATGCTATTTTAATGCTGCCTTAACGCTCTGTTAACTTGATGTTATCACTCTGTTAACGCTCTGTTTAAGTATATTCATACAAAACATCATTTATAATAGTTTGCTTTTCATGTCTAATGTATTTAGTTGAAAAAACACTCCATTTACTGGCCGGTCATTGGAGCCCGATAACACTCCAATCATGGCAAGACTTGTCTAGCCTCTTGAGGTATTGGTTGAAAAGCTGAAATTCTATTATATAACAACATTTTAAGCTGTCAATGCTATTTTAATGCTGCCTTAACGCTCTGTTAACTTGATGTTATCTCTCTGTTAACGCTCTGTTCAAGTATATTCATACGCACCATCAAATCTAAGAGTCAGTATAGTCGGTTTTTCATGTGTTTGGTATTAAACTTGAAAACGCAATATTTACTGGCCGGTCATTGGAGCCTGATGACACTCAAATCAAGACAAGACAAGAGTTATTGATTGAAATGCTTAAATTCTGTAATATAACAGAATTTATTGCTGTCCATGCTCTGTTAGTGCTAAGTTAACACTCTCTTAACACTATGTTAAAGCTCTGTAAATGCTCTGTTAAAGATTTTCACATACTTTACGCCGCTTATTATAAGGTATATTATTTCAACTTAAGCCCCCTCAAGTTTGCTGAGCCATAACTTTGTCCCATAAAAAGATTATGTCTGAAAATGTTCAACTTTTCGAATGAAAATGTCTGCTTGCAACTTCCTCTTCCTCTTTCATTTTGCATTCTTTAAACTCAGATCTACTTATGCAGATGCCATAAAAGCAGCTTTACTTGCCTTTACAACTAAACGATTTGGTCTTTTCTTCAGAAGTAGCTTCAGCTCTCTCCATCTCGCTCTTTAAATGGCTTTTCAATTGCAACCACACACACTTTGGAAAGACGAGGGGCCACAAAAAAAAACTACTATCTCACATTTATGTGTATGTATAATGGTGGCCTCGTATATAAAGAAAAAAAAAATATATCCTAAGCAGCATATGACCTCAAAAAAAAAAAAGGAGAAAAAATTGTACACATGAGACGACGACTTAACGATGCAATTGAAAATGGTTTAAAGGCCGCACAGCAGAGCAGAAAGGGTCAGTGTATAAACCGCAGGCTGTCGCATTTAAAAATTTATGTTTCATTTACAGCAATTTCAATAAATTCGGATTTTCATAATTTTCGCTCGTATTTTTCTTCCACAGTTTTTCGGCCATCATAAATTCGGTTTTGCGTCAGGGACAGCCGTCAACTTGTTGCATGTGTTTGTCGTTTTAGAATATAAACTTTTTAATTAAGTTGCCAAAATGCTAATTCGTGTTGAAAAGTTGAACAAAAATATGGGAAATATTCTTTGGCTTTTCCTTTTTTAATGAAATGGAAAAGCAAGATTTACGATCAATTTGTATTTCTCTTAACACAAACATAAACACAGGCTCCCATCCCCATCCGCGCCCCTCTGTAGTGAACAGAGAATGCTGTAAATTAAAGGTAAAATATGTTGTGCGAAAATGCCGAGGCAACTTGATTTATTTCAATTTTATAATCACATTTATTTCACACCAATTTACGACCCATTATCTAAATTTATAGAATTTTTAATGAAATTTTTATTTGCCTTTTTGGCCACATTAAGCTGTAATATCAAACAACTTGATTAACAACACTATAACAACTTCGAAATTGTGCTACACGCGAAACCCCCTTGAATTAGCTCTGCTAAGTGGCCGTGTAATGTGACATCATGTGTGTGTGTGTGTGTAAGTGTAAGTGTAAGTTGTGCTTCACAAAAGCCACCCCTTTACATTAAACTTGCTAAATTGCCTACTTCAGTTTTAAAGCTGATTCGGTTCTTATGGAACTGTTTTAGTCATTTTCCAGAGCCACAGCATTGACATTTCACATATAAGATTTATGAGATAGATCTTCAGAGTCAAAGTAAGAGCAAGCTTTATGAAACTTACAAATTAGTTGTAGGACCAGCTTATACCAAATTTAAAACAAATCCTACGACGTTTTACCATAGCTGATTTGGTTCTTATGGATTTGCTGTAGTCACTTTCAGGGAATAACTTCTTAGATAAAAAAGCCAGAGCTTTGAAATTTGGTAAGTGAATGCATGAGATAATGGGACCGGATTAAGACGATTTTCTGAGAAAAAGTAAGAGTAAGCTTCATGATTCTCACTTATAAGTTGTAGGATTCGTTTTGTTCAAATTTAAAACAATTCCTACGTCATTTAACTATAGCTGACTTGTTTTTTATAGACCTGTTGTAGTCATTTTCAAGGAATAACTGCTTAACGCCAGAGCACTGAAATTTGGTAAGTGGATTTATGAGATAATGGGATCTGATTCAGAAAAATTTCAGAGAAAAAGTATGAGTAAGCTTCATGATTCTCACATATAAGTTGTTCAACAAATTGAAAACAAATCCTACGACGCTTTACCTTATAGACTAGCTGTAGTCTTTTTTAAGCAAGAACTTCTAAGCTTAAAAAAACTAGTGCCTTGAAATTTGGTAAGTGTACTTATGAGATAATGGGACCTAATTCAGAAGATTTTCAGAGAAAAAGTAAGAGTAAGGTTCATGATTCTCACATATAAGTTGTAGCACCAGTTTTCACCAAATTTAAAATAAATCCTACGTCTTTTTACCATAGCTGATTTGGTTCTTATAGATTTAAACAAAAACTTCTAAACTAAAAAACCAGAGCCTTGAATCTTGGTAAGTGGATTTATGAGATAATGGGACCTGATTCAGAAGATCTTCAAAGAAAAATAAGAATAAGCTTCATGATTCTTACATATAAGTTGTAGGACCAGCTTATACCAAATTTAAAACAAATCTGTCGTAGTTTAACTATAACTGTTTCGGTTCTAATTGACCTGTTCTAGACATTTTCAAGGAATAACTTCCAAGCTAAGAGAGCTAGAATCCTGAAATTTGGTAAGTGGATTTATGAGGTGTTGGGACTTGATTCAGAAAATTTTCAGAGAAAACGTAAGAGTATTGTCGGGTCATGCAGTCAAATAAACCTTAAGATCTATTGCCTATTAGTCCCGTGGTGCAGCTTAATGCTACTTGAATTCTATGTGTTGTTTTAATTATTGCCCACATGTTGTAAATTCGTATGCAGCAGCGACTGCGCTGCTCTCATTCTCTAGCCTTTGTAGTTGCATAAGCCGTGGTTAACTATAAACGAGCTCTCTCTATCGCTCTCTTTTCTCTCTTGCATTTTGGGCAACAACAGAGGCATTTGAACGCATAATAAGCTGTTAATTGGATCTCGAGGCGTAAGCATTGATTCTTTTGCTAATTCGATCTAAAACTCGACAGACCCTTGGTCTGAACTCATAATTAGTTGCTAACTAGAACTAGACGCCAACATATAACATATTGTGAAAGTTGCTAAAGACACCTGGTCGTTCAGTAAAACTAGCAGACAATTGGTCTCGACTCCACATGTAATCACCCTTTTTCGTTGTCTCGATATCGCAGTAGACGATCATTTCGCATGTAATAAAACTCACTAAATCGATTTTAAATTGCTATTATTTATTGGACTACTATTTGTAAAGTGAACTAACAAAAGCTTGTTAGTCAAACAACCTGACATATGTATGTACATTAGGGCGCGTTTTTTTTATATGGAAAATTTAAGGTATTCACTAGTTTATGGTGTATATTTACCGAGAAAAGTTCAAAAAGTTGTTTTTTAATGGACGCGACGGGGCTCCAAGGTTTATGATATTACTCATACGCAGTGTTGCCTTTTAACTTTATATATTTTTGTAGTTGGCGTTGTACTTTCAAAAGATTACTCAGATTTAAACTAAAAATGTTGAAGGAATAAACTTACTCTTAAGACTTTGATTTGAGACATGTTTCATAACACTCAAAGGTACCTTCGAGAATCGAGCACACAATTCAAGATATAGGTTCAAAGAAGACCAAAAACTAAGACAAAAATTATTTGGAGAAATTCGTGGAGGACTAACATGTGGCGCTGGTCAAAGCAACTCATGTGTTGTGTTGAAGAGACTTTTCGATATCCATTTCCCCCAAACCAAAATGTAATCACGCTTCTTCTTAAATCACGAACAGTGGTTGTCAGGCTATGTACATTTTGTGCGAACTTTTTCAATTGGCTTAGGCATGTTTTTAGACCATTTTTTACTTGCTAAATTAAATTACTCTCGTTACTAAGCCCAAAAGTCGACATCTTAAAACAGTCGACTGTCGAGCTGATGACAAAATTGGGATATTTTGTTTAACAAAATCGAATACTTTGCCAGACTTTCAAAAGTGGCAACTCGAGCCATGTAGCACAGACAGTTTAAAGATCATTGTTTGAAATTCGATGTAGAACTCGGGGCGTATACTTAATTCTTAAAGCAAACTTTATGGCCTCGTCGCGCCCATTTAAACCGATTTTTGTTTTTGTTTGACATTCTATTATCTATAACACAAAAGGAACCTTTCTAGGGGTGCCGTTACTAAATTTCAAATTTTTTGTCCTTGAAAAAGCGCCTTATGTACATAGATCCGAACACATTACATGTAATCTATAAACCCAAATTTCGTGGCCTCTTTATTTGAAAATAAAGTGGTATAATTCGCATAAACAAAGTTAGTAAGAAAACATGATAGTTCAACAGGTATGCTTTATGATTCTCATCAGAGAACTGCAACGAGCCGCCACGAGTACACTCGCTCAGCGCGAGTCGTCGCAAGCCCCTTTGTTTAGTACAAATATTCGCGATGACTCGTAGCTTCGGCAGCGAGTCACCGCGAGTAATTGTTGCCGAAGTCAAAGATCTGCTGCGAGCTGCTACGATCAACGCTTGTGCACAATCATCACAAGCACACAAAAAACAACAATATGTGAGAGCAAAAGAGACAGTATGATGGCATATTTTTTGCATTTGCTTTCGCATGTTGTTGTCTGAAGTTTTCAAAACACAGCAACAATTGCATAAGAGGCTTGTCGAAGCTCGCCGTCAAGCAGCAAAGTATGTGCGGGCTTGTTGCGAGTGCGAGTAAGCACGAGTAGAGTGTCGACAAGGCTTGTCCATTGCTGGCAAAAGGCTTGTTATGACTTGTGAAATGAATAGCTTGTTAATATTATTACTAGTGCGAAGCAAAAAGCTTGCTCGTTCTGTCTCAATGTGCTTGCGATCATTTCGAGTGTGTCGAACCAAGGCGGCGAGCCCAACCAAGCCAAGTAAACGCACAAGTGTAATCGAACATTAGAGGCTTGTTGCAAGTCTCTGATACTCATAAATAAGTTGTAGAACCAGTTTTGGGGAAAGTTCTACTTTCTACAAAGTTTGACAAAAATCGGTTAGTTTTAACATTTCGCATAATTTTCTTAAAAATCGTGTAAAAGTCGATCGGTTAACAAGATTTGCAGTTCATTTCCCGCTCTAGTCAAAGTTTGACATACTTACCTAGCTCTGCCCGTTTAGGTTGTGCGTGGATGACCAATGAATCAGTCAGTCAAATACAAATTTTTCTGTACTGTAAATATTTTGAAGCTTAGGGCCGTTATTTCATGTTGCTGTTTTGGATTTGGTACACTGGCACCTCTCATTTTGAACATGAGCTATGCAAATGCGCGAAATCCACCTAGACTTGCAAAAACAGCAACATGAGAGAACGGCCCTTAAACTGTTTCTATTCTGTATAAAATCGAAATTCCCTGTTAACGTGCTGCGTGCCAGGCACATTTAATTGTGTTTATCAAAAGGGGCCACGCCCCTTTTTAAAGCTCACCCCCTTACAATAAACTCAGTGGCCACGTGGTTGGCATTTTTGAAAAAAAAAAAAAAAAAACTAAAACGCTATGCGGGACACGCATAAATTGCCACCAGCAAATGGAAAACACAATTTTCCTATTAGCGCAAAAGGATTTTGTTGCAATTAGAAAATGCACTTGCTAGTGGGAGAGCGAGAGAGAGGGTGGGGGATTGAAATTAGAGTTTCAGTTTCGCCTTAATGAAGTGTATTAGCGTTTAAATTAAGCCATTAAATATGCATGAAGATTATGAAGTGCATAATTAATTGGCTTACTATTTTTGCACAAGGACAGCAAAAAAAAGGGCTGTCGATTTTAACATACATTGTTTGGCTTGTTGATGGCTTTTGGCTTTGTTTGTTTATTTGCTTTGGCTTTGGCTAAATACTGTGTCAAGTGCAACAAAACAAAATTATACTATGTAATATGGTGAGGGTATCAAAAAGCAAAGGTTAGCGTGTGCGAAACAGAAACTTTAAACGAAATACGAAAAATTGTATTTATTTAATAATTTCTATGAATTATTTATAATTTTTGTGGTACTTTTTGGTACTCCAAATGCTGGACTGTAAGAAAATAAGGCACCCATTTGTGCATTTTGATGATTGTCATTTTTCTGACATACTCAGAACCTTTTCAAATAATTTTATTAAATTTGTTATAATTTTTTAATGTACTTTTTGGTACTTCAAATGCTGGACTGTAAGAAAATGAGGCACCCATTTGACCATTTTGATGATTGTACATTCTCAAAACCTTATTAAACAATTTTAATAAATTTTAAATAATTTTGTATTGTACTTTTTGGTACTCCAAATGCTAGACTGTAAGAAAATGAGGCACCCATTTGACCATTTTGATGATTGAACATTCTCAAAACCTTATTGAATAATTTTAATAAATTTTAAATAGTTTTTTATTGTACTTTTTGGTACTCCTAGTGCTGGACTGTAAGAAAATAATGCACCCATTTGACCATTTTGATGACTGTCATTTTTCTCACATTCTCAAAACCTGATTGTATAACTTAAATTAATTTTATATAATTTTTAATAGTACTTTTTGGTACTTCAAATGCTGGACTGTAAGAAAATGAGGCACCCATTTGACCATTTTGATGATTGTACATTCTCAAAACCTTATTGAATAATTTTAATAAATTTTAAATAGTTTTTTATTGTACTTTTTGGTACTTCAAATGCTGGACTGTAAGAAAATGAGGCACCCATTTGACCATTTTGATGATTGTACATTCTCAAAACCTTATTGAATAATTTTAATAAATTTTAAATAGTTTTTTATTGTACTTTTTGGTATTCCTAGTGCTGGACTGTAAGAAAATGAGGCACCCATTTGACCATTTTGATGACTGTCATTTTCCTCACATTCTCAAAACCTGATTTAATAATTTAAAAAAATTGTATATAATTTTTAATAGTACTTTTTGGGACTCAAAATGCTTTACTCTAAGAAAATGAGGCACCCATTTGACCATTTTGATGATTGTCATATTCTTGCTATACTCAGAACCTTTTCAAATAATTTTTATGAATTTTATTTAATATATTATCGTAATTTTTACTACTCAAAATGCTTGACTGTGGGGAAAATGAGGCACCCATTTGACCATTTTGATGATTGTCATTTTCCTGACATACTTAGACACTTATTAACTAAGTTCTACTACTGTAAATGCTTGACTGTAAGAAACTGCGGCATCCATTTGACCATTTTGGTGATTGTCATTCTTCTGACATACTCAGCAGCCTACCAAAAGCTAAGAATAATACTTGAAATGGTCACACGATGTTCTTCATGTTTCGCTGAGAGCAAATGCGGCACCCATCTGACCTGGCTAGTCGCCTACTTAATTGTTTCCAATTTTAATATATTTTGTCGGACTCACCCAAAACCTTAGAAAAAGCTAAGCTTTCTTAACAAGATTATACCTGATTTTCTTACTGTTTTGCAGTGAACAAATGCGGCACCCTTCTAAGACTGCTTTCAGCATTCTTGTTCATTTCAATTATAAATACGTTTTATTTTAGATTCTTAGAGTTTCGGCATGTGGACTTTTAGAATTGTTCACTAGGCTACTGTTTGCTGTCGTTAGTGAGGTTATTGAGGCACCCATCTAAAGTCTCTAAAAGGCGAAAAGTTGGAAAAACAGCGCATTCCGTAGTCGTCGTTACTGCTCTTCTTTGTTAATTTTTCAGTTTCTATTTCTTTTCGCCAGTGTCAAAGCATATAATTCAATTGGAAAATACAGCGCGCACATCTGCAGCGAGCTTTAAAATCAACAAAAAATTTTTCAAAATGCAGACAAAGATATAGAAAAATTTTCATTTCAAAGCGTCTGCCGAAATATTTATAGAGCAATAATTCGCTTGATGTCTTTATTTTTCGCACTTTGCTGCTCGACTGACAACAAATTGCCAGCAATTGAACGTGCGACATATTCCCCATATCAACTGTTGATACATACAAACACACCCACGTATCTCAACTATTCAATCTACAATATAGAAATTTTTAATTGTTGTGTTGTGTCCGCCTTTGGCCATGTGTTTGTCCATGGCCAGAAAGCAACACGAAGATGACTAATCAAACATATGTATGTACGTATGTGTGTATAAACAACCAAATTTATTTCGTTTAACATGAAGAATTTATGTGCGCCGCCTTGGAAGAAAAAATATGAGAAATGTGAAAATCTGAAAATGTGAACGACATGTTTATAATTATTTGATATTTTATTTTGTGCTTGTTTTTGACTTGGCAAAGTCGCAAGCAGCATTTATTGATGCTTGCAATAAAAGTTACAAGGGCAAAAAAGGAGCCACTGCAAATATCGGTAGATTTTTGAAACATAACTTGCTTGCATAAATTGCTCAGTTGGTCAGATGCTCAACATCTCTAAAACAGGTTGACTTACAGCAAGTATTCACTCAGTAGAGTTCAACTTAGTTGAGAGCAACTGAACTGAGTCAAGCAACAGTCACTGGTCACTACTTCCCTAAACAAAAGTCACTGAACAAGAGTCTCTAAACAAAAGTCTCTGAGCTAAAGCCACTGAACTGTCTCAAAGTCACTTTTGAAGTGTCCCTGAACAAGCGTAACTGTTCAAGAGTCACTAAACTGATTGAGTCTCTGAACTAGAGTCAATGAAGAGGACTAAAGACTGACTGAACTGTATAAGAGTCGCTGAACTAGAGTCATTGAAGACTGACTGAACTGTATAAAAGTCATTAAACACTGACTGAACTGTAAAAGAGTCGCTAAAAAAGATTCATTGAAGACTGACTGAACTATAAAAGTTACTGAACAAGTCTGCCTGAACAAGAGTCACTGAAAAAAGTCACTACGAGTGTCACTAAACTGACAGAATTGTCAAAAGAGTCACTGGACTAGCAGCTCTGACCAAGAGTCTTCAAACTATAGTCACTTAAGACAGAACTGTATAAAAGTCATTAAACAAGAGTCACTGAACTGTATAAAAGTCGCTGAACTAGTCATTGAAGACTGACTGAACTGTATAAAAGTCACTGGACTAGCGGCTCCGACCAAAAGTCAATGCACTAGTGTCACTGAAGACGACTAAAGACTGAACTGTATGAAAGTTACTGAACATGAGTCACTGATCTGACTGAACTGTATAAGAGTCGCTGAACAAGAGTCACTGAAAAAAGTCACTACGAGTGTCACTAAACTGACTGAACTGTGAATGATGCGGACTGAATATTTAGTGAACTCAATAAGAGACACTAAACTAGAGGCTCTGAAGAATTCACTGAAGTCGACTGAAAACTGACCTAACTCTCTAAGTTACTGGAAAAGTTTCACTGAACAGCTCACTGAAGAAGAATCACTGAACTGACTTAACTGTATAAAAGTCACTGAGGCTTTGAACAGAGTCACTAGAGCTAGAGTCACTAAAGATGACTGAAGATGTGTAAAAGTCACTGAAGAAGTGTCACTGAACAGAAAAAAGTTTTTCTCACTAGAACTTCTTTCTCGACCGATCATTCAGACTGCAGCTATATGCTATAGTCATCCGATTTTGATAAAACTTTGTAGAAATATGTTAAAGTATATAAAATAAGAATACGCCAATAAAAAGGACGTTTTCATTAAAAACAAAAAAGTTTTCCTCACTCGAACAAGTTTTTCAACCGATAGTTCCTATGGGAGCTATATGCTATAGTCATCCGATTTCGACCAAACTTAGTGAAATCATGGGAAAGGATAGTAAACTAAGAAATACGTACTTTGGAGGCGTTTCCATTAAAAACAAAAAAGTTTTTCTCACTAAGACTAGTTTTTCGACCGATCGTTCCTATGGGAGCTATTTGCTATAGTCGTCAGATCCGGCCGGTTCCGACAAAAATTGCAGCATATTTGTTCCAAAAGACTTCGTGCAAAGTTTGGTGAGGATAGCTTTGAAACTGACGGAGGAGAAAGCCTAGAAACAGACAGACGGACGGACGGACAGGGCTAAATCAACTCAGCTCGTCGTGCTGGTCGGAGATGCTTCCTTCAATACGTTACAAACATCTGGAAAATTTTATAATACCCTCTGTATAACAAGAAGGAAAGTCGGTCAAGGCCGACTATTATATACTTGGCACCTCTCAAAGTTTGTGCTAAGGTGTACGAAGTGCTGCCCATCGCCGTTATGGCCGGTGCTGCCGACAAAATTGTTTGCTTTCCTTATAGCTCGATTATCGTTCATTTCTTTCCTTACCATACTTAATAATATCATTAATATCATGACAGGGCTTATCCTGTGAAGCACTTCTTTAAGGCCGTCCCACAGGGGTTGAAACCAGTCTTCTGTAACTGCATTAGTAATCTTCCCGATTTTTAAATAGCCAACGCAAATGGGGCCAGCGAATTATAGAGAAATATTCGTTCTCAATGTAATGATGAAGGTGTTTACATCAGTTCCGCTAACGCGTCTTACTACACAGATCAAAATGCAATCATTTCATTGCCTTCCATATCCAAAATTTCGGCCTGCTGGCCCAGTGTGTATCGGTAAAAATTCAACTTAATGTAAGTTATCCATAGATTTTAATGAATGATAATTAGTGTATCAGAATGTTACAGAAATATCTAGAATCATCTACAAAATGAAATTTGCAGCACATTTACTTTTTTAAGCGGCAATCAATCATTTCATCTCGTTCCATTTCCAGTTTTTTTGGGGTGTCTTGGGGATCTAGTAACTCCCCATCAAAGCTGAAACAGAAATTAAAACTTGTTTCAACAGTTTCAGTTAACGTTCCGCTATTCACACAGAGCACATCCAACATTCCACACCATGAGTTGAAATGCTTAATAACTATTTGGTAAGCCAACATCTTGAAATTTTGGCGTTATCAAATTATTAAGTGGGTCAATGTATAATAGGAAAATGCTACAACTCTTGATGTTGGATGTGCTTGGCGTGAATAGCCTATAAGATGACCTACAACAATTGTAACTTCTGGACATTGCAGTCTATTTCTTCCGCCACCTTTATGTACAACATTTTGAATGTTTCTTCCCTCTTCATGGGAATGACCCAAGGTTTTTTGGACTTCTCACCCTGCACTTTTAGTTGAAATGTCTTCTTGGGTCTTCCGCATATATCTTCGTGTTCCAATTTGTTATCCAATTTCATGGCGCGACCAGCTAAGAGATAAATAAAATTTTAACATTCTCGTATACTCGGCCCTGTTCCGAATTCCGAGTCGATATTCGTGTGAACGTTGCTTTTTCTAATGTAAAGTTAACAAGTTTAAAAGTAAGGAGAATGTCTGTGGCAACTAGATCAGGCATTGAGCAATTGGTTTCAGCTGCTTAAGCAATTCCTAATCTAGTGGTCAAACCTAATCTAAATGCAAACGTTTAGTCAAAAAACCGACTCGGAATTCGGAACAGGGCCGATTAATTTAGGCTTTTTCTTTTTTGAACCTACTCAAAATGTGGTAGGATTTGAGATCAATGCTATGCGGCGATTCGTCGATTTTTAAAAAATGTATATCATTAGTAATGACCACATCAGCCACATCCTCTTGGTTACGTAGGGCCACTTCTTTGAAAAAGTGGCGAAATTTCTGGTGTTTACGCATTTTATAAACTTGCATCTCTCCGTGCCTGCAAGTAAACCATTTTAATCATAAAAAAACAGAAAACTAAGGTGCAACATACCACATCAAAGAAACTTCCATGGTGGGATTATCAATATCCATGACATTCTCCGTTGACTCTGGCTCTGGCTGAACCGCAGCTGGCTCTGGCTGAACCGCAGCTGGCTCTGGCTGAACCGCAGCTGGCTCTTCCTCATCAGAGTTAAGGTTCACCTATATAACCATATATGAGCATTTGTGTATCCAAATTGTGGGATTTAAGACTTACAAAACCCTCGACTCGGGGCATTACGGCAGAGACCAAATCAATGCTGTCCACAACCTTTAAGCGGGCAGCTTTCTCTGCAGTTTGTTGGCGTCGAGTCAGATGCTGGGTTGTGGGCATGGGAATTGGTGCAGTTGCTGTAGCTGCAGCTATCTCTGGCGTTTGTTGGCGTCGAGTCAGATGCTGGGTTGTGGGCATGGGAACTGGTGCAGTTGCTGTAGCTGCTTTCATGCCGCGTGCATTGCGTTTCCTTAACGGCGTCACATCAACTATGGTAACCTCCGGCTCAATATCCTTTTTCGGTGTAGGTTCACGGTTGCGGAGCGAGGAACGTGTGCGTTTGGCTACAGGAGAGTCTGCTAGCACTTCTGTTTTTTTCTTCTCATCCATCTTAGAGTCAAAGTATAACTGAGAGAAAGGGGATTGGGGTGGTGCCTGCTCGGGACCCTTTTCTTGTATTTTATCATCCATTTGTTTGGCTACAGGAGCATCTGCTAGCTCTTCTGCTTCTTTCCTCTGGTCCATCATAGAGTCAAAAATAAACTCGGAGAAAGGGGATAGCACGCGCGGTGGTGCTACAGGAGCATCTGCTTTTTTCTTCAGGCTCATCGTAACTTCAAAGACCATCTGTGAGGTAGGGGACAGGGGTTCCTGCTCGGGTTCTTTTTCTAATATTTCGACATCCATTTGTTTGGCTACAGGAGCATCTGCTAGCACTTCTGCTTCTTTCTTTTGGTCCATCTCAGAATCAATGACCATCTGGGAGACAGGGGATAGCACGCGCGGTGGTGCCTGCTCGGGTTCCTTTTCTAATATTTCAACTGCCGGTTTAGCTTTGGCCACTTGACCTGGCTTCTTGCTAACGGGATTGGTGTCAATAAAATCATAGACTTTTTCATCAGAGAATGACTCATTGGAATTCGCCGGGGAACCAAGTTCCTTGGGCATAGCTGAAGATTTGAAGAAAATGCAGCAAGTGGAAGGACAGGATTCTACAAACTCTTACCTGGCATAGCTGGCATAGTTGCGCGCTTGAGTGCCTTGCGGAATATATCACAATTATCGTCCGACATGTTGAGAAAGTTGAATCCAAACCAATCTGTGCAGAGTGACAAAAATAATTAATTTTTCTTTTGAAGTTTAGTGATGAACTATTGTTTTCGATAGTTCGATAGTTGAAGTTTAGTGATGAACTACTGCTTTCGATAGTTCAGGGAGGGCAGGCGAAGTTTATCAAATAACTTATTCTGTCATCACGGTGACTCGTTTGGCGATGAAATATTTTTCACGTGTTTACACTAAGGAACAATCGGTTTCCCGAACTAGTTTTAGGACTGAAATACATTTTTTTTTTCAATCGTTACGTCTTCAAATTTATCATTTGTTTATTTTATACGTTTTCACACAATTTTAAGTGACTATTTTATATAGCTGCCATAGGAACAATCGGTCGGAAAATTACATTACATTGGCCCTCGCTTAAGATGGACTCTTATAGCACGAACTCGGTCTTACACGGTAACAAATTCGCTTCCATCCCCCTTTTAACACGCTAAAAACCTCGTTCTTACTCGATTGCAAAATATCGATATATATTTTTTTTTGCTGTCAACTAACGCGTTAGTGCCTTTGTGTCATACGCATGGGGTGCTTGTCGAAAAAGGGGAATCCCACATTTGATCTGTCAGATGTAAGCGTGTTTAAGTAGGTGCAAAAATCTTGAGCATTGCAGACGCGTAAATAAAAAGTCAAAGATTTTGTGTAAGTAAAAAGGTGGTACAGCTTGATTGAATCAACAAGTAAGGGAGCTGCAATCGAGTGCCCCGACTACAAAATACCCTGTTCCCTTGATTTCGTGTGTTTTCCTTTACATAAACACACACTCACACATACACACAAACGCATGGCATGCGGCCGCGCGCGATAACTGACAATGCAAGACCCCCCATTTCTCTCCCACAAGCAAAATTGATTCGTATATAACTTCGGTGTTTATTGTCCGATCTTAGTGATCTTTTCAGAATAGATATATATTGAGCCTTACTTGATATATGTAAAGTTTGGAAGGTCTATCTTAAAAATTGTGGCTCTGACAGTTTTTTGCGCTTAAAGGGAGGAGGGGGAGGAATTTTCCAAATCTGAAACAAACTCATTTTGAATCGGGTATACACCTATCTACATGCAAAAATTTGTGGCTCTAGCTCTTATAGTCTCTGAGAAACGCGCGTTCATACGGACAGACGGACATGGCTAAATCGACTCGGCTGTTGATGCTGATCAAGAATATATATACTTTATAGGGTCGCAAGTGTTTTCTTCTACCTGTTACATACGTTTGCACAACTTCATGATCCCCCTTTTCCCATTTTCAGTGGAAACAGGGTATAATAAAAAATTTCAGCTTTTACAATGGCAGAAAGAAAGAACAGAGCTCCTTTAAAACGAAAAGTCATTTCTATAGAAACAAAAATACAAATTCTAAACCGCTTAGACAATGGGCAAAAAGAATGAAACTGAAATACGACGTGCAGGAAGCTTTGGGTCATCTATATCTACAAAATTTACCAGTAGAGCACGTGCACCAATTTTGGAGAAAATAGAAAGAGCACATAGCATTTGGATTGACGATAGCTACGAAAAAAAGATCCCTTTAAGCCAGCGGATCATTCAGGAAGAGGCACTCAGGATTTATAGACTGCTCCAGCAAAATGGAGAGCCCTCTTCCAGCATAGATTTCGTTGCTAGTAATGGATAGGTTCGAGAAATTTAAAAAAAGGTTCTCCGTTCATAACCTCAAATTTAAGGGCGAAGCGGCAACGGCCGATGATGGAGCTGAAGCCAGAAGAAAATCAGGGGTTCATTAAAGAAGAGGAATTCCTGCCCGACCAAGTTTTCAATGCGAATGAAACTGGACTTTGCTGGAAAAAAAATGCCAAATCGAACTTTTTTATCAAAGAATGAAATAGAAGTGCCAAAACGTGGATTCCAGGATATTTTGGACCTTGTTCACTTGATTGAAGGTAAAGTTTTCGACGACATGGCAAATGATGATTTACAAGAGTTGTTTGAAGATGAAGAAATTAATGACGAATCATTGCTTGAGATTGCAAACAATTCGAAACCAGATGACAGCAGCTCTGAAGAAACCGATCCGATTAGTTTAACGATAGAAAAGCTCCAAGAAGGATTCGCATATGCTAGCAGCTTGGAATCGTGCTTTTTAAATTCAGATCCGGTCATCGAACGACGACTTAAGTTTAAGAGAGAGTTGGAAAAAATACTTTTGTCTTATAAGGAGTGCTATAAAGAAGCTTGAAAAGCCACCAAACAATCGAAAATTACTGATTTTTTTGATAAGGAGCCACCAAAAACGAAAGCATGTTGAAACAAACTGGCTTAAAATATAAATGCCACCAAATGCATTTCAAATTTGATATGAATAGAAACATATGATCTCCTTACTTTTTAACATTTTTAAGTTTCTATAAAGTTTAACCTGTTAATTAATTATATGAAGCAACTTTTTTTAATTTAATACCAACTTTTAATTTTGAAAATATGTATGTTATGCATATATTAAAGGCATATACATAATAACTTTTGGTTAATTTTGAACAAATGCATGAAACTTTAATTAAAACAGACCAAATTTGAACAATTAAAAAAATTTTTTTGCTGCCAATTTTGAATTTTGAGAACGTAACCCCTTATTTTGTACTGAATCCATGTTTCGCTTAACACGAGGATTTCTAGGAACGTAACCCCCGTGTTAAGCGAGGGCCAAGTGTATTAAAAGTTTTCTATGCTTCTTCATAGTTTCACAAAGTTGGAACAAAATCGGAAAACTATTTAGTATAGCTGGCATGTTAAAGATAGGTCAGAAAATAATCTTTGTAAGAAAAACTTTTTTCTTTTCAATGGCAAAGTCTTCAAATTCATTATGTACATATTTTTTACGTTTTCAAACAATTTCACAAAGTTTGATCTAAATCGGAGGACTATAACATACAGCAAACTACTTTAGGAATAATCTCTATAGAAAAAACAAAAATGTACCACTTTAAATAATTTATATTGCCTGTGTGTTTGAGGCAAAGACATATTTGCTCTAACCAAACACATCCCAAGCAATGAGAGACGTGGAGCACTCATCAACGTCCAACATGTGGACTAACATGCGTCGTAGCTGCTTCTAAATATTTACAAACACATCAAATTCAAATGAAACAAGCAGCATAAATGAAGGGTTTTAGTTTCAGTTTCAGTTTGTTTAGGTAATTAAAAAAAATATGAGCGTGTGTGATTTATGTTTGGTTTCAGTTTCGGCCCAACGTCAATTAGGGCAATGTCTGACGAGTGACGTCAAAAGGGGAGCGCAGGCTTATGTTTATGTAATTCCCCTTTGCCCTCTTTTTTTTTAGGCTAGAGCGTATGCGTAATATTATGATTTCTGGGGGCAGAGAAGGAGGTGGATCAGGCTTACATAAGACAAACTCTAAAAACCAAAAGCTGGCCAACAGCACGCGTGTGTGTGTGTGTGTGTGACACACAATTGCCGACCAATGTCAATGCCTTTGGCTCATTCACAGTGAATGAAGGCAAAAGCGGCTACTGTGGCTGGGCACAGTGGGCTGAGTATTTTAAGTATAAATTTGCATATAATCAAATGATTGAATCGGGAATCTCGGACAGAGAAAAAGAATCTGTAAAATATAAAGAAAAAGAGCTTGGAATTCTAGCTTAAAAGCTAGTTGAAAGTTCGTGCAAATTTGTGCATTTGCAAATGGCTTGTTGGTGTGACAGCAACTGAAAGTGTACTGACGAAGGCTTTGCCATGGCTGCAGCCGAAACGGCCGTCTACACAGCCACAGCTACTGTTCATGTTCAAATGTATTCTCTGTTGAATTTTCTGGTTGATTATTGAACTATAATCAAACCTCGACCTTGAGCCTGCTAACATTCACTTTGAATAAAGAAAAAGGCTAAAAAATAGATAAATATTTTTAAAATACCAGAAAAAAATTAGCAAAAATTACAAAAATTTGTATAGTACTCAGAGAAAAAAATTCCTATTCTAAAAATATCAAAATATTGAAAGTCTATTAAGCTTAGATTTTTAAATTCATGAATATTTTATTTTCACTTATGAATTGAGCAGAGCTTGCAAATAAATGTTAAGCATTGTCCAAAAATAACTGTTATTTACGGACCCTTTATCTTGAATAAATTGGTCTGTGCTTAACAAACAACCAATTGTTTTGTTTCCCTTTGTCTCCGCTCATTCGCTGCCCGTTTTGTTCGCGAGCGAAGAAAATAAAAGTTTTTTGCGTTTGTATGCGTGAGTCACAAACACTAAAAAATAAGCAAAAAAAGAAAAAAAAGACCGTTTACTCTGAGCCTTTCATTCTTATACCCTCGCAGAGGGCATTGTAAAATTGTGCGGATGTTTGTAACGCATAGAAGGAAGCGTCTCCGACCAAATAAAGTATATATATTCTTGATCAGCATGACGAGCTGAGTTGATTTAGCCCTGTCCGTCTGTTTCTATGCTATCTCCTCCGTCAGTTTTAAAGCATTCCTCACCAAACTTTGCACGAAGTCTTTTGGTACAAATACGATGCACATTTGTCGGAACCGGCCGGATCGGATGACTATAGCATATAGCTGTCATAGGAACGATCGGTCGAAAAACTAGTCTTAGTGAGAAAAACTATTTTGTTTTTAATGGAAACGCACCCAAAGTACGTATTTCTTAGTTTACTATCCTTTCCCATGGTTTTTCTAAGTTTGGTCGAAATCGGATGACTATAGCATATAGCTGCCATAGGAACGATCGGTCAAAAACTAGTTCTAGTAAGAAAAACTTTTTTTGTTTATAATGAAAACGTCCTTATCATTGGCATACACTGATATTATATAATTTTACACAATTCTACAAAGTTGGGTCGAAATCAGATGACTAGAGCATATAGCTCTCATAGGAACGATCGGTCGAAGAACTAGTTCTAGTAAGAAAAACTTTTTTTGTTTATAATGAAAACGTCCTTTTCATTGGCATACACTTATTTTATATACTTTTACACAGTTCTACAAAGTTTGGTCGAAAACGGATGACTATTGCATATAGCTCCCATAGGAACGATCGGTCGTAAAACTAGTTCGAGTGAGGATAACTTTTTTGTTTTTAATGAAAACGTCCTTTTTATTGGCGAATTCTTATTTTATATACTTTTACACAATTCTACAAAGTTTGGTCGAAATCGGATGACTATAGCATATAGCTCCCATAGGAACGATCGGTCGAAAAACTAGATCTAGTAAGAAACACTTTTTTGCTTTAAATGAAAACGTCCTTATCATTGGCATACACTTATTTTATACACTTTTACATAATTCTACAAAGTTTGGTCGAGATCGGATGAGTATAGCATATAGCTGCAGTATGAATGATCGGTCGAAAAAGAAATTCTAGTGAGAAAAACTTTTTTGTTTTAAATGGGATCGCCTCCAAATTCCGTAATTAACAGTGTGTTATGCTTTTTCATGATTTCACTAAGTTTGTTTGAAATCAGACATCTATATAGTATAGCTCCCATAGAAAAGTAAGGTCCGAAAAGTAGTCTTAGTTAGAAAAACTTTTTTGTTTTCAATGGAAGCTGCAAGGGTATACAAAACTTCGGCCGAGCCGAAGTTAACTTTCCCCAATTTTTTTTTGCTCATCTGCTCACTCTTATTGTGCGAACGTTAGTCGGATCGCTCTCTATAAGTTGTTATTGAATGAGCATAACAAGAATAGCTCAACAAAACAAAAACGAAATGCACTGCTTATAGAAAAAGAGAGAGAAAGCAAGCGCGCATGGTTTTTTACGGTCATGTTAGTGCGCAAACCGCAAGGGGAGAAACGGTCAACTGTTACTTGCGAGCTCTGGAATTGAGTCAGTTTTGGGACGAAAGCGATCTGTAGAACACGGGGTATAATTTTGTATTATAAACGTAACCTTGTCTAATAAGTGAACTCAGCCGCTCGGACTTAAAACAACAAGCGCCTTCTGAATGGAGGCGACTATCCATTACACACGTGATAGTGCTTACAGTAGAGAATGCAGCCATATGTAAGGCACTCAGCTCTGCAGCTAGTAATATGACCTTTAAGAGTAGTCTAGAATAGTAGTACATTTTTGTGTTCAGAGTCACGCGTCACGCTGATTTCGCTTAATCAATGAGTAACGAGTACTCAGTGTCTTATGGAGGCAAACGGCGACCAGCATCTCAGTTTAAGACCCTAAGAGCAAAGAGAAGAAACTGCTTTTGAACAGACTCCAGCATAGCTTGATAGTAACTATATTAAGGTGAGCAAATTTTTGCAAGGGGCAAACGAAAGACACTTTAAGAAGCCTGGTAGCTGGTAGTGTATGGACTAGCAAACTCTTACCATTGCTGCATTTGACAGAGATGAGGTCGTTAAAGCTTTTGATCTCATAATAACCCCAGTTTCTGAATTAAGATCATGCGGTCCAGAGGTCTTCAATCCATTAAGTAAGTATTCAGTGCTGGTTTAGTGCATTAAACGACATGAACCCACATTTGTCATGATAGATAGAGCTTATAAACAAGGCACCATGATTGAAAATTTTCAAGTTTAAGTTGAAGACATTTCTAAGAAGCTGAAGATAGCTGAGATAGAGATATTTACTTCGTTTATGCTATGAAATTCATGATTTCTTCAATTTGCAAAATCAAATTGTTTCCTGTTTATATGAGCGTATATGAGAAAACAAAAAATCTGGCAACACCAGCGCAGCGTTAAGTTGGCTGCGCCTCGGCATTTCATAGTCAACTTTCGTGAGTGGTCGAATTCATGAAATTGTGTTTATACTCGCACTCTCAGAACCATTTCATGAAATGATTTGGCAAAATGAGCATTGCACAAACGTTGTAATTGTCAGTCTACTATTTTCCGCTAAAATTAAAACTTGAGCTGACTACATAAACCTGAGAAAGATCTTTGACAAATATTTAAGTTCCAACATGACCTTAGGTAACACATACTGTCTCGGAAGATAAATAATGAAATAAAACTCTTTGTTCTCAGATAGAAAGATTGGGAGACATTTACATTCAATAAGTTGGGGGAAAGCCCTAACGAGAAAACTTACGATAAGAAGCTTATGACTGAATGAATCGATGGTTAGTAAAAATGAAGTGATTCAAATCTTTGTAGCGTGATCCCTTGTTAGAGAGCTTGCCGAAAGGTTTTTATAGAAAAAACTGGTCACACTAAAACTTAATGAAATCCTCCTCAAATTAGTGAATTTAACTGAATTAACTCATTTTGCCTAATTATCAATTCTGTGCTCATATTTCTGACACTTTTTCCAAGTATTTCTGCTGTACATCAAAATGTTTTGAGTAAATTTTTTGTACTAAATAATGGTAAACTGTTTAATGGATTCGGCAAATCGCTCACCATTAGCAGTTGATCTAGTACCACGGTGTGGCTTGTAAGTCATAATCCTGACTGTCTCATCAAACGTTTATTCTCTCTCTCACGGCGCAGGCGTGATTTTTTTTTTTTTTTGAGTTCCGCTCAAATGAACCCACTCAACAACAACGTTTGGCATTTTGTGCCACTTACTTTCACGTAGTTCCTGTTCTTGGTGCGTTGCCCTTGCTGCCGCTTTTATGTAATTACATGCTTTTGCCCACATTTTTCCCCACAACTTGAAGCATCTATAAATTTGTAATTACAGCCAAAATAGAAGTGCAGTCTTTGTTTGGCGCCTTTTTTTTTTTTGCTGGCGTGACATCATTAAAACACAAATTGCAACAAACTTTTAATTAGATTACTTAACGCTCAACGTCAGCGTCAGCTGTTGCATGAGTCGTCGATAGGGTTGGGGCGTAGGGATTACCTGGTCGTGGCATGAAACTTTTGTTTTGACTGTCACTTGTCTATCGGAGAATGGCTTTTGTTTCCGAAAAACTTTGCAATTTTGAAATTGCTATCAAGTCATAGTTGCATAAACATTGGACGTATGTACTAAGCAGTTTTGAGAAGAGCCACCAAATTGGATTTTTGGTTTGACTGACAAAGTCAAATTTGACGAAAAGGACCAGAGAGCTGAAATTTGTAGTCTTAACTTTTGTTGGAAATTTAAGCTTGAGCGAAGGGGGGGTCTTTTTCATGAACCATTTGGGTAGGGAATGGATTTGGTTAGCTGAAAATCGTATGCTTACAATTCTATTATTGGATTGTACCAAAAACTGTGAGCTTTGTAGGTGTGGCTTTTGTAAGAGGTTTTGTTCGAACATATCTTACAAGAAAACCTCTAAAAAAAACTCTGTAATATAGTTACTTCTATACAGCGCTGCGGCCGCGAACTTTCTATTACTCATAACTTGACTATCATTCATCCAATCTTTCCCAAACCTTAAGTGGATTTATGCACCATACTTGTTGAACCTCTAGCTCTCACCATCTGATTGTTCCCACGGACAAATCCACTTACTCATGTCTGGCTTAGTTTGTAAGATAATCTAGCTAAATACAGCCTAAGTTAATTAACTTTTTTTCATATTATTTTTCATTTCAGGTATGTAACAAACAACTGCTGAAAAATGTGAAACTATTTTGTGAGTATTGCTTGCGAAATTTAAGAGAACTTAAAAGTCAGCTGTGTTGCTGATGATTTTCCTCTGCTTTGTGATAAATTAATTTTTCTAACTGATTGTCTAACTAACTTATCAAAGCCCATGCCAAACGAGTAGTTAAACCTGGTCAGCGATGTAATAACATAAGCCTGCAGTAGTTTCTGCAATAATTAGCGTTTGTTGAAGTCCCCAAATGTTTATTCCGTGGTCTATTGACATGGGAGGGACATGCAAATCGACTTTAAGTGTGTGACACCAAAAAGTGTGTTGATAATTGGACAGGGAGGCGCCCTTGAAACAGTATTGTAGTATTGTTTTCATATAATCATTGTTGATTTATAATTATTTGACCTTGAGCCGGCTAAGCCAAACTACTTTGATAAATTTCCCGCTAACTAAGAAAAATTAATAAAGTTTGCTTCATTGTGTAAATCCTGACTAAGTAATCCCTTTACTATGGCTTACGTAGGCTGCCGAAAGAAATTCAATACGATTTGAAAATTTTTTTTAAAATTATCTTACTAAAAACAGATTAAAAGCCAAAAACTCCAATGAAATAGTGAAACAAGTTAGATTGAAATAGAATTTATACAAATGCTAAATTAAAAGAGGTTTAGAATAGTAAAAAAAAATTGGTTTCTAACTCAGTTCATACTTAAAATGGGTTCAGGTGTTTGGAGACCAGCTTAAAGCTGGTGAGAGACTGGCTCACTATCTGATTAAAAAGGGGTTCAGAAACACTGTGAAACTGATTCTACCAATATAGTTGGAGTTGTTCGATACCAGCTCGAAACTGGCCTTAAGCCGGTTTGCAATCCTTTCAAATCTGATTCAAAATTTTTCGGAGACTGTCTAAAAACTGGGTCGAGACTTTTCCGAAACTGTTACGAGTCTGTTTATAGAACCGTTTTAAAACTAAAATACCGGTTGAAGAAGTTTAAAATCCGTTTCGATACTGGAATTAAGCCGTTTGGAAATCCTCTCAAATCTGATTCGATAGTGTTCGGAGACTGTCTAAAAACCGATTCGACATTGTTTTAGAATCGTATCCGAGACTGACTCTATACCGGTTGCAGTGGCTCAAAACCAGTTTTGAAACTGTCCTTAAGTCGGTTAGAAAGTGGCTGAAAACTTTTCATGACCTGTTGAAGACTGGCTCAAATATGATTTGATACTGGCTCTAAGTCGTTTACAGACTGGTTCCGTATCAATTCGAAGGAGATTTGATACCGACAGAAGAATTGTTAAAAATGCTTGGAGACTTTAAGTTGCCTTTAAGCTTTAAGTTGGTTTTGTCTTCAACGAAAAGATCTATCAAGCGACTAATCTAAAGGGCTGCAGATCATAAGTTACCTTTAATAGGGCTTGGTTTATAAATAGTTTCAAGCTATGAAGAGTCCACTCACCCTTTAAAATTTTTCTCTGAAAACGAAACATTCAGACCAAGTTTCTTCTTTTTAGATTTCTTTTTCAATTATTATAATATTAAGGATATCGGTTGTCGATAATATCTCGATCAAAAACACCAAGATCGTAAAAAATGGTATAAACATGTTCCTGATTTGGAAAATTCACCCCTAAAGAGCCAAAATGGGGAAACAATTTATAAAAAAATGCAACCTCAAGATCAGAAAAAGAGTTGGTTCAAGGTACCTTGGTTTTCAGCTGATCTAGGTAAAATTCGACGAAAAATATGAAAAATTCATATTCAATTTGTGGAAACTCAACCTCCAATTTTAGAAAGTGCGTTAGGTGGTTCAAGGACGGACCTAATTTTTCTGTTTTTGTATTTGAAGAGCTGTATAAAAGCAAAAATAAATGCAAAAATAGTTTTGTGAATTTCGGAAAATCTAACCCCAAGCTAGGAAAATACGGTAGTTCAAGGTAAAATTTTATTTAGTAGCTAATCAAGATGGATTTTGGTTTGTGTCTAACAAAAATTATGTTTCAATTTGTGAAAACTCATTCCCAAAGTGGGGAAAAGAAGGTAATCATGCATGTTCTCAATTCCACTTCCACTGAAACTTTTCGGAAACGGAATTGATTCAGTTTCTCGGAACACGAAAACGAAAGCGTTTTTCGTCTTAAAACGTAATGCTTGTTGGCCTGTGAAATGAAAAGTAATTGAGCAATTACGCACTCGTTCAATTGCAAAGTGTACATTAAGTCAATTTTCCTTAATTCTGTGATCAATCTAGAACTTATTTATGTACCTTGAATGGCATTTAAGTCGTTAACTGAATTAAAAATGATTTTTTTGTTAAGTGATTAAAGAAATTGCCAGCGCCTGCCAAACCGAAAAGTAAAACGTATGTTCCAATTTCCATCGTTTCCGACTTCGTTCGACCCGTGGTTTGCCAAAAGTAAAATGCAAGCAATATGATTCGGAATTAAGTACAGCAAAATCAAGCCAAAACGGAATTGCGTTCTATTTACTTTTGAAAACGTAGCGGAATTGAGAACATGCCTGTATAATTTTGGAAAATTTCACACCTCAGAGATGGAAAATCTAGATTAATTTCGGTTGCTAAGATCTTCAGGTGAAATAAATGAGCAGAATGATATTCCAATCTGGGATAAACTACCCCCAAAGTGGGGAAAACGCGCAGAAGCATGGACAATGACAAAAGAGGATGAGGCGGCAATTGGCGTGTTCGAGAGAAAAGTTCTTCGGAGGATTTATGGACCTCTAAACGTTGGCGGCGAATTTCGCATCCGAATGAATCGCGAACTGTATGAGCTCTATGGGGACACTGACCTAGTCAACCGCATAAAACAACAGCGTTTGGGCTGGATAGGACATGTTACCCGTATGGATGATAACGCTCCAGCAATGCGTGTGTACAATCGGCATGCGATAGAGTTGGGAGGCATGGAGATATTGCGAAGCTGAGAGTGTCCTCCTGGTGGAATGTCGCTCGGGACAGAGGCGAGTGGCGGGCATTAGTGGCAGCGGCCGAGACCGTAAAACGGTTGTGATGGCCAAAGAAGAAGAAGAAGTGGGGAAAACGGCGGGGAATAAATTGGAAAATTTAAAACGACAACAAGAAAGTCGGCTAAGAACGACTATAGCATACTCTGGTGGACCGGTGCTGCCCATAGATGTTTGTTTTCCGTATTACTCGACAACCGTTCAGCCGATCTTTACCAAACTTTTGGCGGATCGATAAATAATCTTGATTTCAAAATATGCCCAAAAGGTTCGAAAAGGTTCTATCTATAAAACTCACGGAGATATGACGTTTTTTCTAAATTGCGGGGGCGGGAGGGGGCGTGGCAAAAATTGCAAATAAACTTGATCTGACTGCAAGTATAAGAAGTTTTTGTCCCATACAAGTCGAACCTCTATCTCTTACCATCTCGGATATCTGTGCGTTCATACGGACTGACAGACAGACGGACGCGGCTATATCGACTCGGCTGTTGATGATGATCAAGAACATATATACTTTATATGTTCGGAAATGCTTCCATTTGGCTGTTACATACTTTTGCACAAACTTAATATACTCTGTGTACCTCTGGTACAGAGTATAAAAACAGTGTCAAGTACAATTCGACAACTCTTAGCAATCCTCCTTCAATCCTTTGTCCTTTTTTCTTAAACTCCATCTCAATCAATGCCATAGATTTTGGTTTGCTTTGTGTATTTCCGCCTGAGACTGACATTTCGAAGATTTTGGTAATTAACTTTTCCGTCTGTTATTGTTGTGGGCAATTACAAGTCACATTGACATACATACCACTACATAGGCAAAAGACCTCTTGAAGTAGTCATCGAATGTCAATTTGCGGTCAAACAAACTGTCATTAATTTTCAATTTCAACTTGTTACGCGTTCGCAATTAAATTGTTGACGTTGAGTGTGCACTATTGCATAAGTCAATGCCTCGCCCCCACCCTCCATCCCTGCCACCCTTTGACATTCACTTGGCGCGGGTTAATCAGGCAGCTGTGACATTCAGTTGGCCAGACACGTTCAAATTTCATTTAGTTAATTCAATGGAGCTTGGATGGCTCCAAGGAGGCGCGCGCGTAAGGATTAATGATGAGAGAGAAAGGGGGAAACCTCGGTTGATGACGATGTTGATTATGGTGGTTAGCTGCTTTTTACTGTGGCTTTTTGGGCTGTGGTTTCTCTTGTTGTTTTTTTTTTTTTTTAGCATGAAGCTCTGAAGACGTGACGCCCATTGGAGATGCAAAGAACGTGCCACAAAACTTTTACTTCGTAGTAGTTTGGACGAACAAAGAAATGATTTTTAATTAGAAGATGAAATTATGAAAATAAAGTTAGTTGGGTTTCTTTTCAATTTAAAGAACTGAGCTGAGCTTACAGTGCTACAAAACTGGACTCGTAGCCCAATCCTTTACCAGACAGGCTTTTTATATGCTTAGCCTTGGCTACTTTTAGTGTGACCAGCTGCAATTGTATAGTTTCAAACTCAGAGCTTCCTTCTAAACTTAACAAAAAATATGTTTGATTGCACTTTACCTTCAGCCTTTTCATTATGTCAAAAAAAAGGTCGCTTTAAATTTGAAAGCAGCGCAAAAAAATGCGCATTAAAATCATATTCCACTGCAAATACAGGCTAAAAAGTTCGCCTGGAAGCAAACCAAATTAAAGTGCAAATAAAATTTGACATAGATTTCTGGTGTCCCGTTCTCGCATTCTCATTCTGACACAAAAACAACCATCAAGCTGGTGTGGGGAGGGAGGAATGCCATTTTTATTATTTTTTTGCCGCATGCCCTTAGGGTTGGGAATCAACAGTTTGATTGCCACTCACACACACTCAGACACACACACAGGCACAAATGTGGAAGCAACATTTTAGTTCATTTGTTGCCAAGCTTCATGGGCAAACGATGGGTTTGCTTGGGTACAAATTAAATCGATTCAATTTCTATTTTTTTTTGCTGTTGAATGGCCAAACGAATGCATTCATATGGTTTGAGTAAAATATCGTACAATGGTTAAGTGTGATTTATCTTAATCGAATTTCGACAGGTAAACAAACAGCTGTACTGACAACCTGCTTACTTTGCGCTAACTGAATCGAACAAAGTTTGCACTTTCCCCATAATTTGTCTTAAAACTTTTCACTTAAACTGTTGAAATCAATCTGCGAAAAGGGTAGTTCGTGTGTGGTAAGAAAACATAAATTGAAGACTTGTTTAATTCAGCTTAAATTAGTTTTTGAGTAAGTTTTCGAGCAACTTTTAGTCCGTTTATAATTCCAAATTTCCTCTCACCTTTTTCCAATCAGCTTTGAATCAGTTTTAATCCAGTTTTGAATTAGTTCTGGGTTTAAAACAATCTCCAGCTGTATTTGAGTCAGTTTTAAGCCACTTTTTAAACTGGTAAGGGAAAGTTTGGAAACAGTTTTGAATCAGTTTCGGCACTGTTTTGAAACAGTCTTCAATCGTTATAGAAAACGTCTTGAATTGGTTTTAAATCAGCTTATAACCGGGCTTGAACCCATCTTTAACCAGTCCTAAGCCAGTCTTTAACCAGTCAAATGATATTAAACCTATCGTGAATTGATTCTAAATCAGTTTTGAATCAATCTTGAACCAGTTTTAGATCTAGCTCAAAATTGGTTTGTCTGACCCGAAATGTTACTACAAATATAGAAAGGAAGCTCCATAAGGGTTTTCGAAAGGAATATGAGCATGGAAATCCCCGGAAGGCGAAAGCCTTGTCCGGGGCTCGTTTCACATGACTTGAGTAATGTGGAAATTGTCAGAGTCACAGAGGTAAGGCGAAATCCAGGATCATGTGCTCTGGGTATATCTGCCAGGGCAATTGAAACTATGTCACATATACTGCAGGTGACTACCTGGCCAGCATATTATAAGACAAAGTCGTTGTACTCTGCTTTAAAACTATGAGAGCCAAATGTAAGGCGAAATCCTGGACCATGTGCTCGAAAAAGATCTGTCAAGGCAAGTAAAACTGTGTCTCATATACTGCAGGTAAATACCTGGCATGGAAGTTGAAAATCTGGTCTAGGGACTCTAGAAAGGTGTGCCAAGGCAAATGAAATTGCGCCGAATATACTTCAGGTGACGACCTGGCAAGCATACTGGGAGACGAAGACTAATGGTGGGCTTACACAAGTCACAAAGTGTCACATTTCAGTGTCACAATGTCACAGCTCCATACGAATTTGACATTGTGACACTAAGACAGGGACAGGCAGATGATTGCTATCTCGCGTGTATAGGAAAAGTCTGAAAGCAGCGCTGCTCAAACACACATAGTACGCCGCTGCGTTGCTTGCTTTCCTACGCCGCGACGCAGTCGTTGCTACTGAAATTGAGAGCAATTTTTGAGCTGCTCTCATACACACCAATGCAAAAATGTAAATGTACTTTTGTCCTGTGACACTCTGTAACGCAGTGTAAACCCAGCCATGGTGGAACTAACAAGGTGAAGCCGTCCGAGACAGCACTCTCTCTGTTTGTAGGGCCAAAGGGCCAGAATGCTGTGATTGCTTGAAGCGAAAGGTAGGCTACGGATAAATTTCTGTAGTTTTGTATGGAAAAGAAAACGGCTGTCAAGAGAAAACAGCCGGGGGCCCCCGGCCTTTCTCAATCTCTTGGGGCTTCTATTTAGCCATGAGAAAGGGGACCTACAGTTTAACGCCGAATCACAGTTTGAGAGGCTTTTCATGGCTCATTACTCATGCGGCGCCAACAGCAAGAGGTGTGGCGGGTGTAGTTTTATTCAAAGAAAAAACTTTCATTAGATGTTCCGAGGCGGGATGGAACCCACGACCTCATACAGTCGCGCCTCCGCGGCACCCGCGAGTTTGTATGTATGTATGCGTTGTCTTATCGTACTGTCATTTCTGATTTTATTGTGTGAAAAGATGTCGAGTTATTGTGTTATTTGCCGTAAATCGTTTGCGCGAACGTTAAACTCACACGAGTTCCCAAGGACTTGGAAAAAAAAACAATATGGGAAGAGTCTATAGGCATTAGTATTAAGGAAAATTCTAGAGTTTGCGAACAAATATCATGCTGTCCCTTTCTATCACATAGGCACTGATATGCTGACGGCTTCACCTTGTTAATTCCACCATAAACCCAGCATAAAAACTACATATGCTTAAAGCTAGCAGTGCCACATGGAAGGTGGAAACACTGGAAGGCCTGCTTACCACGACTTAATTTCCTGCGGGCGAGTTGAGACCTTTAGCTGCCGCCTCCTTCTGATCGTTGAGGGTGTGGCACTGGTGGGGGGTCGACTCACGTTTTATGATTTTAATCCGTCGCCTCGGTTTCTATTGCTGCTCAACCTCAGGTCCTGTGACTGTTGTTCACTCCTTGGCTGTTGTCTCCTTTTTCTCCGGCTTGGTGTCGTTTTACTTCGCTCTGAACTGTCTTGGACCTCGCCACAAACTTCACTTCTCGTTTTGCCAAAGCACGCTCAGGTGTGACCAGAGCTGATGTTTTTAGTGATGACACTTGGGGCGAACCTGAACTAGTTCGTGTTTGTAACTGCGCCTGTGACTTGGGAATGTTTCATGACAGTCACTTTTCAACTGGCTGAACGAAAATATCGAATCGGATTTGAAACAGTTTCGCAACTGTTTTGAATCGGTCTCTAATCGGTAACGTATGTACAGTCGTCGGCATAACTATTTTGACAAAAATTTTTTCATAAAAAAACCATTATATCTTTGAAACAAAAAATCCTAAAATTTGGAAATTTTTATAGAATACTGGTATGAAAGTCCGCTTTCAAGAATTCATAAGTAGTCCACAATAAGCTGCTGGGATTAGAAAATATTAATCGAATTGTCTAAATGAATGGTGGCATAAGTATTTTGACAAAGATTTTAAAATTGATATATTCTTAGCACAGGATCTTTAAAGCTAAAAGAATGATGTATTCTAGACAAGTTTTTTACGCCGAATCCGAATCTAGCGTTAGAAACTCCATATCTCTGATAGATTAACTGTAAATTAGGCATGAAAATGCAGAAAATGGCTAATTTGGCTGTTTTACTTGGCTGTTTATGTGCCTGAAAAAATGTGGTTTTTAATAATTTGATTTGTTTATTGTATAGTTCATACTTTTATCTCTAAAATGTGATTTAAGCCTTATTTATTTCATAAGATATAAGTTAGTGATTGATCTGGCAAGTATGGCCGATTTGCATGCAAATTCATATTTATCGTTTTTTACAGTGTAGTTTTTAAAGCAAAACGCACCGTAAACTTAAAAACTACACTTAAACTACACTGGCACTCAACTAAAATACAAATCTTAATTTAAAATTAATTTAAACTTGAATTCTAATACAAATCGGTTAAACTTGGCAGATCGATCACTAACTTATATCTTATGAAATAAATAAGGCTTAAATCACATTTTAGAGATAAAAGTATGAACTATACAATAAACAAATCAAATTATTAAAAACAACATTTTTTCTAGCACATAAACAGCCAAGTAAAACAGCCAAATTAGCCATTTTCTGCATTTTCATGCCTAATTTACAGTTAATCTATCAGAGATATGGAGTTTCTAACGCTAGATTCGGATTCGGCGTGAAAAACTTGTCTAGAATACATCATTCTTTTAGCTTTAAAGATCCTGTGCTAAGAATATATCAATTTTAAAATCTTTGTCAAAATACTTATGCCACCGTTCATTTAGACAATTCGATTAATATTTTCTAATCCCAGCAGCTGATTGTGGACTACTTATGAATTATTGAAAGCGGACTTTCATACCAGTATTCTATAAAAATTTCCAAATTTTAGGATTTTTTGTTTCAAAGAAATAATGGTTTTTTTATGAAAAAATGTTTGTCAAAATAGTTATGCCGACGACTGTAATTGTCTTAAATTGGTTCTGAACCCGTTTTTAACCCGCCTTGAACTGATTTCGAGCCGAATTTAGAACCATGCTTCAGCTTGATTTGAGTATTTCTTAAACCTTTGTCAATATAATGAAAAAAAAAATGGTTTTGCGGAGTTCAAAACGCTTACAAATTAACAAAAATTGGACAGGGAACAGTATGACAGCTGGCTGGAAAAAGTTGTATTACTAGTAAGACAGATATGTTCCATTTAGGTTGCGGCAAGCAGACGGCCTGTTGGTCGCCTACCGTGTATCCACAGGTCTGACAGATGCCTCCGTTTGAGCCGTCTCCGTAACCAAGATGTAGCTAGCTCATTCACGATACGGTTTTTGTGGGGCAGTAAGCGGTGTGGCTGTTGATCTGAGAGCAAACTGGTAAATTGCCGAGGTCTTTGTAGATGATGGTGTTCCGCAGGTACCAGGGAGCATCGAGTATTCAGCGTAAGATCTTGGTTTGCATCGTTTCGACCCGTTTAATGGAAGTGGCACACAAACCAGGTCCAGGTCGGGATGAGTATTAACTTGATTATGAATATCTTTGCGCGTAGTGAGAGCCCTGTTCATGCTCTAAGGAGCCACTCCAATTTGTTAGCCTTGCCATTAGTGACAGCCACAGCTCGCTTAAAGTGGTCAGACCAAGCAAGTCTCCCATTCAGTGTTATGACAGCTTAAGCCTCGGTGTGTTGTCTCTCTTTTTAGTGAAGGTGCAGGCTTTTTCTCGGATTGACTGCAATGTTCCAAGGGTATGCCCAAGCAATAAAGCCATCCAAAAAGGATTGAGCTGTGGCTGACGCTCTACTGGCGATAGGGCTGTAAGCCAGTAAAGATGTGCCATCAACATAAGTGGCTATAAGTGTGTTTTGGGCGTCTGGAACCCTCAAGTCCGCGGTGTACAGCGTGTATAGAACTGGGCCAAGTACACTTCCTTGGGGTACTCCAGCTCCAACGCGGCGGATACTTGAGAGCTCGTTCCTAAGCTGGAATATGAAGCAGCGTCCTTCGTGAAAGGAGCGCAGCAAAACAAACTGCTCAGTTGGGAGAAGAGACTCTTTAACTTGAAAAGCAGACCGTTGTGCCAAACGCGATCAAAAGCTCGTCAAACCTCCAAGAAGACAGTAGAGCAGTAATTGTCTTGCTTAATTGTCTCCAGAATATGAATGATAACCCTGTGTACTTGCTCTGGGGCTCCATGGATACTGCGGAACCCAAATTGGTAGTCTGTGTCGAAAACCGGCTTCGAATCAGTTTTGTACCGGCTTAAAACCAATTTTGGAACTATCTTGCAATAGTAACCAAACGGTTTTATAACGTAAGAGCTGTGCGTTGATTGCCAGTGTATCAGTCAGTTAGTCAGAAAACAGAATTACGACAAATAAAAAAAATCTTTCTGAGACTTTAATATTCCACCCTTGGGTATTATAATTTTGCCCAGATGCTTGCAACGCATAATACAATTCATTTCCGACCCCATAACCTATATATATTCTTGACCTGGGTGACAAGATGAGTTGATTTAGCCCTGTCCTTCTGTTTCTACGCAAACTAGCCTCTCAGTTTTAAAGCTATCGAGCTGAAATTTTGCAAAGAGTCTTCTTTTTACTGCTGATAATATGCCGTAGGAACGATCGGTCAAATACTAGTTTTAGTGAGAAAAGTAGGGGAAAGTTAACTTCGGCGCGGCCGAAGTTTTGTATACCCTTGCAGCCTTCATTGAAAACTAAAAAGTTTTTCTAAGACTACTTTTCTGACTTGACTTTTCCTGGTGGAATGTCGCTCGGGACAGAGGCGAGTGGTGGGCATTAGTGGCAGCGGCCGAGACCGTAAAACGGTTGTGATGGCCAAAGAAGAAGAAGAATTGAAACTATGCCACATATACTGCAGGTGAATACCTGGCCAGCATATTAGAAGACGAATTCGTTGTACTCTGCTTTAAAACTATGAGAGCCAAATGTAAAGCACAATCCTGGATCATGTGCTCGAGAAAGATCTGCCAAGGCAAGTGAAACTGTGTCTCATATACTGCAGGTAAATACCTGGCATGGAAGTTGAAAATCTGGTCCAGGTACTCTAGAAAGGTGTGCCAAGGCAAATTAAATTGTGACGAATATACTTCAGGTCATGATGTAATAAGTGTAAGGTGGTCCCGTCATGAGAGCAGCTCTCTCGATTAGTCCCTTATTGTCAGTACTTAACAGAGTAGGCTCGTATCGGACGAAATTTTTTCGAATTTTTTTTGTTCTTTGCTTTAACCCTAAATTGAGGAGAAAAAAAATGGCCTTTTTGCATATATTGTCGTGCGAGAATTAAAACTGAGGGAGTAAATTTTATTCATGTTCCAAAGATGGAAAAAATTAAAATTGTGGGAAGACTCCTTAGGATGTAGTTTTGGTCCAAATGGAAAAATCTGCCATTCACTACCGATTGGAAGCCTTTAACCAACAAAGGCCAGGTGGCGAATAGAAGAAGTCTCATGACAGATGCAATACCAGAGTGAACCGGCGCGTTAACCGAAAACCATTCATGGCATAGGTTACAGTAGGCTGCAAATGTACCCCACTGCCAGTCTAAGGGTTAAACACAGAAAATGTTACCGTTTCACTCACTCTCATAAAATTAGTAGGCTCACACTCATTTGTCAACATACAATAAGGGAGAGATTTTACGGACGGGACCACCTTGTACTAATTTCATCATGCTTCAGGCATACTGGGAGACAAAGACTAAGAACTACTTATGCTTAGGGCTAGCAGTGCCACATGGAAGGTGAAAACACTGGACGGCCTGCTTACCACGACTTTATTTCCTGCGGGCGTGGTGAGACCTTCAGCGGTGGGGGGTTGGCTCACGTTTTATGATTTTAAGCAGTCGCCTCGACTTCACTCCTATTGCTGCTGATCAACCTTAGGTACTGTGACTGTGGTACACTCCTTGGCTGTTGTCTCCTTTTTCTCCGGCTTGGTGTTGTTTTACTTCGCTCTGAACTGTCTTGGACCTCGCCACAAACTTCACTTCTCGTTTTGCCAAAGCACGCTCAGGTGTGACCAGAGCTGATGTTTTTAGTGATGACACAGAAAATGTTACCGTTTCACTCACTCTCATGAAATTAGTAGGCTCACACTCATTTGTCAACATACAATAAGGGAGAGATTTTACGGACGGGACCACCTTATACTAATTTTATCATGCTTCAGGTGACGACCTGGCAAGTTTACTGGGAGACAAAGACTAAGAACTACTTATGCTTAGGGCTAGCAGTGCCACATGGAAGGTGAAAACACTGGACGGCCTGCTTACCACGACTTTATTTCCTGCGGGCGTTGTGAGACCTTCAGCGGTGGGGGGTTGGCTCACGTTTTATGATTTTTAGCAGTCGCCTCGGCTTCTATTATTGCTGATCAACCTTAGGTACTGTGACTGTGGTACACTCCTTGGCTGTTGTCTCCTTTTTCTCCGGCTTGGTGTCGTTTTACTTCGCTCTGAACTGTCTTGGACCTCGCCACAAACTTCACTTCTCGTTTTGCCAAAGCACGCTCAGGTGTGACCAGAGCTGATGTTTTTAGTGATGACACTTGGGGCGCGCCTGAACTAGTTCGTGTTTGTAACTGCGCCTGTGACTTGGGAATGTGTTATGACAGTCACTTTTCAACTGGCTGAACGAAAATATCGAATCGGATTTGAAACTGTTTTGAATCAGTCTCTAATCGGTAACGAACTTGTCTTTAGGGTTGTGAAAATATGTAAAAAATATCGTATCGATGATTATCATTTTTTAAAAATATCATCAAGTTTTTGCAATATTTATCACCAAAATATATCGATATATCTGATATTTTTGATATTTTTATATTTCAGTATAAAAATCTTAAGCCCCTCAAAATAACATTAACTTTAAATGCATTATAATTTTTTTGAGCTTTTTATTAATTAAAAATAAAACAATAAACTTTTTTCCATTAAAGAACAGAGATCTTAAGGTTGAATAGTTTAAGTAAGGTTACAAGAAAAAACTTAAAAGACTTCATTTCATATTTTAAACAATGAAAAAGTTAAATTTTCTTGAAAAATGACATATATTGGTAACATTATTTTACCTCCAAAATTCTTTTTTAAAGGATTTCAAAAAAACTCTTTGTTTTATATGAATATCCGTCATGCGGCTTCGCGTGTCGCAGACAAAGCATTTTATGGCGGAGGCCAGCCGCTCTGAAGGAACCGAGCTACCTGGTGTTATAAGGTAACTCATGGCCAATTTTGATAACTTCGGTAAAGTTTTTTCCTGGGATTTCCAAAACTCTAAGGGATCTGTCTCCCAGCCAGAGAGTGGTAAATTTAAAAATAGTTTTATTTCTGTATTTTCCTTGGCATCTGTAATTGGCTTTATGGCAATTGATCTATTGTGGGCGCGGGAAAATTCTCAAGACTTTTCTGACATTACATTTTTTCTTACCTTAACACATGTTGAATACGCTTCCGGGTGCTTGTTCCTCAAATGTGACAGGAGATTAGTGGTGTTACTTGACTTTAAAAGCTCTTTGCCGCGCTCATCTTCTCTTTTTAAGATTTCTAAGTGAAGAGTGACCAACCACAATATCAAAAAATATATTTCCAAATAATATCGATATGCGATATATCAGGAAAAAAATATTTTGATATAAATATTTATTTTTTTGTAAAAAATATCGATATATTAATATTTTGATATATTATCAACAAGCCTACTTGTCTTAAATTGGTTCTGAACCCGTTTTGAACCGGCTTGAACTGACTTTGAGCCGAATTTAAAATCATGTTTTAAATTGTTTTGAGTATGTCTTAAACCTTAAATGAAAAAAAAGGTTTTGCGGAATTCAAAGCGCTTACAAATTTTTTGAAGGTTAACAAAGATTGGACCGGGAACAGTATGCACGCTGGCTGGAAAAAGTTATATTACTTGTAAGACAGATATGTTCCATTTAGGTTGCGGCAAGCAGACGGCCTGTTGATCGCCTACTGTGTATCCACAGGTCTGACGGATGTCTCCTTTTGAGCCGTCTCCGTAACCAAGTTGTCGCTAGCTAATTCACGAGACGGTTTTTGTGTGGCTTGCTGTCCCACAGGTACATATACGCTGCACATTTGTCGGAACCGGCCGGATCGGATGACTACAGCATATAGCTGTCAAAGGAACGGACGGTTGAAAGCTAGTTTTAGTAAGAAACACGTTTTTGTTTTCAATGGAAATCAATTTAAGCTTTTTTTTTATTAGTTTGTTATCTTTATCCATGATTCCATATGTAGGGATGCTTCAGTGATGCATGTGTCGTTTTTTCCCACCTTCCTACAGTGTAGCAGCAATTCCTTTAGATGAGATAACTTAAGCAATGTTTATTTCAATTACAGTTCAACACGTGGCGCGGTAGGCGGTCATTCTCTTTGACAGATTTTGTCACAAATCGATTGTGCGTTGATTACCAATAAATCAGTCAGTCAGGCAGGACATAGAAAAACCTATTTATAATGTTCACTTTCGTCACAAATCGAAGTTTTCTGTCTCTGCCGTTGAAGCTGTACATTAATTACCAATGAATCAGTCAAAACTTATGACTTTCTCACATCTGACCCAAGTCTTTCGTTATTTACCAATTAGCTTAATGTCACATTTAAACTGCCCTTTCAATATGCGAAATGTAACAACTTTCACTTTCAACCCAATTGGCCAAGGTCATGGAATGTTTACAAACTTTTGTTCCCCTCTTCTCATTTATTATTATTATTATAATAATTTCATGTTGTTGTTCTTGTTCTTAGTTTGCTGTTGCTGTTGCTTGTAAAATTATTTATGGGCTGATGGGGCGTGGCCCAATTGTGACGTCATACGTTAAGAAAATGAAATGAAAAAGTTTTCTCTTGGTATATTAGTTTTGCCTTCGCTTCCTGTAATAAAAGATATTGCGGTTTGTCATGCGATTTCCAGTTCATGCGACGACATTGAGTCTGTGGGGTAAACGAGATTAAAAAAAATAAAACAAGCTGCTTAGGTACCCCCCAAAACTGAATCCTTTTTATACTTAAAGTAAAATGGAAGTCTTCAATGTGGCATTTAAAGTATTAAGAACGACTGACTAACTGAACTGAGCTTAATCGAGAGTGTTCAGAGTTTTATTAAGAAAGAAAAATTGGAACATACTTGCCCAAAGTGGTTTTAGAACCTTCCCTCGGGGAAAGTTCTTAATTTTTTATTGAAAATCGTCCTTTGAACCACTAAAAAATTGAGCACTTCCCTTGAAGTTTGGCCAAATTAACGCTGCTCCCTCCTTCTAACTTTCCTATCAGATGGAAAACCACCTAAATTATGTCTTTAAAATTGTTGCCTTATCTTGCCCTAAAATGATTTTCATCTTTCACGGGGGTCTTTCTTATTGCCGCCTTTCATAATTTTGGTTCTTTCTTTTTCATTTGTGTTGCTGGTTTGTAATTTATTTTCATTCATTTTCATTTTCCATTTGTTTGCTGTTTCTCTTTTAAAGGCTGTCAGCGGCACGCAAGTCCTTAGCCTCCGCCGCATATCCTTTTAATTGAAACACACTTCTGCGTTCAGCCTCCTCCACCCCACCGACACTCCCTCTGCCAGGCCTTATCTGCCACTGCATACGAGAATGTTGAGAACTGACTTTATATGGAAATAATAACAATAACAATTGAAATTAAGTGTAACAACAAAATGAAAAGCAAAGCTGAAAATTTGAGTAAGTAATCGTTTTTAATTTAACAAAAGTACGTGACAGCTATCGCATTTTTCCAACTCACCTGAGAGACTCACACAATTGGAGTGGTTGGAAGGGAGGAGAAAACAAAATGAAAGTGAAATGTTCTTGAAATGTTTCAAACAAAACGTTGCCAAATGAGATTAGAAAATATGAAAAGGGGGAAGGGTGTATTAGTTGGAGGCAGGTGGGGAGTAGAGATTGGGTGACAAAACAACAACGTACAGCCCAAACGGCCAGAGCTGTAGTTACATTAACTAGTGCAATGTTGTAGGATTGGAGAACCTTCTCAATGTTAAAAGTCAGATTTAAGCCCGATTGCTGAACCTGGTACACTTTCAATGTGAATCTCTTAATCTACACCGTCTGTTCAAACGGTTTCTATTTGTATCATACTTCATCTTGTTACTTTCCATGAAATGTTAGAAATGCTATCGTCGATTGCTCGCCTGCTCTGGCGATTCTGCAGATTTCAAACTGACCTGCCCTGGTCAACTAGTTCATCGCGAATTACGCTGGAAAGCGTTGTGTTCAGGCGTCGATTGCTCGCCTGTTCTGACTTTTGGGTAGCTCTCAGATCCTTACCTGTTGCATTCTCCCAAACTCCGCTTGTAAAGAAGTTTCTTAACTTCCCGATATACTTATCCATCGGTTCTTTTCAAGATAGATAGTTCTGAAGAATTCTTCTTCATCTTCTTCTTTGGCCATCACAACCGTTTTACGGTCTCGGCCCGAGCGACATTCCACCAGAAGGACACTCCCAGGTTCGCAATGTCTCCCTGCACCTGGTCACGCCATCTCCGCTTTGGTCGACCAGGCGGGGGAATGCCTCCCAACTCTATCGCATGCCGATTGTACACACGCTTTGCTGGAGCGTTATCATCCATACGGGTAACATGTCCTATCCAGCGCAACGGCTGTTGTTTTATGCGCTTGACTAGGTCAGTGTCCCCATAGAGCTCATACAGTTCGCGATTCATTCGGATGCGAAATTCGCCGCCAACGTTTAGAGGTCCATAAATCCTCCGAAGAACTTTTCTCTCGAACACGCCAATTGCCGCCTCATCCTCTTTTGTCATTGTCCATGCTTCTGCGCCGTATAGCAGGACTGGGATGATAAGCGACTTGTATAGCGCAATTTTCGTTTTCCGAGAGAGGGCTCTGCTCTTGAACTCCTTATTGAACCCGTAGTAGTAACATCGGTTTGCAAGAGTAATTCTTCTTCGGATTTCCAGACTGGTGTTGTTGTCGCTGGTTATCGTCGTTCCGAGGTAGACAAATTCCTTAACAACTTTGAAGTTGTAGTCTCCCATTGCAACAGATTGTCCAAGCGTAGACTCACTGCGCGTTGATTGTAGGTACTTCGTCTTATCCTCATTTACCGCTAAGCCCATAAGTTTTGACTGCTTCTCTATCTCTGAGAACGCCTGTTTTACCACAGATTCGCTTTTGCCGATGATATCAATATCATCGGCATATGCAAGTAGCATGTTATCTCTGGTAAAGATGGTGCCCGTTCTGTTAGCATTTGGGCACTGGCGCAGTATGTACTCCATCAGCAGATTAAAGAAGTCGCACGATAAGGTATCACCCTGCCTAAAACCTCTTTTGGTATCGAAAAGCTCGGAGCGGTCTTTACCTATTTTGACGGAGCTTTGTGTGCTTCTCAACGTCATCATGCAAAGTCGAACGTACTTTGCTGGAATACCAAAGGTAGACAGGGCTTCAAAGAACTTTGACCTTATCGGCGTGTCAAAGGCGGCTTTGTAGTCAACAAAAAGGTGGTGGGTGTCGATATTTCTTTCTCGGGTCTTCTCCAGGATTTGTCGCAAAGTTAATATCTGGTCCGTGGTGGATTTGCCAGGTCTAAAGCCACACTGATAAGGTTCAATCAGTTCACGTATTCTCGGATTTAGACGTTCACATAAGATGCATGATAGAACCTTATATGCGATGGGAAGGAGACTGATCCCGCGGTAATTGGCGCAAACCGCAGGGTCTCCTTTTTTATATATTGGACAGAGTACACTTAGGTTCCAATCTTCGGGCATGCTGGTGCATGCACCTTACCAGCTCCTCACCGCCAGCCTTGAACAATTCAGCAGGCAGCTCATCAGCGCCAGCAGATTTGTTATTTTTTAGCCTTTTTATGGCTAACAAGACTTCATTATGGTCCGGCGGATCTATCTCTATGTTATCGATTGGTGGTGTCGCTACTTCGCCAAAGGCGGCATTGTGTTCGTCATCACCTCCCAGCAGGTTAGAGAAATAGTTTCGCCATTTGTCTAGTGCCACTTCCGGATTTCTGACCAGATTTCCGTGCTCGTCCTTCAATAGTGTGACTCTGGGCTTTAAAACCTTCGGTTAGTTGCCTAATCTTTTGGTAGAATTTTCGAGTCTCACTCCTTCCGAACAGCACTTCAACTTCCTCCCTCATGCGCTTTTCCTGCTCATTTTTCTTCCTTCTGAAAAGGCGCTTCTCCTGTCTCCTTTTCTCCCGGTATCTCTTATTAACAGCCCGCGTTGCTCCCGACTGCAGAATTCTCCTGTGGGCAGCGTCTTTTTCTGCACTAGCGCGGCGGCACTCATCATCGTACCATGACTGTTTTCGGGAGTTTTCGGCAAATCCGAGAATCTCCTTGGCAGCTGTACTCATAGAGTGTGAAATATGCTTCCACTGTTCGTCTACACCAGGAGGGCCAGGTGGGGTTTCCCTGAGCAGCTGGGTGAGTTTTGCTGAGTAGGCTTCGGATGTCCGTTGTGATTGCAGTTTCTCAACGTTCAGCTTTCGGCGTGTATTAGACTGTGCGGCATGTGCCACACTGAGCCGTGTGCGTACTTTGGCTGCAACAAGGTAGTGATCCGAGTCAATATTGGCTCCTCGGCGCACACGTACGTTTAGAACACTCGAAGAGTGCCGTCCGTCTATCACAAAGTGATCAATCTGGTTTCGTGTTGATAGATCAGGGGACATCCAGGTCGCCTTGTGGTCGTTGCGGTGTTCAAATCTGGTGCTACTAATGACCATGTTCCGGCCCGAAGCGAAGTCTATTAGCCTCTCTCCATTTTCGTTGGATACATCGTGTAGGCTAAATCGGCCGATAGTCGGGCGATGAGCTTCTTCTCTCCCGATTTTTGCGTTGAAGTCGCCTAGCACGATCTTGATGTCGTGATCGGGGCAGCGCTCATATAGGTCTTCTAGAATTCGTCTTTACCCGAATCGCTCTTTCCTTCTGTCAGGGCGTGTACACAAATAAGACTAATATTTAAATATTTTGCCTTAAGAAGAATAGTCTCAAGCAAAACTTTTATGCTTTAAATGGTAACATGTTCAAATTTAACATTAAGGCACCTCAACAACCTGAACCCAATTTGATATTGATATTAATATTTATGTGGCCCTGAACCCTTTCATATAAACTACTGCCCATCTAACTATAAGGGATTTTCCTTCCCAAAATCTACTTAAGTTTCTTACTTACAATTTGTTAAAATTAATCCCTATGAAATAACAACCCAGACTCCTTTTACGCTGCGACTTATCAACCCTCCTCCTTCCGTAAAAATGAAACAAAAATTTCGGCATGAATTGGCATTCTCCAATTTCTTCGGCCAGCCATTTTGGTTGTGTGTGTGTGTGTGTGTGTGTGTGTGCCTGACGACTTAACAGCTCCCCCGTTGCCAATAAACGAAATTTTAATGCAAGAAAAGTAGCCAAAGTAGCTGAAAGTGGCCAGACTTGGTCGCAGAGGCGCAGTTACAATTCGAATTAGACTTAGAGATACAATATGGATAAGCCTTTCGTAGATTATTTGCTTTGGTCCCCCATTTTGTTTGGGGTTGGTAATCGATATGTGTGTGTGTGTGAGTGTGTATCACTGTAATGGAAATGAGGCAATTTAAAATGCATTGAAGAGTTTCCAACCCACACACATCCCCTGCATAAATATAACATTTTATTAGGCAAAAAGAAACCGCACAGAAAGAAGTGCACTAAAATATAATCACTCGTTCGATGGATAAACAAAGGTCCCAGGTGTAAACTAGCTCATCTTTTCTTTTTATGACTGTTACCCGGGGAGAAGGTGGTAAACCATTAAAGTTTAAACAAAGGTCTTAGCTCCATATCTTAGACTTAAAATAGAGCCACTACAATTCCCTTTCCAACACTCCTCGTGATTGCTGTCTCAACTTAATATCACTTTCACTTCATAAACTGAAAAGTTATTGTGGCCATTACTGCCAATTCCTGTTGCACTTTCAACTGTCACTTGGCCCCTTTCGAAGCTTCAATTTGTCAGTCAACTGCCGTTTGTAATGAGCTTAGCTCTTCTCTCCTTCTGTGTGTGTGTGTGTTGACAGCGCAATTGATTTAATTGAGATTAGAATGAACGCATCTGTGTGTGCCATGACAGTAAATTATATAGTAGGACTTTTTACCTCCTCTACCTACCTACCCACCTCCGCTTGATATAGCAATGAAATGCAAATTGAAGTGCACTGGCCACAGTTGCGTTTGAATGGCGATGCTTTTGGGTGATGAAATGGTTGCCACATCCCGTAGAGCCCAGACGATTGATTCGCTAAATGAATTTTCTGTGGCGACCACAAGAGAGTCGAATCATTGTGGGCAAGTCTTTCATAATGTGTTTAATGGGGGAACTACTTAGAACTTATCAATTGCTATTAATGGTTCCGTTGTGCAGTTGTATTTATAGGTATGTTATGGTAAAGGGTGATTTTTTAGCTATTATCTGTTTGGCAACACTGGTTTAAACAGCTCACGCACGTTTCGTGTTTTGTTTCACTGTCAAACATCTTCAGTTTGGTCTATAGTTTAACCATGAATCGTGTTACAAACGAACAACGCTTGCAAATTATTGAATTTTATTATCAAAATGCGTGCTCTGTTAAGAAAGTTCATCGCGCGCTTCTTCCATTTTATGGTCAGTTTAATCGACCCACTGAAGCGGCTATTCGGGCTATTGTGACTAATTTTCGCAACAAATTTACATTGTTGGACATTAAACCACCCACACGCTTACGTAGAGTGCGAACTGAAGAAAATATCGCAGCTGTATCGTCCAGTGTTAATGATGACCATCAATTATCGATTCGTCGCCGTTCGCAGCAATTGGGCCTCTGTTACTCAACAACGTGGAAAATTTTGCGGAAGGATTTTGGTGTGAAGCCTTTCAAAATACAGCTGGTGCAAGAATTGAAGCCGAACGAATGGGCTCTGGGAAAGTTGGCCGATGATCCACTTTTTTACCGAAAAATTGTGTTCAGCGACGAAGCTCATTTTTGGCTCAATGGGTACGTGAATAAGCAGAATTGTCGACTTTGGAGTAAATATCAGACAGAAGCATTGCAAGAGCTACCAATGCATCCAGAAAAAGTCACAGTTTGGTGCGGTTTATGGGCTGGAGGCATCATTGGACCGTACTTCTTCAAAAACGATGCGAATCGTAACGTAACTGTGAATGGTGAGCACTACCGTGAGATGATATCCAACTTTTTTTTGCCCAAAATGCAAGAGCTTGACTTGCATGACATGTGGTTTCAACAAGACGGTGCCACATGCCACACAGCACGCGCAACAATGGACTTATTGAGAGGCGAGTTCGGTGAACATTTTATTTCACGTTCGGGTCAGATCAATTGGCCGCCTAGATCGTGCGATTTAACGCCTTAAGACTATTTTTTGGGGGGCTATGTTAAAGTTCATGTCTAGACAGACAAGCCCGCTTCAATTGACGCATTGTAAGACAACATTGAAGCATTTATATTGAGGCGCAGTCACGGTCAACATTTGCATGAAATAATCTTCAAACATTAAATTATATGGACCGTACTATCGATTCAAATAAAGATTTCATGCATTTTTCTAAATTTTGTGTTTTTTTTTTTGAAAAACTTTCCAATAGCTCTTAAAAATCACCCTTTACAACAAAAAGAAAACTAGTCCAGTAATTGCAACAAATGTTACACGAATACAATGAGCTCATCAATCCGTTTATGACTTCGTTGGAGCAAATGCCATCCAATGATCACATCCATTGTCATAAAAGTTTTTTGCGTTTAATTTGAAATTATGCAATTTTATTTGACGGCAGAAAAACTGAGACTGCTGCATAATCCCTTTTACGAAATGAAACTGCAATTTTCGCTTTTTGTCTTTTTGACACTTTTCGTCAGGGATTACCTGCCTTTGGAGGCAGGAGGCAGGAGGGTTTACTTCTCCCACTCTCACTCTCTCTTTGTTTCTTTCATCTTTTGCTTTCTCTCTTTTGTGTGGACTGAGATTAAAAGCTTTATTGCCATATTATGTATACGCAACGTTGGCCCAAATAATTAATATACAAAAAGCAACAGGGCAACAACAAAAACAACAACAGCTCCGTCACTGGCCTTAGGGCCACCGCATTGCTCCCAGTCGCGTCTCTCGTGTGTGCGGCTAAGTCTGACCGCAGTTTCATTTCCACTCCCACCCCCTCCCCCCCCTCACTCACTCCCCACCCACGCCTCCACACAGCTTAGTGGTCAGTAAAAATATATATATACTTGACAATTAGGCGCATTAAAAAATTGTCATTAAAAATTATTTAAGTACCCATCAACAGCAGCAGCAAAAGCATCAAAATTTTTGTACCACTTACCCACCACCCACTCCCTCCCGCTCTCACACTTACTAGTTCTCTGGGTGTTTTCATTTATTTTTTTGCTTGGGCCTTAATTCACAAACAAAGCGTGGGTAATCAAATTGTATCATGAATATAATAAAAGAAAATTTTATAGGATTTGTTCAAATTTTGTTGACTACCAAATAGCTTAAAATTATAGAGACTTGTGAGTATTTGCGGTACCCATCTGCCACAATTTTTTCGCCAAATTCACATAAAATCACAAAAAATAGAATTTATTCAGTTCATAAGTTCGACTTAGCAGATGCGGGCCCGTCAAAAGTTTAAAGCCTTCGAATTTGTGGCTTGAAATGCAAGCAAAAACTTTTTTGTTTTCAATGGTAACGATTTTAATTTTGTTATCTGTTCATTTTATATGCTTTCTCACAATTTTACAAAGTTTGATCACAATCGGTTGACCATATCAAATAGCTGCCATATGGACGATACGTCGAAAACTAGTTTTAGTGAGAAAAACTTTTTTGATTTCGTTGGAGACCTCTCCAAGATTTGTATTTAGAAGTTTCCCATGCTTTTTCATTATTCCAGCAAGTTTGGTAAAAATCGGATAACTATATAGTATAGCTGTCATAGAAAGATAGGTCTGAAAAATAGTATCAGTGAGAAAAACATTTATTTTTTTTTTAAGGGAAATTCCTTCAATCTTGGTTTTTATTAGTTTTCTATGCTTTTTTGTGATTCCACCAAGTTGGATAAAAATCGGACTACTATATATTATAGTTGCCATAGAAAGACACGTGCTCATTTTGGGACGGTAAACAGTTATCTGAATGGTTCGAAAACAATACTGGCGTCAAGCAGGGCTGCTTGCTGAGTCCACTCCTGTTCTCATTGTACAGGGTGGCTGATGAATATTGATACATTAAGAAAGTCAAATAACTTTTTTTCCAGTGTATGGAATTCACTTTTCTTTTATTCATGTTAATGCTCATTCAATTTTATTAATTATAGCTTTATTAGATCTAAGAATAATTGAATTTTAATGTTCCTCTGCTCGTTGATGCATGTGCGGCATCTTCATTCCTTCCTGTTCATTACTGCTTGGAGAGTTGACACAGGAATAGCCGCAATTGTTGCTCGAATGGATTGCTTTAGTTCATTCAAATTTGTCGGTTTTGTTTTGTAGACTTCCGGTTTGCAATAACTCCACAAGAAAAAGTCAGGTGCAGTAAGGTCAGGCGACCTGGGAGCCCAACGGAATGTGGAGTTTCTGGATATCAGCTTATTTGGAAATTTTCGTCGCAATTCTGTCATAACAGGCTGGGCTATGTGAGGAGTTGCACCATCTTGCTAGGACCACACAGAATTCAAAGGAATTCTCTTTCGGCGTAATTCTGGATAGAAAAACTGTCTCAACATGCTCAAGTAACGGTCTCCTGTAACAGTAACGGTGTGACCGTTTTCTTCGAAGAAATAGGGCCCGACAATGCATTGTGATGAAACTGCACACCACACCACTGTGATTTTGCTTCGAGAAGGTGTTCTGTGACAATTCTCGGAAGACGCGTGGATGGCATTTGCATAGTTTTATTCACACAGGCAAAGTGAAGTTGCATTGTGTAGAGAACCATTGTTGGGAGCGCTGTTTCCAAGCATAGTTGGGCGAGCATAGAGGCATGTGGAACAGCCTCATTATATAAAAACGGAGGAATCGTTCTACTTCTTCATATCGATGAAAGCCCCATACTTGTTCCATGTTGTATCGATCGCCGTTTTTCAGTCGCTTAGTTTTTTGCTCAAGTGCTTGCGAAATGACATACTTGGAGTAAGAGTGACTCCCATATAACGTACTGCCATTATCTTGAATCTATCGCAGTTAATTTGGAGGCCCCACGTTTGGCAATACGAGTGCATTGCGTCGATCATTCGCTGCAAATCCTGGGCGTCGTCGGCTATAAGCACCATTTCATTGGCATACTTACATTAGAACTCTGATACGTTCCGATCCCAGTTGAACACCTCCTGGCAGAATATTCGATATGTTGTCAACATACAGTGGGCTCAGTAGGCAGCCTTGTTTCACTCCAAGGTTGGTCTTAAACGAGTACAATCGCTCAGCGCTCAAGGCTTGTTAAACTCGAGTATTGCCCGTACTTATACTCAAGTTGACTCAGAGCTTCGGCCGCGAGTCGTCGCAAGCCTCTTGTTGCTAAAATCTAAGTTCGTTTGCGGGCTGTCATGAGTAAAGCTCGCTCAGTACAAACACTCGCGATGACACGTAGCTTTGGCCGAAGTCAAAGATCTGCTGCGAGCTGTTAAGATTAATCGTCACAAGCACACAAAAAAGAACAATTTGTGAGAGAAAAAGAGATAGTATGATGGCCTATTTTTTGCATTTGTATTTTGCATACGCTATCTTTTTCCTACTTGTGGCATGTTGTTACTTGAAGTTTTCAAAACTCAACTACTATTGCATAAGAGGCTTGTCGAAGCACGCCGTCAACCAGCAGAGTATGTGCGAGTAAAGTGCGAGTAGAGTGTCGAAAAGGCTCGGCCATTGCTGGCAAAAGTCTTATTATGACTCGTGTTATGAAGAGCTTGTTCATATTATTTCTCGTGCGAGGCAAAGAGCTTGTTCGTTCTGACTCAATGTGCTCGCGCTCATTTCGAGTGTGTCGAAGGCCACGAGCCCAACCAAGCAAAGTAAACGCATGAGTGTGATCAAGCATTAGATTCTTGATGCAGGTCGCTGGTTTGGACCGTCAGAAACTGTTGTCTTATTGCAGATATACAAGCTTTGAATCATTTGAATTACCTTGGTAGACACTCCAATATTGCTGAGTTTTAGGTAGAGGTTTTGTCTGTCTATCGTGTCGATTTCAGCTTTAAAATCGACAAAGAATGCAACCATCTTTTTTCTTGTATTCCAGGTACTGTTTTGCAATGGCGAAAAGTGTAAGGACGGTGTCCACACAGTGGAATATCCCTCTCTAAGCCAAGATTGGTATTTGCTGAAGATATTTTGCTTTTTGACCCAGTTGGAAAGACGATTTAGCAGTATTGAAGCAAAGGTCTTCATAGTCTCGCTTAACAAAGATATACCTCTGTAGTTTGCTGCTTCTCTCGCCTTTCCTTTTTTGAATATCGGATATATAACGTTTCGTCTGAAACTTTTTGGTGCATTTGCCCTAAGGAAAATTGTATTATGTACATAAGTTTGTAGGAAGCTGTACAAAGTGAGGTAGTACTAACTTTCAAACCTTCAAACTTTGTTTTTATAAGTTTTCGATGCATTTTCATAATTCCAACCAGTTGGATCACAAATCGAGCTACTATATAGTATAACTGACTTAGAACCTGAACTTTTTCTCACAACATGTGCGAGTAGCCGATTGACTGGCGTCCATATTGACATTTTCCTTCCATCCTTTACCTGAGGGGACAGCCTGCCCTGGTGCCCCAAGCGCTTTTGCTTGACATTTTTCTTTCCATAAAAGTCACTCGCTGAAAAGTTAGCAACAAGCGGCAGCGGCGGCTGTTTTTCATTTTAGGCATTTTTATTATTTATTTATACTTTAGTTTCGTCGTCTTCTGCTGCCCTTCTTTCGGCTGGTTTTATGTTAATGGCGTAGCAAGCCGCAAAAGGTTCCTGTGTAAATAGAAAATGTTGCTTTGTTGCTTGGGGAATTGAAAGTAAATAAAGGCAAAGCCAAAAGGGTTGAAAAATATTTTAACAAAAACGAAGATGAGAATTCCTTATTTTTTTTGCATTTACTTTTACGTCTGCTAATTGGTCATGCAATACACGTGGCGTCGCGAATCCAATCCATTTCCGTACACCTCGACATAATTTGCTTGAAATGCCTTTGGCATTTCTCATGTCAATGGATTTCATTTTCAACGGCTGCACAAATCAACGGATATTGTGCAGTGACAATTTCCGCCTTGCAACAGAAACACACGCCAAGCCAACGAAGAAGACGACGAAGAAAATATAAGGTGACGCAGCAGCTGGCAACAATGGTGGGAAAGGGGTGGGTGTGGGAAACTATTGATGGGCAGGAAGAAACCTGAGAAGAGGTGCTAAAACTTGGTTAATTGGCCAGTAATTGCTGAAGTCGATTGTCTTGGATACTTGGTTTTGTGGGTGTTTTGCTTGCTATTAAATTTTCTCGAGTTTTAAGCGTCGTTTGCCTCAAATGCTTTTGTTTTTAAATATTCCTCTCTTTGGGTATAGCGTCACGGTCGCCACTAAAACAGCATCTTTCGTATAAAGCGATTTAGAACTCTAAATAAGCTCTTGGGTTGTGAAGTTATTTAACAAAAATGGGGTTCCATTTCAATTTTACTCCTTTTCATCATTTTAAGCATAAGGTCACGGTCGCCATTTTTCTTAAAAAACTCCGTAAAACTTATTCATTCGTAAAAATAGCTACAGAATGCTAATTAGCTAATGAGCTGTGCTTTAAATTTAGAGTATATAGTGATTGGGTTAGCAATACGTAGTCTAAATAATGGATTTAAATAGTATTCTCTAGATTTTATCGGCCATTTGTGGTTTTAAGATTCGTTGATCCAGAGTCCCCTTGGATTAGCTTTTCACTTTTTCCTATTTTTGTACAAAATTCCCAAGCTTTTCAAACTTAAACCTTATCAAATAAAACTCATTCCATATCTCAAAAATGTCTCTCAATTTTGTTATCATTTTCATTTTGTTTGTACAATCTTGTCTTCACTTCATTTAGCGCTATGAATTTCCATAAACATTTCCCCAACTTTATTTCTCTTTCGCACTCTCAAATTCTGCATTTCACTTGAATATTTAAAGATTTTTCCGTAGAGGCAACTTTATCCGCTCACCCGAACGCGAGAATCTACTTAAATTTTCTTTTAAATACTTAATGCAAAATTTCTTGCTGTCCGCAGAAACAGGCTTCTGCCACTGCTCTTCTCACCGCCTGTCCGCAACATTTCAAATTAATTTTCCAGCTGCCCTCCCCCCGTTTGTCCTCTACCTCATGACCTCCTAGTACTAGTATAGCAAAAATAAATATATCGCAATTTCCTTCACACTCCAAAAATTGTGTAAGAGAAAGTTTTTAAGAATAACAGACAAGAGTCTGAGTTTTCTTTGGAAATGGTTTTGTGGCCATTTGTTTTGTCTAATGGAGGGGAAACTAAAGTAGTGGGCAGAGTTGGATATGGAAATGTTTTGCTAAAAATAATTAATAAAATTATCGAAAAAATAGTCATTTAAAGTGAAAACAGTTTGTAAGGTGGCTAAAGGTTTGTATCCCTGTTCCGGATTGTCCAAAAACTCCTTTCCTTACTTGGGTTCACCCGAAGCTCCGAAAAACTGCAGTGGTCCAAAAAGCAAGCTCCTCGCAGATTTGATAGTCGGCTCTTGCTCGAGACGAGCAGTTTTTAGCTCTGAGTTGGCAGATATCGTCGGATAGCCTCTGTTCCCAAAAAGTTGTAAACATTTCGATGAGCTCATTTGCACATTGGCTGCAATTACTCCACTAGTTCTCTTTTCGTTGTATTAAACAGAGCACAAAGCCGATTTACTTTATCATGAGAATATCCTAGAAAGTATTATTGAAAATACTTGTGTTCTTGATCTTGATCCATTTTAAGATGAAAAAATTTCCCATGAATTTGCATAAATTTAGTCATTTTTGTCTTTCTCGAATTTAACTGCACTGCTATGCTGACAAATGACAGTCATCTGACAGAATTGAACTGAGGCTGCACTTTCAATTATCACCGGTAGAATTTGTTGCTGCACATTGTAATCTTACTTCACGAACTTATTTTGTACACAAAGGTTGATCTCTTCTGACCGTCGTCGCGTCTTATTTTCAATCATTCTGATTCAAGCTGATACTCTTTCAATAGTAAAGGGTGATTTTTTAAGAGCTAAAGGAAAGTTTTTATAAAAAAAAACACATAAAATTCAGAAAAATGCATGAAATCTTTATTTGAATCGATAGTACGGTCCATATTATTTAATGTTTGAAGATTATTTCATGCAAATGTTAACAGTGACTGCGCCTCAAATGGTCCATCCGCTTAGTCCAATTTTGGCATACTCTTTCCAACATTTCGGCCGGTATCTCACGAATAAATGCTTCAATGTTGTCTTCCAATGCGTCAATTGAAGCGGGCTTGTCTGTATAGACAATTGACCGGTCCCAGACTTGAAATAAAATGTTCACCGAACTCGCCTCTCAATAAGTCCATTGTTGCGCGTGCTGTATGGCATGTGGCACCGTCTTGTTGAAACCACATGTCATGCAAGTCAAGCTCTTGCATTTTGTGGCAAAAAAAAGTTGGATATTATCTCACGGTAGCGCTCACCATTCACTGTTACGTTACGATTCGCATCATCTTTGAAGAAGTACGGTCCAATGATGCCACCAGCCCATAAACCGCACCAAACTGTGACTTTTTCTGGATGCATTGGTAGCTCTTGCAATGCTTCTGGCTGATATTCACTCCAAAGTCGACAATTCTGCTTATTCACGTACCCATTGAGCCAAAAATGAGCTTCGATTAAATTGACCATAAAATGGAAGAAACGCGCGATGAATTTTCTTAACAGAGCACGCATTTTGATAATAAAATTCAATAATTTGCAAGCGTTGTTCGTTTGTAAGACGATTCATGTATAAATTATAAACCAAACTGAAGATGTTTGACAGTGAAACAAAACACGAAACGTGCGTGAGCTGCTTAAACCAGTGTTGCCAAAAAGATAATAGCTAAAAAATCACCCTTTATTCTTCATCAGCATCAATAGCCGAGTCGATCTAACATGTCCGTCTGTCCGTCCGTCCGTTTGTCCGTGCGTCTGTCCGTATGAACAAACAAATCTCGGATATGGTAAGAGATAGAGGTTTGACATGTAAGGGGCAAAAACTTCTTATACTTGCAGGCAGATCAAGTTAGTTCTTAATTTTTACCACGCCCTCTCCCGCCCCCGCAAATTGGACAAAAACGTCATATCTCCTGTAGTTTTATAGATAAAAGGTTCGTACCCTCTGGACATATTTAGTAATCGGGATTCTTTATCGATCCGCCAAAGGAATGATAAAGATCGGATGAACGATAGTCGAGCTATAAAGAAAACAAACAATTATGGGCAGCACTGCTCGCAACGGTGATGGGCAGCACTTCACAGGTACAGAGTATGTTCTAGTCGGGCTTGACCGACATTCTTTTCTGTTGTAGTTTTTTGTGATTCAAGTTCGGCTCAAGTTTTGATTCTTAGCAATTTGATCAGCAGCTTGTAGCTATTTGCAGAAAATTTTTTTTTGTGGTAATTTTGAAATTCCTGGGCCTTATATTCTGGCAGCACTACTTGGTATAAATCAGAGATAAAGCTTTCGCTTTTCAACAATTAAACTTTGATATAGCCAAAATAAAGAAAGCAACAGAACGTAAATGTTCCAATTCGAAAACAACTGGAATAACAAAGCTTTCAAATGGAATGACCGTCTACTGCGCCACATGTTAAACTGTATTGGAATTGAACTGAAAAGCAAAATGTATGCCTTGAGCGCCTCCTATTGAGAATTTTCCTATTTTATTTTATTCCCAAAACTTCGCGTAGCAATTACAAATAAACTCTCAAAAGAAAGTTTCCGATTTGGTCGAGTCGTTTTCAAGCTTTAAGCATTCACAAGAACCACGATCCATTTTGATATTTATAGATATAGTTATCTGGCAAGATTGTACTTTTTCAGCGATTTTAAAGATACAAAAAATAGCAAAAAACCCTTTTCCGATCTCAATGAATTTTTATCTACGTTAATAAGAGTCGAAAAAGTAACAAAACAATCGAAATCGAACATGGTGCTTTTCAAAGTCGGTTTCAAAAACGATTTTTCCACAGCTTATTAGATATGTTCGACAACAGTTAAAGATGTCACTAACTCTTTTTATATTTTAAATCCATTTACTTTCATCCTTATTCTCAGTTCCATTTTCACAAAAGTTTTTAGATTTAAGCCCGGTTTTTGGTAAATCTCAAGACTTTTGCGGAATTTGAATTGAAAACAAGGCTGTATACTACGAAAAAGGCTGTAGTGCTCTCAACTGAGCAGAAGCATTGCAAGAAACGTGAGTATGTAAGGTGGCGACATAGTTCCGCCGACCTTATTTCAGACTTAAATCGTTTTTAAGCGTCATAACTCCGCGCGGAGCTTTGTGGCTCCAAGCGACATTAATCAACGCAAAACTAAAGCAACTTCATATAGCAAAGATCCATGGCGGTTTTAGGTGGACTCAACTCATGGCAGAATTATGACGTTCCATAACGATAAGAAACGACATAGTTCCGCTGAAAAGAAGTTTTGTAGGCCAAAATGTGGACTAACTTTTAACCGAATTAAACAGTTAATCCGTAAATAGGTCCAACACTTTTCTCTTAACAACTTTCGTGAGTAAAAACCTTTGAAAATTCTTTCAAAAGAAACTCTTTGTTATGCTTTTGGCTTTAAGTGTGCAAGTATACTCAATTGTGGGCCAAGGTCAATGGACATTATCCAATTTTCCACTTTTCCCCCTTCTCTCCCACCACCATCTCTCGCTGTCACAGAGAGTGTTGTGTGTGTGTGTGTGGGTTTTTGTTTGTAATGTAAAAGTTTTATGGACATGCCCTGCATTTGGCATTCGTATCTTATCAGATAGAATATATCAACGGCCAAAACCCCCAGGGGGCCAAAGCCGAGGACTGCGGAGGGAGGAGGCAGGGCTCTAATATTTTTGTAATACGCATTTATCTTTTTATGGATCTGCAGCGCGTCATCGGCTACATTATTGTCCACATCATGTTGTATCTGTGCTCTAGTTTATATTCATTACGTTAATTCGTTTGTAAATATTTTCCCTAACTTTTGGCCGGCTCTTCTTTTGCTGTTGTTGTTTATTTACCGATTTTCTAGGCAGCCGCTCGCGGCTTTCACTCAAATACATTTATTTGCGCTGTCATTGTCAGGCGACTCAGTGGGAGGCATCATAAATATGTGTAGCAAAAGGAAATCAGATCTGCTGGAGACTGAACAGATTGCGCCCTCCCCCCTCTCCCTGACCGACCGACTTTAATTGCAATTGATGATTAAGAGATTAGGTAACTACTTGGCACTCTCCCATGAATGCACTTGGCCCTATGCGTCCGATGCATAGATAAGCTGACCAGCAGAAAGTCGATGACGCTGACGGTGCTGATGATGTTGACGATGTTGATGAGAGTTACATTTAATTTGTATGTAAATTGCCGGGAAAGTAGTGAAAAGAGGCGACTGAAACAGCAAGTGCATATTGCCACTGCGTTTTTGCCATTTGAGTGCGCAGATAAGTATGCAGCGGTTTCTGCTACTTTTGTGGTCATGCCCAGCGAGAGAGAGAAAAAATGGTTGCAGAGAGGTGGGAGAGAGAAAGGGAAGAGGAACTCAAGGGATATGACGGACTTTTTGCGTAACTTTGAGCGGCTGTAACACGTAGAGCTAGGACGGTAGAAATAGTAAGCGACTTCCTTCAATTTCTTTAAGCTGTCGTCTTTAAAGTCCTCGAAATAATTCTGAAGAAAAATTACCATAAATAAAACTACATTAGGATTTTTGGTACCTTTTTGAGTAAGGTACCAAAAATACTACAAAAAATAGGGGAAAGTTAACTTCGGCTCGACCGAAGTTTTGTATACCCTTGCAGCTTCCATTGAAAACCAAAAAGTTTTTCTAACTAAGACTACCTTTTTGACCTTATTTTTCTATGGGATCTATACTATATAGATGTCTGATTTTGACCAAACTTGGAAATTATGGATAAACATAATACACTGTTAATTACGAAATTTAGAAGCGATTCCAGAACAAAAAAGTTTTTCTCACTAGAACTTCTTTTTCGACCGATCGTTCCTATGGGAGCTATATGCTATAGTCATCCGATTTCGACCAAGCTTTGTAGAATTGTGTAAAAGTATATAAAATAAGTGTATGCCAATGATAAGGACGTTTTCATTAAAAACAAAAAAGTTTTCCTCACTAGAACTAGTTTTTCGACCCATCGTTCCTATGACAGCTATATGCTATAGTCATCCGATTTCAACCAAACTTTGTAGAAATGTGTAAAAGTATATAAATTAAGTGTATGCCAATGATAAGAACGTTTTCATTACAAACAAAAAAGTTTTTCTCACTAGAACTAGTTTTTCGACCGATCGTTCCTATGGCAGCTATATGCTATAGTCATCCGATTTCAACCGAACTTAGTGAAATCATGGGAAAGGATAATAAACTAAGAAATACGTACTTTGGAGGCGTTTCCATTAAAAACAAAAAAGTTTTTCTCACTAAGACTAGATTTTCGACCGATCGTTCCTATGACAGCTATATGCTATAGTTATCCGATCCGGCCGGTTCCGACAAATGTGCAGCGCTTATGTACCAGAAGACTTCGTGCAAAGTTTGGTGAGGCTAGCTTTAAAACTGACGGAGGAGATAGCATAGAAACAGACAGACGGACAGGGCTAAATCAACTCAGCTCGTCATGCTGATCAAGAATATATATACTTCGGAGATACTTCCTTCAATGGGTTACAAACATACGCACAATTTTATAATACCCTCTGCAAGGGTATAAAAATCTTAAAAACTTTGTTGTGGTGTTTGTATATGCAAACATTTTTGGACTTCTGCTTCAGACGTGGCGGCCGTTTGGCTGCTCACTGAGTACAAAGTCCAATGGAGGCCACACACTTACAAAGGGGAATGGCTATCTTGGGCTGTCTTTTTGGTGTTTTTTGCGCAAGCTGCCTTTGGAATTCCCAAACAGTTTTGCCGTCGCTGGCATGGATAGGCTGCTCTTTGACATTTCAGGCTCAAGATCGCTGACTAGTGAGGATTTGGTCCCCCATGAAACGCGTCCGATCAACCTGCAGCCTCCTTTTGTTGTGGTGTGTGCCTCTGTTTAAAGTTATGCCAATAGCATAATAAAACCTCGAGCCAGTAAAAACCGCAATATTAACAGTATAAAGGTCATTAAAACAGTCATAAAAGTACCAAAAAATCTTTAAAAAATACTAAAAAATGATCAAGATAGAAAAAAATAGAAAATATATGAACAATCTTTGTAAAAATACCAACATTTTTTCTAATTTACAGAAAATTCACTCAAATCGCCTTTTTTTGAAGCCGTAAACTAAAAACTTCATAGGAACAACCAGAAAACGACCATAAATACCCAATACCAAACCTTTCAAAACGTTCAAAGAGAAAATACTATCAATGAACAAACCAACTTTTGGGGCCATGAACTAAATATAAAGTTTGAAAGGTCTATCTTAAAAATTGTGGCTCTGACAGTTTTTTGGCGTTTAAAGGGGGGAGACGGAAGGAATTTTCCAAATCTGAAACAAACTCGATTTGAATCGGCTATACACCGACTTCAAAAATTTGTGGCTCTATCTCTTAGAGTCTCTGAGATCGACGCGTTCATACGGACAGACGGACGGACATGGCTAAATCGACTCGGCTGTTAATGCTGATCAGTAATATATGTATATACTTTATAGGGTCGCAAATGATTCATTCTATCTGTTACATACCCTTTTCCTATTTTCAATGGGAACAGGGTATAAAAACTGGTTTCCCTCCTTAAGAAAATAAAACTATTATACATCAACTTAAGTTTATTAAAATTGTATCCATTCTCGTGTACTCGTGTCGTATATCCCACATACCATCTTCATCAAGCGTCAAGACATTCCCAAAAGCTTTATCGCATTCGGATGAACGGTTTAGTTTTGCAAATTTCGCGGTATAAAAATAGTCCCTATTGCTTAATGATATTGGATTCGCTCAACTTATATTTCTTGGGTAACATTATTCGGAGGATGCTAATCTTGGTACGAAAATTGTGCAACACATACGTAAATGTAAATTTTGGGGGCACTCATGTTAAAACACATACTAATATGTAAGCACACTAAAAAAAAATACTGGATTGTCGATGTGTACTCAGAAAAACGAGAATAACTTCGTCAAACGGAAACCAAATACATTTGGCCAACGTTTGTTCAACGGAGAATTAAGTGGACTTATATAATGAAACTGAACAACAAATCACATAGAATAAAATAGTGAAACCAGTGGGGGTCAAAGTTGAAATTTTGGGAAGAAAGGAGAAAATGCCAGATCTGTAACCCGCATTTCTTAGACATCAAGCTAAATCTGTCAAACCATTGATTATCATACTTTAGATTCCTCTCGTCGCTATTGGAATTTCAAAGGCTATAAGACATCAGACAGTCCATGCGCGAGTTATTTCAATTTAAGTGAGTAAAAAATGCAAAAAGCGGGTTTTGGGCCAAAACTTCAGATTTTGGGGGTGTTAGGAAGAAACCGAGTATGTGGAAATGCTATGGTCGACCTTCTCAACAGCGTACTGTGGGTCAATTCAAAAGTATTTTTTCGCTTCTTTTTTAGAATCTTTGGGCTCATTTTAGGTACTATTTAATTTCAATTTGTTAACATTTTGTATAATTTTTGCAACTTTCTTTTGATTTGTTTTTGAAACCTTGTGGAATCGACAGTGTTTTCCCTTTCTTTTGAAATCCAAAACTGTTGGCTATCGGTAACCCAATCAGTTAATGTTAATCATTTAATTGAAGCTTCTCATTAACTCATTTACTTGGTGTATCCTTTTCTGGTCTGTTGCCGGTGTTTTCTTTTTTTGTAGCTTTTGTTTCAACTCAACACAAACTCGCCTCTGCCCACCGCACTAAAAATAACAATTTCCGCTCTAATAAACATTTCCGCTTGGTGAAATTTAACATTTTACAATAAATTAAGTGAGAAGAAATAACCATAACCGTATAGCCAAAGCCCCCCGGGGGAGACAGCCAGAGATTATAAGCATACATACATACATAGCTGGTCTCGGTCTTTCCCTGTCTCTGTCTCTCTGTGTGTGTGTATGTGTGTGTGTATGTTGCTTGGATTTGGGCAACTTTTCTTATCAATAAAATTATGCTTGCTTGCTTGCTTTGACATTCAAAATTGATTTTCTGTTTTAAAGATGGAAAAAAGTAGTTTCCAAAAAAGTAGGCAGAAGCTTCACTTTCATTTTCGCGCCCACAAAAGCATGCCACATTCCATTCACTCACCCGTACCACTTGGGGCGGCACAAAAAGAAGCAACAGTTGTGGCATTTACTGCCGTAATGACATTTATGATTTGTTTGCTTCTGCCACTCGCAACTACTACAACATTTGCTTGAGTGAGGCCACTCGCCTCCCCCTACCACCTGCCGCCTGACAGCTGTCACAAGACTTCACTTTGGCCTGTCCATATACACGTACATCCAAAATGGAGCTCTCGCCTGCCGCCGGTTGGCATTTTCATTTTCACTTCTTGGCTTAAATTAAATTACAAGCCAAGTCAAAATGTGCGTGAAAATATATGGGAGTAGAGAGCGGCTCGCATATGTTTGGCTAAAATTAAAATCATATGCATGAAATGAGCGCGAAATTGAAATGAAATAAATAAGAGAGTGAGAGAGAGGAGAGAGAGCGTTGGGTGGTTTCGGTTGCCTGCCACTTTGACAGCGCCATTACCCAGGCGACGCGCGCCTGTTTGAAGTCTGAAAGCGGCACTCAAGACACACAGTGACACAAATGCAAAAACAAAAGAAACATTTCAGTTGGAAATGAAATGCTCTGTTGATTTCATTCTTCCATTTCAATTTCAACATTCTTTGAGCTTAAAGTTCTTAAGAAACAAGGTTTTTTGAAAAAAGCAAGATAATTGTAGAAAGGACAACGAGTAGCGAGTAAATGGTAAAGTTACTGCCGACAGTGACATCTTTAGAACAGTAAATAGCGAGTAACAAAATAGCGAGGAGCAAATAACGAGAAGGTCGTCTGTGCCGAAGTTTTAATACCTTTGCAAGTCATCGTTCTGATATTCTGATTTCGACCAAATATGCAAAATCTGGTTCAATAGACTCAGCGCGTTGCCCTGATCAAGAATATATATAGTTTATGGGGTCAGTGCTAAACATTTTGCTCTGCTTATTCATTGAGCAAATCGTCGCAAGCGAAGAAGATAAAAGTCATTTGCGTTTGTGTGAGTGAGGTGTCTGCTTGGGCTTGCGACTCACACAAGCCACACATACACACAAAACAAATAAAAGAAAAAAATACATTTTGAGTTGAGTCGTTCGGCTTTTTGCTCATCTACTGACTCTTTATAAGCGAGCGCTCAGTCGGATCGCTGTCTATAAATTGTAATTGAATGAGCAAAACAAGAGAAGCTCAACTGAGAAAAGTCAACTGAAAACAAAAACAAGGAGAAACAAGCGTGCATGGATTTTTTCGGTTTTGTTATTGAGCAGACCGCAAAGGTAAAAATGTTCAATTGTTATTTACGAGCTCTGGTTTTAGACTATTCAACTTATGTACTGTGTCTGCTGTGGTGCAGTGAATTCTCTGCTGTTAGACTGCTGTAACACTCAGCTGTTTCTGCTGCTTAAACTCCGCTGTAAATCTGTTGCATAATCCTTATTCCTTGACTGCTTTTCAAAGTAAACAGTTATCTTTGTATCATTGGACAAAGACAACGATCAACTCTAAATAAATTAAATTTATTACTTACTCTACCCTGTAGTTCAACTGGTTTCAAGGCGCTACCAGGCCCAACGACCTGATGCATCGCGTCGTTAACGACAGGTAATACATCACAGTGCTAGTCTAGTACGTGAACTACAGTGTGCACCCACCACTATACTAACGACTGGTAATGCAGGGTCGTACCGATCGGTACGTTTTCCGGACATTCCCATACAAAATTCGTTAGGCAAATACATGGCTGGTGGTTGGTCTGGTGGCGAGTGCTCACTACGAAGTGTTAAAGAATTCGTTAATGCCGCACCGGTACAGCTGAACTACAGGGTAACGACAGGTAAGGCATTACAGCGCTAGTCTAGTACGTGAACTACAGTGTGCACCCATCACTACACTAACGACTGGTAATGCAGGGTCGTACCGATCGGTACGTTTTCCGGACATTCCCATACAATTCCCATACAGGGTATTTTTTAGATCTAATAATTAAAATTAATTCTTTTAAAATTAATTTGAGTTGGAACAAAAAAAGAAGAAAGAAAACATGTATCAAAATGTTCCGCTGAATGCGTTCATTTTCATTTAAGCGTGTTGCTGTCGCAATTGTGTGGCTTTCTCTACTAACCAAGTTGAGGTCTTCTCTTGGTTTCACTTTCCTTAAGCCTGTTACAAGTTTGGGTATTTGTTGTGTTTAAAGCTTTAAGCCAAGAAGTGAACACCGTTCCCTCGACTGAACGGAGATTTATTTACGCCGCCCGCCTATTTGTATGCAATTAATTTTGTTTCTTTTTTCTGCCTCGACCAGTAGCAGCAGCACCCAACACCACGCCAAATACTTTAAGCAAATCAACTAAATTGCCAACGTCCAAGCGCGCCTGTCAGCGTTCTAATGAAAATTGATGTTATATGATTTACACTTTGTTTGGCTTTCTCATTGTTCTTGCTTTGTATAAACAAATAAACGAGTATATAAACTCGTTAGTATATATAATTATATATATATAAAGGCGAGAGTAAATTAATTACCCTCGATTAGGGCCAACGTATGCCATACAAATTAAGTAAACATTTTGGCAAGTATTTTGGGGTATTCAAATAGTTTATCTTAATTTTGGACATTGGAAAGCTAAGCTTCCCTAGACTCTGCTCTGTGTTGGAAAAGAGATTTTAGTTTTATTTTTACAATAATACAACAAAATTTGATCCAAATCAGTGGACTTTAGGTACCATTTAACGATTTTGTAACCTTGCAAACTTTAACTTAATACAACAAGCGGCTTTACACAAAATGGCAGCTCTATACAGCCACTACCAGGACTTCCCCACCTGACTATTTCCCATTTTCTGATCTTTAAATATAACTGGAATATTTCTTAAGGCTCTCTTAGTAATTTAGGTATAATTTCCTGTTTTTGTGAGCTGAGGTTGCATTTGCATAGCTAAACAAGTTGGCAGCACCGATAAAGACCCGTACTAAGCCGATTTTGCCCAAGTTGGCAACTCTGTACTGCAATAAAGACATGGCTATAATGGGAATTTAGGTACAATTTCTGGATTTTGTAAACTAAAGTTATTGTTAAGTAACTCAACCAGATCACAGCACCAGGGGAGTACCTTACAAAGCAATTATTACCCAAGTGGGCAGCTCTGCACTCCAAAAACAAAGAAGAAAGTCGGTCAAGCCCGACTATATTATACTCCGTACCAGTTGGGGTCGCCGCTCGCATTTGCTCCCGATTATATTATATAAAATCGGTATGCAGGGAACACCACGAGGAGGCCATTGCAATAGCAATGGGGTCGATATATGAATAAAGACCTACGAGTCGATTTGAGTTGCTTAAATACTTATCATTTAAGGTGCTGTTACATACTTTTGCACAAACTTATTATACTCTATGTACCTTTGGTACAGAGTATAATTAGGAGAGAGAGAGGATTGGCACGCGCCGCAGACAAAAAAAAAAAACCTTTGCATTTGTCAGAGCTAGAGATGGGCGTACATCGAAAACTACGCGGGACTCCGGAGTGACCAGAATGACTTAACATCATTGTGATTGCTTGATATTATGTTAGAATTAAAGAACTAGACTATTTTTATATTATTTGCAATTTAAGCAATCCTCGTCTAGTAGTCAGAGGGTATCGGCGATATTTTGTCCCGCGACCATCTCTAATTTCTCTCTCCAATATTGGTAGGGAAAGGGAAGGGGGAAAATGAGAGCGTCAGTTAGCTGCAAGAATCCAATTGGATCTAATAAACTAGCCATAGCTGTTAGGTTTTGTATAGGATTTCGTTGTTGGAATTACTCAGACAATATATTTGCAGGTTTAATTCATTTAATAGGTGAAATTTTTGGCCACAACAATCCAATATGAATCGTTAAATAAAAATTTGTCCTAAAATATTGTTGGCTATCACTTTGCTGTGTAGTCGTTGCTCATATATACATACATCTACATACATACGTATGTGTTTTGCTGCTGCAGGAGCAGCCCAGATATATTGAATTTTCGTTTGCTCATATCTTTATTAATGTTCATCCGATCTTTACCATTCCTTTGGCGGATCGATAAATAATCCTGATTACTAAATATGTCCAGAAGGAACGAACCTTCTATCTATAAAACTGTGGGAGATATTACGTTTTTTCCAATTTGCGGGGGCGGGAGGGGGCGTGGCAAACATTGAAAATAAACTTGATCTGCCTGCAAGTATAAGAAGCATAAGTCCCATACATGTCAAACCTCTATCTCTTACCATCTCTGAGATCTGTACGTTCATACGGACAGACAGACGGACAGACGGACATGGATATATCGACTCGGCTGCTGATGCTGATCAAGAATATATATACTTTATGTGGTCGGAGATGCTTCCTTCTGTCTGTTACATACTTTTGCACAAACTTATTATACTCTATGTACCTTTGGTACAGAGTATAAAAATATATAGCTCTTATTGAAATTTAGGTACAATTTGGGGCTTTTGTGAGCTGAAGTAACTTTTGAGTAACACAACAAGTGGGCAGCTCTGCACTGAAAAAATGTATAGCTCTTATTGAAATTTAGGTACAATTTCTAATTTTTGTGAGCTGATATAACTTTTGAGTATCAACAAGTTGGCAGCATGAACTAAGCAATGTTTACCCAAGTGGGCAGCTCTTATTGAAATTAAGTTACAATTTCTAGTTTATGTGAGTTGATATAACTTTTGAGTATTAACCAGTTGGCAGCATGAACTATGCAATGTTTACGCAAGACGGCAGCTCTACACTGCAAAAGATGTATAGATCTTCTTGAAATTTCTTATGTTTGTGTGTTTCTTGTGTTTTACTTTTGAGTAACTCAACAATTTGGCAGCACTAGGAGAGACTTTAACTAAACAGTGTTTGGCCAAGTTGGCATCTGTACTGCGAAAAATTGTTGTGACACTACGTTTGGATTAAAAGTTCGCTATTAAAATGTTTCCACATTGCTGGGTGTGTCCTCCTGGTGGGATGTCGCTCGGGACATAGGCGAGTGGCGGGCATTAGTGGCAGCGGCCGAGACCGTAAAACGGTTGTGATGGTTCTATTACCATCAAATGGCCAAAGAAGAAGATGAAGAATTTGTTACAAAATTGAAATCAGATCGGTTGACTATATCTTATAGCTTTCATAGAAATTTAGGTACAATTACTGGTTTTTGTCAAAACCAATGGTCATAATATTAATATAAATACAAGTTGGCAGCACCAGACGACTTAAACAATGCAATTTAGATCAAGTTGGCATCTTTTTAAAACAAAAAATTTACAAAAATTAGGCTTTAAGTGGTTTCAAATTAAATTTTTATAGGTTACAACAACATAAATTTATCGGTAGTCTATATCAGATTGGTCCCGTATGAATTTAGGTAAAATTTTACATATTTCCGTGCTTGCTAAAATATACAATCTAAAGCATAGCCTGGTTTGAACTAGTACAACAAATTGTCAGCTCTTGAGTCATAAGTCATCTAAGCCAAGTTGTCAGCTCTATACACTTTCACTTTATAATCTCCCCAGCTCAAAAACTTACCATTGCTGCCAACTTGCTTCAATAGATTTCTGTTTAATCTCCAAATTGGTTTAGACTATCAACAGAAGTGCATTTCATTAGAAAATTTGACCCTCCAGTAGTTTCGCACCAGAACATAAAAAACCCTTCTCTTCTCTCTTCCTCACCCGGCATTACAACAAACATAATCAAGTTAAGCCAAGGGAACAAAAGAATTTACGACCGTTGACAATGTGCACAAAAGTTACGTCACTTTTTAAGTTCCTTCCCAAACAACCGCCGCAACGACGTGTGAAACTTCTTGACGAGTGGCAAAACTAGGAAGAGCTGAAGGTTTGTAACCAGAGGGCTGCAATTTATGCAGACCGCTTGAAAAATGTACAACTATTTTTATGAAGCCAAACAGCGGGCAAAGCCAAGGACAAAACTGAAGAAAATTAGTTGAGAGAGAAAGAGAGGGGGAGAGCTGCCAACTTAATGTGTGAGTAGAGCTGGCAACTTGTTCTGTCTGAGAGCACTACATAAAATTTGTCCACATTTAGCCACGCATGCAAATGGTTTTTGGGTTCTGTAATTTATATATGTTTTTTTTTTTTGGCGTATTCGTCAAATGAAGCCATTTGTATGCCCGGCCAGGCTCTGGAGGATATGTGCACATGTTTATTTTGTCTTGCAGGACATTTCTTGGCGGTATGTGAGGCCATAAAAACAACAGCAGCAAGCGAAAAGAAGAAGCCACATGATGAGCTTAAGCCAAACTCGAAACTTGTTCATAATTTGCCTCATAAAAATGGGCAATTTGTGTATCATTTTGTTGGTGTTGTTGTTTTGGTAGACATAATGGGCGTGGTCCTTAAAGAAGAGCTGCCAAATTATTTGTTGAATTTCAATTGTGTGAAAGTGTTTATAAAACCCTCAATTGTTTAGATTTGATTAAAAGTTTTCTTTGTTTTCTTGATTTATTAGATCTGCCCACTTGGCCTTTACAATCCAAATTGTTGAAGTTTAAGAAATGAATCAAATATTAACAAAATTGGCTTTAGATTTACTTTCTTAGGCTGCAAACTTTCCAAGGAAAAACGCTGCTTTGCTTTGCTTTAATTTAAAATGCAAATCAATTCGATTTAATTAGACTTACTTGAGCTGCCAACTGAGTTCAAATTACTTTTTTCCAATACACATTTGCTCATTTGCATTGAGCTGCCAACTTGCTAAAGAAAAGCTCAACTAGACTTAACTTTATTAGATTTAATGAAAACTTACACACCTGAGCTGCAAACTCAGTTTGATCTGCGCATTTTACCATAAAGATTTGATCTGCCAACTTGTCGAACATGAACATGAAAATGTACAATTTGCGTTTTCAGCAGATAAATCTGATTTACGATTACTGATTTGCAATTACTGATGATTCTCTGTTGAATGACACTGAATGCTTAGATTAGGCTATTCTATGGCTTATTAAAATTGGTCAAAAATACATTGTCACAATTTTTGAGGGATTTTAACGCTGTAAGTTCGGCAGTTCATTTTCAAATTTGTTGGCCAAGCAGTCGATAAACTGTCTCATCAATCATGATTACCACATTTATCAGTCGCAATCGACAATCACTGTATTCATTGCCTAAAATCGGCATTCAAAAATCAGTAATCGAAAATCGGATTTATTTGCTGAATACGCCCATTGCTTCATTAGATTTAATGATAATTTAAACTTCAGAGCTGCCAACTAAGCTCAAATCGCAAACTTTCAATGTAGGAAACCAATAAAGCTAATAACTTGCTAAGAACAATCCGCAAATGTGCTTAACTTTATCAGATTAAGTAAAAACATATACTCTGCAAAGAACCCAAGCCAACCGAACTTAAATGGCTTATTTTAAATAACTAATTGATCTCTCGAGCTGCCAACTTATCGGACTTGCACTCCTGGTATGCAAACTCAGTGTGATTTGCCCATTTTGAAAAAAGAAGACTTGAGTTGAACTAGTTTCATTAAAGTTAACGACAAATTACTCGTCAGGGCTGCCAACTGCCTTCAAATTGCTTATTTCTAATGCTATTTTGTTCTCTTGGATTGCCAACAGGTTAAAGAAAAGCGCAGCTTTGCTTTACTTTATCAGATGTAAAGCAAATTTACTCTTCTAAGCTTTAAATTCAGTTTGTTTGGCACAATTTCAATAAAGATTTGTCAGCAAATGAGCACAAATTGCTTATTTTAAATGAATATTTGCTCTCTAGAGCTGCCAACTTGATCGGATTGGCACTCTTGGGATGCAAGACTTGCCCATTTTTAACAAAGATTGCACCTGATAGGTGGCATCTGGTGTTAAACAAGGAGTGGTCACAACAGGAGCGTCGAGACCAATGGAAGCCACCACAGCTGTCGTGGACAGAACGGCCGCCTGAGGAGGCGCCACTATAACGGGCTAAGGAGGCTGCGGCTCAGGCGGAGTGTACATGGGTGGGCCATCATTTTGGGGAAATGGCAAACATTCACATCCACTGTAGTAGCATCCCGAAAGAGATTCTTCATCACAAATGGGGCCGTTGCGCCGGTAAGCAACGAAATGCATTTTAATGGCCAGATTCAAATTTGCTCAGCAACACTTGTACGTACTCCATGATGATTTTTTGTATTGTTTGTTTTTCTTTGTTGCTTTCTTTTTTTTCATACTCATAGGTACCTCTGACAATTATCAAACTTTCTTCATAATTTCTATAACCCCCTGCGAGAATTTATCAGCTGTTTGGCAAAAAAAAAAACGAGTTGGCAGGCCATGCCAATTCTCAGAGCGCATTTGTGGCATCTCCTTACTCGCTCTGAGTATGTGCTCTGAGAATTTTCTGGAGCGTATTCTCTGAGCTAAGTAATTAGATGGGCTTAGAGAAAATTCTGACTTAAGGAATATTAAAATAATACCAAAAAAAAAAAAATATTAAATATAAATAAAATAAAAAAAAAAAAATAAAAAAAAAAAAAATATTAAAAAACAAAATATATTAATTTATATTTTTTTTAAAAATTAATTTTGTAAATTGTTGTCTTTGTTGTTAAAAAGTTGGCTTAACTTTCTTTCAGCTTGGCCGGTCATAATTTATGCTTTCCGACCACCTTCAACTTCTCTTTTTATTATTTTCCGTTGCAAAATACAATAAAAAGTGTGTTTGGACTTGACCTCTTGGGTAAAATGCTTTACTGTAAACATTTTACCTTTGTCAGCGTGCATTTCTGGGAATTTTACAACGCGATCATGAAAACTTTCTTACTCGGACGGCATGATGGCGACAACTTGTCCAAATTTTTGTCAGGGGGCATGAAAACGTGTTGACAGAAGAACAAAAGAGAAAGATATGTCATCCCGAAAGCTTTTATGTAAAGCTCAGCTAAGGGCGAGCTCTCTCAAAAGTTTGTGCAGCTTTTTAGTTGTCACCCGTTAGAAATGAAAATCCTAAACGTGCATGTAGAAAAGCTACCTGCCGCATTTAGAAATGGGAAAGCTAAGCATGGCGTTTAGAAAAGCTACACGCCGCATGTAGAAATGAGAAAGCTAAACGTACGCATGAAGAAAAGCTACACAAACGTAGTAGGTTGAAAATCGCTGTGAAACGTGTAGAAAAACTATATTTTCGTGTAGTTTTTACATATTTTTTCCTCTGTATAAAAAACTCAACGTAATTTCTTGGTTTCAATAAAGATGTGCTCTCTAGAGCTCCCAACTCAATGAAATTGGTTTAATTTCTGTAGATTTCTAATTAAAATGTTCTTTTCGGAGCTGTCCACTTGCTAAAAATGCTGCTAACTTGGTGTGAATTTTATATTTTCAATTAAGGTTTAATCATTAAATCTGCTAATTTGCTGAAATAGACTTAAAATTTTTACATTTAATGCGGATTTGCGCTGCCAACTCAGATTGAATTTTTTAGAATGAAAATGGGTTTAACGACCTGTTCTGATTTTAGTCAAAGTGAATGTTAGCAGGCTCAAGGTCGAGATTTGATTATAGTTCAATAATCAACCAGAACATTCAACAGAGAATACTTATGAACATGAACAGTAGCTGTGGCTGTGTAGACGGACGTTTCGGCTGCCGCCATGGCAAAGCCTTCGTCAGTACACTTCGTCAGTTGCTGTCACACCAATTTAATGTTTGAAGATTATTTCATGCAAATGTTGACCGTGACTGCGCCTCAAATGGTCCATCCACTTAGTTCAATTTTGGCATACACTTTCCAACATTTCGGCCGGTATCTCACGAATATATGCTTTAATGTTGTCTTCCAATGCGTCAATTGCAGCGGGCTTGTCTGTATAGACATGAGCTATAGCATAGCCCCACAAAAAATAGTCTAAAGGCGTTAAATCGCACGATCTAGGCGGCCAATTGACCGGTCCTGAACGTGAAATAAAATGTTCACCGAGTTCGCCTCTCAATAAGTCAATTGCACCGTCTTGTTGAAACCACATGTCATGCAAGTCAGCTCTTGCATTTTGGGCAAAAAAAAGTTGGATATTATCTCACGGTAGCGCTCACCATTCACAGTTACGTTACGATTCGCATCATCTTTGAAGAAGTACGGTCCAATGATGCCACCAGCCCATAAACCGCACAAAACTGTGACTTTTTCTGGATGCATTGGTAGCTCTTGCAATGCTTCTGGCTGATATTCACTCCAAGATCGACAATTCTGCTTATTTACGTACCCATTGAGCCAAAAATGAGCTTCGTCGCTGAACACAATTTTTCGGTAAAAAAGTGGATCTTCGGCCAACTTTCCAAGAGCCCATTCACCAAAAATTCTACGTTGCGGTAGGTCGTTCGGCTTTAATTCTTGCACTAGCTGTATTTTGAAAGGCTTCACACCTAAATCCTTCCGCAAAATTTTCCACGTTTTTGAGTAACAGAGGCCCAATTGCTGCGAACGGCGACGAATCGATAATTGATGGTCATCATTAACACTGGCCGATACAGCTGCGATATTTTCTTCAGTTCGCACTCTACGTAAGCGTTTTGGTGGTTTAATGTCCAACAATGTTAATTAGTGCAAATTTAGTCACAATCAGCCCGATTCAGTGGGTCGATTAAACTGACCATAAAATGGAAGAAGCGCGCGATGAACTTTAACATTCACTTTGACTTGAATTGTGTTTAGTTTAGTAAGAATTAAGTAAGGAAAAGCTCAAGCTTCCCTTAAATATGCACTAAATCTAAGTTTATACCATAATTTAAGATTCGATTTGTTGAAAATCTTTGCCAAATTTTGTTAAAGTAAAAATCAAAATTTTTTCCCCATTTTTCTCAGATTTATTTAAACGAATTTTGTGTGAAATGCAAAAATGCAAAAGCAGCAGCAGCAGAAAATGAAATGTTCAGCATTTTTCAAGCCAAGCACACAGAACGCAATCAATCAATCAGTCAAACAATCAGTCAATGTACCAATTTTTTTTTGATATTTTTCCTTTTGCCCTCTGAAAACTTGAAAAGCGAGGCGGACTGAAATTTTTCAGCAATTTAATTGCATAAGCCGCTTTAATTGTATGTGGTGGCGGCTAAAAGGGGCCACAGGAAGGACCACACCTGGCCTGAGCTGCAGCTATTAATAGAGCACACGGCGAGCAGCAGCAGCAGCAACGTTGAGGAGGATTTTCTATTGATTTTCAACATACAAATGTGGCAAAGTAGAAAAACGGAAATTCGCCTTGAGTGGGCACAGCACACACACTCACACACACACTGGACGTAAATAGTCACCAGAGTGTGTGTGTGTGTGTGTTAATTTTAAAACATTAACCAACTCTTTTGGAGTACAAAAATTATAGCACACTTTTGTGGGCAATTGGCCATTAAATTTAATTGCACATTAAGCATAATTAATTGCTTAATCAATTAAGTGAAACCAAATGACAGCAATTGCAGGCTAGTGCCAAGAAATTTTGTTGCATTTCAGGCATTTAGTCCGTTGACAGGTGTCCAGCAAACATCCCACAATGGATTTTTTTTTTTTGGGTAAGAAATTTAATGCACGTAACACCGCAGACACGACCACAAAATGCTGGGGACAAGGACAACAGCTTCAGCAGCAGCAGCAGCAAAAATGGCACACGGAAAGTGAGGAGTGTCCCACCAGCCAAGCCACATAATTGCACACACAGAGTCAAAGCCAAACACAAACAAAATGAAGGCAAAGAGGAGCGAGAAAATGTACACCAAGTGGAATAAAAAGCACAAAACATGGCAAAGTGGACAAAAGCGGAAGGGAGGTGGCTGCATACATATGCTATCCACGGGGAACATATGTGCGTCTGTATATATGTATGTATGTATAACTAACACTATTGTTCAAACGCTCAAAGAAAAGAACAGAGTGAAAAGGAACTGTGAATTTAGGTGAAGAAGTGCAATTTCTACACATTTCTTTAAGGCCAAGTTGGTTTTGTTTTCGGTAATTTTAGAAATGAAAGGCTTTTTTTAGGTTTTTTTTTAGTTTTTGGTTAAGTTGGCAGCTCTGGCATAAATGTGCTTAAAGTTGGCAGCTCTGGTGAGGCAATGATATTTTAACTTTAGATTTTCTTAATAAGAATTTAAGTCTAGTTGAGCCCAGCTGAGCTCTATTTAAATCAGGTTGGCAGCTCTGAGAAGCTCATTCTTAAAAAAATTCAAGTACACAGAAAATGGTTGTTATAAGTTGGCAGCTCTAATGAACAAAGCATTCTAGGACAACATTGTTTTAGTCTTAGCACAGCTGAGCTCCTAATTCTTACTGAGTTTGCTGTCCCAGTGTTGCCATTTTCTTTAGCAAGTTGGCAGCTCTGGTGTGCGATGCTGTGTTTTTAAAAATGTAATTTAAGCTTAGATGGCAGTCCTGGAGTATAAAACCTCTTGAAATCTAATGATTCTAAATCGATTTTTGTTTTCTTCAAAAGGTTGACAGCTCTAAAAAGCTAATGTTCACTTTAAAACAAGAAAAAAATCGGTCAAGCCCGACTATAACATACTCTGTAACTGTAAAATGCTGCCCATTTACGTTGCGACAGGTGCTGCCCATAATTGTTTGTTTTTCTTATAACTCCACTCGCAGATTCGTTCATCGAGGCACTCCACAAGGGGGTGTTCTCTCCCCGCTTCCTTGGGTCGCTGTAGTCAACCAACTGCTGCGCCTCATGGAGGCGGAGGGACATGTGGTGGTTACTTACGCGGATGATATTGCCATTTTTAAATGTGGAACCTTTCCGCAAATCTTATGCGACCTTATGCAGACCGCGTTGACGACACTCTCTGAGTGGGCGTCTTCTTGCGGCTTGGGTGTAATCTCGGAAAAGACGGAACTAGTCCTCTTCACACGGAGATACAAAGTTCCGGACCTTATCCCTCCTAGATTAAACAATATAAGTCTGGAGTTCAAAAACAATGCCAAGTACCTAGCCGTTGTTCTGGACAGGAAACTACTCTGGCATCACAGAACGAGTCAAGAAGGCAAACATTGTCCTCTTTTCATGTAAGCAGGCTATAGGCCGAAAATGGGGTTATTCCCCAGCAATTGTTCATTGGCTATACACAGCCATAGTACGTCCCATACTGCTCTACGGTGTTTTCGTATGGTGGCCAGCACTCGGGAACTAATCAGTCCTGAACTCTTTACAGAAAGTACAGAGAAGTGCTGAATTATGCATGAGCGGCGCCCTCCGAACCACCCCAAAGAAGGCGCTCAACACCATATTTCATCTTCTTCCTTTAGACTTAATGTCTGGACTTAATGCCCTGGGATTAAGAGAGTCTGAAGTCTGGAACGGTTGGTTGGCCGGGTGGCTCAGCGGCTAGTGTGCGCGACCGCTGTGCAAGAGGTCGTGGGTTCGATCCCGCCTCGGAACATCTAATGAAAAAGTTTTTTCTTTGAATAAACTTTACACCCGGTCACCCCTCTCTGCTGTTGGCGCCAGCTTTGTAGTAATTAGCCATGAAAAGCTTCTCAAGCTGCCGTTCGGATTCGGCGTTAAGCTGTAGGTCCCTTTCTCTTGTGCGAAAATTAGAAGCGCACAAGCCAAGAGATTGAGAGAGGCTCGGCTTTGGCCCTTTGGGGCTGTGTCAAGCCATTTTACATTTACAAGCAACTCGGGACACTCAACCATACTCAACCACCAAACCGCGGTTACCGCCTTCACAGATTACTGTATACCCACGATGTCATTTTAGAAACTCTTTGATGTCAATATCCCTAGTAGACATAACTGGGATGACGTACCACATAGCAAAGCTAATGCCATTAACATCTATACGGATGGATCTAAGCTCGATAACAAAGTAGGAGGGGGAGTTTTCTCCACCGACCTAGATATGAAAGTATCATTCCGTCTCCCTGATCATTGCAGCGTGTACCAAGCAGAACTGGTGGCCATCCAGGAAGCCGCCAGTTACCTTAGGAATTTATACATTTACTCAGACAGTCAAGCAGCTCTAAGGGCGCTTGACTTTCACACCAATAATGCCAAAACGCTGACGGAAATGCCGTAGTTCCTTAAATGAGATCGCTCGGCATCTCGGTATCCACCTTCTCTGGGTGCCTGGTCTCAGCAACATTGAGGGTAACGAGTTAGTCGACAGGCTGGCTAGACAGAGCACTACCATCCAGCTCCTCCCGGAGTAGAGCACGATAGGAATGCCCTTGGCCTCATATAAACTAATCACAAAATATGAAACCTGGCGCCTAGCTACTGAACGATGGAACAACCTTCCTGTTTGCTCTGTAGCTAGGGTCACCTGGCCCACGTTCGACCTAAAACGTACCAGTAGCCTTTTACGCCAAAGTTGAAGAAACATCTCACTTCTGATCGGAGACCTAACGGGTCACTGCAGCACGCTTAGGAGTCGCCCACAATGACTTCTGTAAAAGCTGCAAGTGTGAGGATGAGGAGGAAATATTACTGCATCTTATATGCATTTAGTAGATGGAGACTCAAAACACTTGGTCACCCCTTTCTACTCAACCTCTCGGAACTATCTGAGATAGAGATTCCGTTGCATGGCAAAGGACCGAGGCTTCTCTCTTGTCAAGAGGCAGCCCCTTCAGAGATTCGTAATTCAGAGGGACGATGGATCTTGGGCTCGGTCTGATCAGGAGATAGTTCAGGAGTTTGCTAGCAACTTGGAGGGACGATTCACCCCCTTCAGCTTAGCGTCGCCAGAGGATGTTGCCTCCACTCAGAATGCTCTCTCAACTGATACTGGCACACTATCTCCCATTAGACCTATCTCGCTGGACGAAGTGCTTGTTCAGATCCGGCAGCTAAAGCCCACTAAGGCCCTAGGCTTTGACGATGTTGACGGCAAAACAGTCAAGGCACTTCCGGATGTGGGAGTAATGTTTCTGCTAATGCTATTTAACGCCATGACTCGCCTTCCCTTCCTCATGGTTCCCAAGAAGGGCAAGGATCCTACGAAGCCCGACTCCTACCGACCAATTAGTCTGCTACCAACCTTCTCCAAAATGTTTGAAAGAATATTTCTTTGTAGAATGTTGGCAGTTTGCTCGGTTGAAAATGCTTTACCAGACCACCAGTTCGGCTTTCGTAGAGGACACTGTGCGCCTCAGCAGGTTCATAGAATCTCTAACTACATTTTAAAAGCTTTAGAGAACGCAGGCGTTCGATCGCTTATGGCATGATGGCCTGCTTTTGAACCTGAAGTCCCTCCTTCCTGCTGAACAATACTATATCTGCTACTTCGGTCTTTCCTGCTTGGGCGCCGCTTTATGGTTGAGCTCAGAGGCCAGCGATCAACCATCCGTTCTATTTGTGCGGGTGTACCACAGGGTAGTGTTCTCGGACCAGTACTCTATACCCTCTTTATCGCGCATCTGCCGTTTCCAGTTTTTCATCGCACCTTAAACGCCACTTACGCTGCTGATACCGCTTTTCTGGTTCCTAGCAATAGCCGCAGTAGGGCATCAGCTAAGGTCCAACAGTTTCTGGATGGCTTTGGTCGATGGGCAAACCGCTGGAACATAGCCGTAAATGGCTCCCTGAGACCCGGGAAAGTTGCTCGAGTGTGACCCTAGAATCCCGCATCTGGACTCTTCTGTTAAATACCTTGGTGCGTCTTTGGATCGCCGCTTGACCTGGAAGGCCCATGTGACTCGGGCAGCAACTACTGTTACAGCTAAGGCGAAAGAACTTGACTGGCTTCTCAAGCCTCGTAGCGGTCTTTCGTTGCGCTGTAAAGTCCTTGTGTACAAGGCTATAATCATGCCTTCCTGGACATGGGGGATCCCGCTGTGGGGTACGGCATGCTCCACAACCTTGAAGAAACTGGAGTCTTCTATAAGCCGAGTCCTCCAGCGCATCACTGATGCTCCATTCAACTCTTTACCGTGATCTGGACATTTTACCATTATGCGCCCAGATAAACATGCATACCAGCAGATACCATGACCGTCTGGTGGCCCACTCCAATAGACTTGCTTCTGATCTGGCGACAAACAGGCTCAGAAGAAGACTTAACCGACGTCATCCCACCTATCTTTGGATCCATGGAAGTCCTCTTTAACTTAGCTTAAGTGTATTATCTTGGCGCCCCTCTCCTACATATGCTTCATACCATAAACCCACGTTTCATCACCAGTTATGACCCGTTTGCGCAAACCCGGATCGTCGTTGACGTCATTCAAAAACTCCTGAGCGATACTAATGCGACGTTGCTTTTGCTCAAAATTTAGTTAAAAATCGAAGAGCACACAAAAACGTGACTAACCTTTTCAGTTGCGAAAAACAAACTACTAATCGAAATTGGCTGCTAATGCAAACATATGATAAACATATGTGTCCGAATATAACAAAATCAAAACATCGATAATCGATCACATTTTCCTTTGAACTCACCTCGTATATAGATATGATAAAATGAAGCACCAGTTGAGAATTGGCCACAAGTTGGCAGCTCTGTTTAACTATTAAACTTTCAATATCCAGTTTTCTGTAATTTTAAAACTTAATTGACTAAAGTTCAATAAACCATGATTAAAGTGTCCTTCTGCTGCCAAAAAAATAACCAACTTAAATCTAAGAAGATTTACCATCACCATCATCATTATAATGATTATCTTTTTGTTATTCTGGCGGAGATTAGTTGCTGCTTTGAGCCACTTGATCGGACATTTTAAGCTGCTATTCGAGCCGTTGTTGGGGCAAGGGGGGGAACGGAACAGTTGTAAATGTCGCCAATGCTGTCAAATTGCCAGCGCATCGCGCACCGTCGCTGTGATTGATGATGATGGCGACTAAACAGGGCGAGGAACAGGGGGCGTGTTGTGGTTGGTGGGCTGTTGGCAACGTTAATTATTAGCTCCCAGCTGGAAAAGTTGTTTATTTGTTTTCAATGAATTGACTTTAAATGAAAATCAGTGGATTTTGATGGATGCCGGAGGATGCTTTAACTAATTGATTGATGGATGGCTTCTACTTACTACCACCTCGACTTGTGTACACATCCCTTTTTTAAATTCATACCCGCACCCAGCGACACAATTAGGACGCCATTCAAACAGCCAACAGATATGTCAAAAGTTGCTTTATTGGTTTAGCACACACACACACACACACACAGACACACAGGAAATGGCAACCGAAAACCCAGAAACAACACCCAAGAAGACGTGAAAATCAATGGATGGAAACTGGCAATAGCGTTGGTGGCGTCTCTGTTAAAGGACCTTCCCCTGCCTAACTGTCTGACTGTCTGTCTCTATGTCTCACCGTCTGCCTAGCTGTTGGCATGTACAACATGCGGGCTCTGACCTGGCATAAATATCTATGTATGAATGCCTGTCCGTATGTAATCCTCTGTGTCGTGCTCTGGCCACACCTACCAAAATGACAGAAGCCCACAAGCCCCCAAAAATACAAACAAACAAAACACCAAGAGAAAATAAATGGAGGAAAAACACTAACTGATTAAATTCATGCGCGCTCCTTGCATACGAAATTCCAAATAAATGAAATAGCAACTAATTGCACAGCCAAACTGTACCTTAACTGTGAGGTTAAGGTGAAAACGGAGATAATTTCTAAAAAGCTCTCCTATCAGTAGCTAGACTGTACCTAGCATGTAACATAGGTTAAGTCGAAATGTGGGAAATTGGGTAAAAATTGTGTATATTGGAACAGTTGGAATTTTTTACTGTTCCACCTTATCTGTACCCAGCATTTAACTATCAGGGTAGATGGTAATACCAAATCAGTACCTAATTTGCACCTAACAGGTATCTATTTTGAAGCGAATTCTTCTTTAATGTTAACCAAATAAAAAGTTGGAGTTTCTACGGTACCAACGTATCTGTACTAAGGTAAAGGGTGATTTCTAAAGAGCTATAGGAAAGTTTTTCAAAAAAAACACATAAAATTCAGAAAAATGCATGAAATCTTTATTTGAATCGATGGTACTGATCATATAATTTAATGTTTAAAGATTATTTCATGCAAATGTTGACCGTGACTGCGCCTCAAATGGTCCATCCGCTTAGTCCAATTTTGGCATATTCTTTTTAACATTTCGGCCGGTATGTCACGAATAAATGCTTCAATGTTGTCTTCCAATGCGTCAATTGAAGCGGGCTTGCCTGTATAGACATGAGCTTTAACATAGACCCACAAAAAATAGTCTAAAGGAGTTAAATCGCACGATCTAGGCGGCCAATTGACCGGTCCCGAACGTGAAATAAAATGTTTACCGAACTCGCCTCTCAATAAGTCCATTGTTGCGCGTGCTGTGTGGCATGTGGCACCGTCTTGTTGAAACCACATGTCATGCAAGTGAAGCTCTTGTATTTTGGTCAAAAAAAAGTTGGATATCATCGCATCATCCTTGAAGAAGTACGGTCCAATGATGCCACCAGCCCATAAACCGCACCAAACTGTGACTTTTTCTGGATGCATTGGTAGCTCTTGCAATGCTTCTGGCTGATATTCACTGCAAAATCGACAATTCTGCTTATTTACTTACCCATTGAGCCAAAAATGAGCTTCGTCGCTGAACACAATTTTTCGGTAAAAAAAAGTCGATCTTCGGCCAACTTTCCAAGAGCCCATTCACCAAAAATTCTACGTTGCGGTAGGTCGTTCGGCTTCAATTCTTGCACCAGCTGTATTTTGAAAGGCTTCCTAAGTCCTAAATCCTTCCGCAAAATTGTCCACGTTGTTGAGTAACAGAGGCCCAATTGCTGCGAACGGAGACGAATCGATAATTGATGGTCATCATTCGCACTCTACGTAAGCGTGTTGGTGGTTTAATGTCCAACAATGTAAATTTGGTGCGAAACTTAGTCACAATAGCCCGAATAGCCGCTTCAGTGGGTCGATTAAACTGACCATAAAATGGAAGAAGCGCGCGATGAACTTTCTTAACAGAGCACGCATTTTGATAATAAAATTCAATAATTTGCAAGCGTTGTTCGTTTGTAAGACGATTCATGGTTAAATTATAGACCAAACTGAAGATGTTTGACAGTGAAACAAAACACGAAACGTGCGTGAGCTGTTTAAACCAGTGTTGCCAAAAAGATAATAGCTTAAAAATCACCCTTTATAAGTTCTAAATTGATCCCAGAATGAAGGGAAATTAACTTAATGTGCATTTGACAACTGTACGAGTGCGTAATTTGCCAATTACTTTTCATTTCAATTTTGTTTCCGAAAAGTTCCAGTGGAAGTGGAATTGAGAACATGCCTGAATATAAAAGAACAAAGAAAGCTTTACTCAATTACCTTATTAGTAACAGAACTGTACCAATTCATTACTTGAACTGTACCTAATATGTATCTAGTTTTCAACCAAACTTTCTTTGAAAGAACAAGGAAATTTTCTACGCACAAAAAATCAGTACCAAAACTATACATAACTTTTTACCTACTGTAGCTTAACTGTAGTCAGTTTGTTAAAAGACCACTGAGAACTTCTACTAAACTACCTCATCTGAAGCTAAACCGTACTTAATCAGGGACTTAACCCACTCTATATTAAAAGTAGGTTTGTTTAAAGGATACACAAAAGAAGTCATACAAGTGGAACCTCAAAGCAAACAAGCGTCAAAATGTCCCCAAAAATCATAGTCAAATTTTGATCTACATCCATTTAGTCTAGGCCTGAACACTTGTTGCTCTCCTCTTACATTAAATACACTCGCCACTCTAACAAAATAAGGACTCCCCGCCAGGCGGCCAAATAACAAACCGCATTAAAAAAAAATCCCCCCAAAAACAAGCAGAAAAAAAAGAAATCACAAAATATGCTGTTTATGGTTCGTGGTGTTTCATTCAAACGAAACAAAATAAAAAAAAAAATATAATAATTCGTGGGCTCTTGGGTTGAAGTATTTGCAAATAATAAGCAGTAAGCAAAAATTTCCAAAGAATTTGGCATCGTAACAATAACAATAACAGGCACCAGGGACCAGCAGCACCACGAGGCAGCAGGAACAGAAGACAAGACAACAAAACAAGGCGCAACAAGCGTAATTGTATGACGTTCTTTTGTCCGTGTGTGGATGTGTGTGTGTGTGTGTGTGTGTGGGAGAAAGGTATTAATGTATATGTACAAGGTACGTATATGATCATGTTTATAAGTCACGTCAGGCGTATCAACAGCGCAACATACTATCAATATACGTAGCTAAATACAGGGTGACAGGCAGTAGAGTATTATACATTCATAACCATGGCACAATAATTACAAGGTAGCGCACCCGAAAGTGCCTAATTGCATGGGCGAGAACTTTTAGAACCCCAGGACTAAGGCCCGATTTCTCAATATGCGGTTAGTCAACTTGACAAGCAGTTAAACCGAAATTGAGTGTCTCATGCTGGTTAAAGTTAACCTCTAGTTTCAATGCCGATGGAATTATCGATATATTTTATCGTTATACAAACAGCTGGATCCAACATTTGATTTGTTTATTTAATTATTTTCTGCCACAAAATGTTTATGAATAAACGAATTTATCAACTCCACGCAATGGAAATGGAATTTGAAGAGGCAGAGCAACGAATAAACAAATCAAGAGCTCTGATCTGGATGATGCCACATTTGTTCAATGATTCAGGTTGACAAAATCTACATGTAAAATAATTTATGCTAGGATCAGAGCTTAAGCCTTGACTTCAGTTGCGATTCAATTTGTTGTGACTAGGATTGTTAGCAGGACTTGGCGGCGCTGCGTTCTTACAGATGCATGTGGCAACTTCCTTATCACTGCAGCCGACTTCTGTGTAGTCAGCGTTCCTTTGATAAGCCGTGCAGGTAAACTAGTGTCCTGAGTCATTGCTTTTGATTCATTGCAATCAATTTGATCAATTTTAATAAATTTTTCGAAAAAAATATTACCAGCAGCATTCAATTACATTAAAAAATCCTTAAGAAAAATACGATTCTGCTAACCGCCACGAAGAGCAGATCACCATATTGCGATTTGGTCTCGCATTTGGTCCACCATGTACCATCCGTCCGATTAATGAGGAAGAGATCAAAGAACAGATAAAGCGATTAAAGCCTTGCAAAGCCCCTGGATTGGATGCTGTTGACGGAAAGCGTAGTCAAATCTTTCCTTATTATGTCGGCTGTTTAACGCTGTTTTGGAATTTGGTCATTTTCCAAGCCCTTGGAAACGTGCCTTGGTGGTCATGGTACCGAAAAAGAACAAGGACCCACATAATGTAGACTCTTATAGCCCTATTAGCATCCTGCCTGCCTTCTCTAAGATTTTTGAGCGACTTCTTCTAGCAAGGCTTTTGACAATTGACACTTTTGAGAGTGCGCTTCAAGATCACCAGTTTGGATTTCGCAGTGCAGTAGAACAGGTTCACAGAGTAGTTAATCATATCCTCGATGCCTTTGAGAAAAAGAAATACTGTTCTGCAGTATTTTTAGATGTACGCCAAGCCTTCGATAGAGTCTGGCATGAGGGTTTGATGTATAAATTAAAGCCGATACTCCCGGAGTCTTTGTGGAGACTTATTGACTCTTTTTAGACTAACAGAGCTTTCTCTGCTGAAGTGCGTGAAGCGCTATCCTTGTTACGTCCTATTCGAGCTGGTGTCCCGCAAGGAAGTGTTCTTGGCCCTGTTTTGTACACAGTGTAGACTGCTGATCTTCCATATCTTGATATCCAAGGTTCACTTACTGCCACCTATGCCGATGACACTGTCTTTTTGTCTTCAAGCAACAGTCGCAGATCTGCCTCTAGAAAAGCTCAGGAATTTCTCGACGAATTGGAATGTTGGGCCTCACGATGGAATATAGGTGTTAATGTGGAGAAGATGCAGCATGCTACTTTTACACTTCGTAGGGGCAATACTTCTCGACTCACTTTGGACGGAGCTCGAATTGCCCATAAGAACATCATAACGTATCTAGGTGTTACACTGGACAGGAGGCTTACTTGGAGACCCCTCGTTAACCGGGTGTGTGGCTCTGCCCGTTTTAATCTCCGGACGATGGACTGGTTACTTCGGCCAGAGAGTGGCCTTTCCCTTAAAGCTAAAGTCAGGCTTTTTAAGACCATAGTCCTCCCTACTCTTAACTGGGGTATTACATGTTGGGGAACGGCCTGCACCACTACCATTAAGAGAGTTGAGGTTTGTGTAAGTAAGGCTCTTCGGGGCTAATACCACCATATTCCGGGACTTGGGCATTCCCACTTTATGCGAAACCATTGAGAAATATTCAAATCGATACAGGGAGCGGTTAGTTTCTCACAATAATCGATTTGCCACGATTCTAACAAGGTTCATTCGTCGGCGAAGGCTGAACAGAATTCACCCAGCGGATTTGTGGATATTTGGACGAGCACCTCAAGGTCGCCTTATTTAATTTGATTTATTATTAAGTTCTTTCAGCATGAAATCGTTCAAATGAATGCGAAGCACGTTTCAATAAGAAATATTTCAAAAAAATTCACAAAAATACCTAATTTTTTGACCGTGTCTGGTCACCCTAATGCAGCGATAGGAATTTATCGATATCAGATGAAACTGTTGTTGAGAAAACCAAATTACTTGACCGCTTGTCAACTGGAGAAACAAATTTGACCGTCGCACTGTGGGCCAGAAATCTCATTTTTTGGCCAAAACTCTGGCATTTCTACACCAGACTAGCTAGGAAGCTAAAGTTTTTTACGAAATGTTCTTAAAAGATTGAACTTAACGCACATAATTTTTAAAAAAATAAAGCAATTTTAAAACAAACTGATAATCCAAGTCAAAGTTGGAAAATTTTTCAACTTTTTGGATTTTTAATTTAAAAAAAAAAACTTGTGGTTAGACCTAACCCAAATTTTGCAGAGAGGATATACAAGTGTAGATTGTTTCTAAGAAAAATAATTGTCATGATCGGATAAGTCGTTTATGAGTTATTAACTCAAAATAGAACTGACTTTGAATGCCCACCCTGTCAACGATTTTCAGTCAATCTGACTACTTTCACCCTTATTTTTATTTATTTAACGTGTTCTTTACATTCATTTCTTAAATCAAAAAATAAAATATAAAAAATTAATTAATTAAAAAATAATTTTTGTATGTATTTTAAACCGTAATTCCGTGCTTCTAAAAGTATGTTACACATTTTAATCCATGGGAATAAAAATACCTTAGCTATCACAGTTTGGCTTCATGGTCCAAATTCCGAAGTTTTAAAAAAGAAAAGCATACTTTTCGGCTGACTTGAAAATTGAAACTGGCTCGATGCCAAATGGGGATACATTTTTAAAAGCGATTTAATAAAATCCAAAGCAAAACCGCGCAAAAGCGCATACCTCCAGTTATAGTACAATATTCAAAGAAAATTATTTGACATGTTACGAGTGATTAGCCAGTGGCACCAGTGGGCACTCTCAAATCAAAGTTGCCAAATGTAAAAAAACCCAAAAAAATTACTGACTTTTTCCATTCTTTATGAAAACGAATACAATTGGAAACTTCTTTATAATTTTTTATTTAAATCTATTCCGTAGCCGAAAATATATAATTAATCTCTAGAAGCTGTTTCTTTCCTAGTTTCGACTATTAATTTTCCATTTTTTGGAGCAATTTCATGAAAAATCAACTTTGAATTGCTGCCATTCAAAAACCAAGAAGTAAAAATGTTCCAAATTTTGGCATAAAATAGCTATAAGTATTCTTAATCGTTTCCGACAATCGTCTTATCAAGTTTCCCAAACAAAAAAGTGGGACTTTTTGCCAAAATTTCGGCCTGCTGGCCCAGTGTGCGTCGGTTGGCCAACCGGAACCTTTGAGTAATCGGGCCTTAAAATGGCTTACTTTAATAATACAAAATTTTTTCGCATTATGTACCTTGACTATGGAAATAGACATCTAAATTTGATCAAACTTGGTTTAACAACTTGAAAGCATTTTTTTTATTGAGGAAACTTCCTCTGACATTAAAACATTTATGCAATTTTTGTACCATGTTTGCTATAAGAGCTATAGATGAAGTCATAACCTTTTGTGCGCACTTAACATAACATACTTAAGAGCTCTTGGTCTTTTCAACTATTGGATGGTTTACTCTTCCATTTTATGCACATTTCTGGCAACATTCTTATCCAAAAAGCCACCCTGTATAAGGCTCCAACATTGTTGCGGTTGATACATCTGCCACTGTTGCGGCTAGTGGCGGTGTTTCTGTTTTTGCTACTTCCTCCTCTGCGACTTCTTTGTTGGGAACTAAAGACGAATGTCATTTCCACGCGACTTCCGTTTTCTGTTTCGCTTTCTCGATGCCCCGTTACACATTTTGTATAGCATACTTTCAGGCTGGTGGTTTGTTATTTCAGCAAAGGCAACAGCAACAGTTGCGGCCATTGTGTTTTGTTATTGTTTTTCATTTTTTATAACCAGTTTGATGTGTGCTCGAATGGGCCGGAATGGGTCTGGGGGGGTCAGGCCTTTCGCTCAATTTCAACTTGTTGCGTTTTTTATTGCAGCTCGTCATATGTGTGTGTGTGTGTGTGTGTGTAACCTTTCACCCTTGAGCTCAACTAAGTAAAGTCAAGTCAATGTGTACCGAGCCAGCAAGGCCAAGTAATCAAGCTAACTGTTTATGTGCATTCCAAATGTCCCGTTACCTTTTAACCGTTATCCGTTATCTGTAACGCAACTGTCAATGTAACTGAGCCGCCCCAATCGTCTCGCTGTTCCTGCTACGAAATTGAATTTGCGATTTTATACGCCAAATAAAGAAGAAGACGCCGAAGAACAAACAAGGCAAGCAAACAAATTGTAAATTCTGTTTGATTTTGTTTTATTTATTTTTTGTCTGTGAAGGTTTAAAAAGGTCTTTAGTGCCAGACTTTTGAATTGAATTAGGGCTGCAGAGTTGGTTTTCGATAGATTCATACACAATTGTTATGGCTTGTTTAAAAGCTTGAAATGTACCAAATATCTATGTCAGCTATGTTATATAGCCAGCCGATCTTTATCAAACTTGAAAGAACAAATTATTAGAGCGAAGCTCTCTTACGGACAAAATCCAGAAAACGATTGTCTTTGCGACAGATTTCATTGGCTAAGCTTTTGACTTTGCAAAGTCAGCAGCTTTGGTCTTTGCAAGACAACCATAGCAACAGGTGGGTAGTGAGTGGGTGGATGTTGGAGGTGACTTAGCTGTGACGCAAACAGTGCCCAAAACAGTGACCGAAACAGTGACCAAAACAGTGACCACATAGTGACCTAACAATGAACAAAACAGTGACCAGTACAGTGACCAAAATAGTGACCAAAACAGTGACCACACAGTGATCTCACAGTGACCATAACTGTGACCAAAACAGTGACCAGAACAGTGACCATAACAGTGACCAAAACAGTGACCAGAACAGTGACCATAACAGTGACCTAAACAGTTACTTATAAAGTGACTATAGGAGTGACCAAAACAGTGACAAAAACAGTGACTAAACCAGTGACCAGAACAGTGATTAAAACAGTAACTTAAATATTGACCATAACAGTGACCTGAGCAGTGACCAAAGGAGACCCTGCGGTTTGCGCCAATTACCGCGGGATCAGTCTCCTTCCCATCGCATATAAGGTTCTATCATGCATCTTATGTGAACGTCTAAAGCCGAGAATAAGTGAAAAATCCACCACGGACCAGATATTCACATTGCGGCAAATCCTGGAGAAGACCCGAGAGAGAAATATCGACACCCACCACCTTTTTGTTGACTACAAAGCCGCCTTTGACACGCCGATAAGGTCAAAGTTCTTTGAAGCCCTGTCTACCTTTGGTATTCCAGCAAAGTACGTTCGACTTTGCATGATGACGTTGAGAAGCACACAAAGCTCCGTCAAAATAGGTAAAGACCGCTCCGAGCCTTTCGATACCAAAAAGACGTTTTAGGCAGGGTGATACCTTATCGTGCGACTTCTTTAATCTGCTGATGGAGTACATACTGCGCCAGTGCCCAAATGCTAACAGAACGGGCACCATCTTTACCAGAGATAACATGCTACTTGCATATGCCGATGATATTGATATCATCGGCAAAAGCGAATCTGTGGTAAAAAAAGGCGTTCTCAGAGATAGAAAAGCAGTCAAAACTTATGGGCTTAGCGGTAAATGAGGATAAGACGAAGTACCTACAATCAACGCGCAGTGAGTCTACGCTTGGACAATCTGTTGCAATGGGAGACTACAACTTCAAGGTTGTTAAGGAATTTGTCTACCTCGGAACGACGATAACCAGCGACAACAACACCAGTCTGGAAATCCGAAGAAGAATTACTCTTGCAAACCGATGTTATTAGGAGTTCAAGAGCAGAGCCCTCTCTCGGAAAACGAAAATTGCGCTATACAAGTCGCTTATCATCCCAGTCCTGCTATACGGCGCAGAAGCATGGACAATGACAAAAGAGGATGAGGCGGCAATTGGCGTGTTCGAGAGAAAAGTTCTTCGGAGGATTTATGGACCTCTAAACGTTGGCGGCGAATTTCGCATCCGAATGAATCGCGAACTGTATGAGCTCTATGGGGACACTGACCTAGTCAAGCGCATAAAACAACAGCGGCTGCGCTGGATAGGACATGTTACCCGTATGGATGATAACGCTCCAGCAAAGCGTGTGTACAATCGGCATGCGATAGAGTTGGGAGGCATTCCCCCGCCTGGTCGACCAAAGCGGAGATGGCGCGACCAGGTGCAGGGAGACATTGCGAAGCTGGGAGTGTCCTTCTGGTGGAATGTCGCTCGGGACAGAGGCGAGTGGCGGGCATTAGTGGCGGCGGCCGAGACCGTAAAACGGTTGTGATGGCCAAAGAAGAAGAAAGAAGAAGAGCAGTGACCAGAACAGTGACAGAAACAGTGACCTATACAGTGACTAGAACAGTGACCAAAATAGTGACCAAAACAGTGACCACACAGTGATCGCACAGTGACCAAACAGTGACCAAAGCAGTGACCAGAATAGTTACCAAAGCAGTGACCCAAACAGTGACCACAAAGTGACCAAACAGTAACCATAACAGTGACGAAAACAGTGACATATGTATAGAGTGACTAAAAAAGTGACAAAAACAGTGACTAAAGCAGTGACCAAAACAGTGACTAAAACAGTAACTTAAATATTGACCATAACAGTGACCTGAGCAGTGACCAGAACAGTGACAGAAACAGTGAACTAAACAGTGACAAGAACAGTGACCAAAACAGTGACTTAAGCAGTGACTAAAACAGTGACCAAAAAAGCGATTAAAACAGTGACTAGAACAGAGACTAAAATACTGATTATAACAGTGACCTAAACAGTAACCGAACAGAGACCAAAACAGTGACGGAAACAGTGACCAAAGCAGTGACCAAAATGACCATAACAGTGACCAAAACAATGATTAAAACAGTGACCACTCAGTGACCGAACAGTAACCTTAACAGCGACCAAGAGAGTGACCAAAACATTGCCCGAGTTTTAGATTTCACGAATTCCGGTCAAAAAGTATCGGTCAGAACACAATAAAAAATGAGCAGTCGTCCCTAAAAGATCGTAGAATCGGCACTTTCGATGTTGTACACTGTCGGCTTTCAATTTGTCGATAGTGCCCACTATTGCCAACACTACTGCGTGTGTATCGGTAGATGAATTAGATGAAGTTTCTTTTTTGTGCTCTTTCTTTAACAATTCAAATTTTAAGTAACATTTAAAATGAATTTCATACGGATGTAGCCATACAAAACCAAAACTACTTCATATTCCTTTAAAAGTGTTGTAATTTCAAATCAGATTATCCCTTGCAAAGAGCTCTGCTCGTAAATTTTTATTCCCTTGCAAAGGGTATTATAAAATTGTCCGGATGTTTGTAACGCATAGAAGGAAGCATCTCCGACCACATAAAGTATATATATTCTTGATCAGCACGACGAGCTGAGTTGATTTAGCCCTGTCCGTCTGTCCGTCTGTTTCTATGCTATCTCCTCCGTCAAATACGCTGCACATTTGACGGAACCGGCCGGATCGGATGACTATAGCATATAGCTGCCATAGGAACGATCGGTCGAAAAACTAGTCTTAGTGAGAAAAACTTTTTTGTTTTTAATGAAAACGCCTCCAAAGTACGTATTTCTTAGTTTACTATCCTTTCCCATGATTTCACTGAATTTGGTCAAAATCGGATGACTATAGCATATAGCTGCCATAGGAACGATCGGTCGAAAAACTAGTTCTAGTGAGAAAAACTTTTTTGTTTTTAATGAAAACGTCCTTATCATTGGCATACACTTATTTTTTATACTTTTACACAATTCTACAAAGTTTGGTCGAAATCGGATGACTATAGCATATAGCTCCCAAAGAAAAACTAGTTCTAGTGAGAAAAACTTTTTGTTTTTAATGAAAACGTCCTTATCATTGGCAGCCACTTATTTAATATATTTTTACACAATTCTACAAAGTTTTGTCAAAATCGGATGACTATAGCATATAGCTGCAGTATGTATAATCGGTCGAAAAAGAAGTTCTAGTGAGAAAAAGTTTTTTGTTTTAAACGGAATCGCCTTGAAAAAATGTACATGTTAGGTTGTTATGCTTTTCCATGATTCCACTAAATTTGGTCGAAATCGGACTTCTATATAGTATAGCTCCAATGGAAAAGTAAGGTCCGAAAAGTAGTCTTAATTAGAAAAACAAACTGCAAGGGTATACAAAACTTCGGCCGAGTCGAAGTTTACTTTCCCCATATTTTTTTTTTTAATTCTATGAGTTGAAACACGACAGCAAAGAAGTTTTTTTTACCAAAATCAGCTTTTTGTACCAATATTTGTATGGCAACTATACGATATAGTCTTCTGATTCTGATCAAGCTGGGTGTGATAACTCGATATTAGATAAGTAACATACCTGCTGAGTTTGAAGACGCCAGCTATAAAAACATACAAGCATGTTTTCTGTACCAAGATTTGTATGGCAGCTATACAATATACTCTTCTGATTTTGACCAAACTCTTCCTAATTACTTGCAATTAGCTGATGATTAGGCCATCTGAGTTTAAATAAGCCAGCTACAAAAACAGAAAAGTTTTTCTCACAAAAACCTTTTCTCTGAACCATTATTTCCTAGAAAGCTTGACGATAATGATCCATAATGATCCCTTTATCAAGCAAAAATTAAACAAAACTCTTACCTCTTGTTGACTAGTTTTCGCCTTTCAATTCAGAATTTGAGCCAGCGCTTTTAGTGATTGTTCCGCTTGAGCGCTGCGCTAGGAGTTCATAAGCAAAATAAAAGAAAATAAAATAAATATGGCAACGGAAGCGCCAACACTGCAAAATGGAAATTGCTAGCAATTTCCATAAGTCCCTGCTCCCACTTCGCACTCGCTCGCTCATCTCAGTGATTGCAGTGAAAAGTAAATTGCAAGTTAAAGTTAAAGCTAAAGTTTTGCCAGACAAATTGGCATATGGCAAACAGTATTGCCTCCGGCTCCTGACTCAATTAGAATCAATCAATCAATGTGCATAATTAAATTGCTCATTAGGCGCCAAAAACAACGGCCACAGGCGGTCGCCATCAAAATGGCATGCCAGAGATATTAATTAAACAGAGCTACCTTTTTTTTTTTTTGCTTTATTCATTTACTGTTTGCTGAAAGGTTGCTTCTCATTCTCATCCACCCCTGGGGATCATTTAGTAGGCACTCTCCAGCACCGCAGGCAAAAGGCCAAAGCAAAGGCAGCTACCTGGGGCGGTTACCAAGAAGGTAAATAAAATGTTCAAGAGCCGCATAAAATGCACTGCTTATTCTACACTTGTTCGGCTTCAAAAGGTTCGTTCAGTTATTTTCCGTTTGACTTTTGCCAATTTAAACTCGATTTTATTTCCATCCCGAGGCACTTTTTGGCTCAGACCGCAATTTAACTAGCCAACAAAATACAAAAGAAGCGGAGAAATCAAATCACAAGAATATAAAACGAAATCAGCATGAATCAATCAAAGTTGGACCCCACTTGAGATGAACAACTCTTAATATGAGGACACTTAACTGAAGTTTAAGAACGACATTTGGACAAGCTTGTGTATTAAAAGCAAAACCAAAACCAAAACAATATAAAAAACACAAAATTTGACATAAAAACTCTAAGGAAAATATTGAAATACAAATACAAATACAAATGCAAATTAAAAAAAAAACGCCTTTTAATTCCAATTCATTTCATTTACTGAAAGTCTGCAATTACTTGGTCCTTCGAGCCGGATAAGCTAAGCAGAATCATGCATAAAGTCAATGGGGGTTTAACGTGAGCACCTGTCATGATGGCTTAATTCCACGGTGCCAAGCACAGGGTTGAAACGTCCACAGTGGAACTTCAAAAGAAGCCCCAAAGGTACCAATTGGAGTCACTACTGCATGGTCGTGACTCCCTCCTTGGTGAGGAGCGAGGCCTACCAATACCTCTTCCGATCCCGGTTGAAACGCAACTCCACGTCGAGCCCCTAAGTAACTCTACCCGCATTTGGGTGTTAAACCACAGCCACCACGATACTCCACGAGGGGCCGCACCACAGCCAGAAGGAACAAGTTCCGCGGGCTCTGGCTCCCGTGTTACCAGAATTAAGCTTCCGGTCAAGCTCCGTGTCTGCAAGTACACTACCAATTTAAACTCCAAAGCAGTTTCGGGTTGGTGACCCACGGATAACATTGAACAAAGCTGTTAGGAATAGAGCATAAGCTGACAAACGCCAGCTCACAGATGGAACAGTATACACCACGATTCATGGTCGTGGTTTTCTCACTGGTGGGAGCGCAGACTATTCCTTCCTCTTCCGCAGGAAGCGGCTTACAATCATTGATCAGTGATCAAACTGCAGTAAACAGCAGCCAGCTTATGTCCCCAACACCCCTAAGGGCAGAGAGTTGAGATCGTCTCTGTGATCCCAATCGTCTGTGGTACCAGAAAAGACCTCTGGTCAGGCTCGTGTACCCAAAGGGAACACTTCCAGTCTTAGCACCATGATGCATGGGGACTGGTGGCCCTCGAAATCATGCATAAAGTTGAATATCGTCAAACTTCAACATGTGCATTCATGTTGCATTTCTTACTAGAAAAGTGCCACTAGCAAACACTTGGTCCTTAGAGCCGGATTTGCTAAATTTCCACCTAGTATGTAATTCTCAGCTGCTTGTGCCCACATGGCTTAGATTTTTTTTAAAAGCAATGCTAATGAGAACTAGAAAGAATCCACACTTCCACATAAGAGCTGCTGAGTTACTGATGCCTAGTTTTTAGCAGGTACTTTAAAGTTAACAAAAACAGCAGGCGCTTATGGATCTGTTTAGAAGAAACCCGTATTACTAAGAGATAAATACCCCAAGGAACGAGACTCAAAGAACCAATGACACAAAAAACAAGCTTATTTTAAGTCACAATATGTGCTATCTACCGCAGTTAGGAAGCTAAATATGAATAACAATTACCAAAAATAGTAAAATATTTAATCTTATCAAACTGAACTAACTAATACTGGATACCAAAAAACAAGAGTATCCACTGCAAAGCTGCAGCGGCTTGGAGTAGCACACTTTTGTGAGCTCTTAAAAAACCAGCAGATTATCCAATATAGAAAGACAATTGTTTACCCGCATTCGAAAGCAAAGTCTACTTATGATAGGATCGGGAGATTTTTAAAACTACTGCTGGTGTCTTCAATATTTTTGGTAATTTGAGTTGGAAAGAACTGGAAAGATTTTTGGCCCTTCGAGCCTGGACTCCATAAGCATTGGTGAAATTTAACCAAATTGTTTTGTTCGGAGAATGTAAAGTACTTCCACCCACATTTATTTTGGTACTTTGAGCCGGTTTAACTGGAAGAAATTTTTTACTTAACTATTACTTGACTGCAGTAACATTTTAGTCCTTTGAGTCGGATTTTGTGCAACTTTTTAGCATTGGTAGATTTTGCGAAGAAGTTTTGCTTTTAGAAAATCAATCCTCCAAAACTAATATTGGTCCTTCGAGCCGGATTTTGTGAAAGGAATTTTTCGCCCGAAACTAAGTTGGGAAAAACAGGTGCTGAAAGACATTAAGGCGCTTGAACTGACCAACTGGTGGCAGCTCGCACAAAACAGAGGCGACTGTCGGGCATTAATAGCAGCGACCGAGACCGTCAAACGGTTGTGATAGAAATATCGGGCCAAATAAGAAGACGAAGAAGAATTTTTCGCCCGACTCCCTTAGTATCGGTGAAAGTGAAGTACCTCCGACCATATTCAGCTTGAGCTTTCCATGAAATATTCCTGTAAGAAAGTCAACATCCGCACATTATTCTTTGAACCTTCAAGACAGGTTTTGTGGATGGCATCGCTTATTCATTGATTTTGGCCCTTCAAGCCGGATTTACTGGAAAGAATTTGAAACTCGACTGCAACAGAATCGTTGGATTTTCTTAGAAATGTCGCTTTTGGGGAAGTCAATACCCCCACATTTTGTTTGGACTTTCCAAAGAAGTAAGTCCACCCATACAAATTACAATTGCCCACCGGATTTTGTGGATGCAATTTTTCGCCTCGATGGATTGGCAGAATTTTTGCTTTCAGAAAGCCAATCTCTTCGAGCAGTATTTACTGAAAAGAATTGTTCATCGGTGGATCTGCTAAGCAATTGTGGCTTGTATGACAGTCAAACCCTTCACATTTCTTCTGGTACTTTAAGCCATATTCCCTGGAAAGAAATTTTTGCAACAGTGGACTTGCCCAAGAAATTTCGCTTTGAGAAGATCCACCTTCTCACAATTATGTTGGTCCTTCGAGCCGGATCTTGTGGAACTAATTATGTTGAAAGGTAGATTTTCTGCAGTAGTTTTGATTTGAGAAAGTTCCAACTTACACATTTATTTGGCATTCTCTGGAAGGATTTCCTAGCTCGACTCCATAAGCAACGTTGAATTTTCCAAGAAATTTCAAAAAGTTCACACCATTCATTCATTTTGGACCTTCAAGCTGGATTTTCAGTAAGTAATTTTATGCATCGTTGGATATTCCTGATTGCTTTGAGAAAGTAAGCCTCGCCACATTCATATTGGTCTTTCGAGCCGGATTTAGTGGAACAAACTTTATTCATGGGAAGAATTTCCCGAGAAGTTTTTCAATGGTTCTTCGAGCCGGCTTTAGTTAAGGAAACTTTTTGAGTCGGTGAGTTTTAGCATTTCAATAGTCAACACCCTCACATTCATTTTGGTCCTTCGAGCCGGATTCTGTGAAAGAAATTTTTCGCAACGTTGGATTTCTCCAGAAGTTTTTCACTGAGAAAGTCACACTATAAATAGACAACGCTGACTCTTTTGTGTCTCAAATAGTTAAATGTTTCCTTTGCCAAGACTTTAGTTGCCAATTCGGCTTGCACTTTCGAAATCAACTTTAATTCCCCCTTGCACACACACCTACAGAACACAAAAAACTTCCTCAAAGAGTAAGCCATAGTTTTGGCTGAAAATTGCAGGTATAAAGTGACGAGACAAAAACTTTATTTTTGTTTTGTTTTTGGCAAAGAAGCCACATCAACAGCTAGATACAATGAAGTGTGTGTGTGGGTGGGTTCAACAACTTGGCAGCAAAACTCGTCTTCTTCTACTTCTTTACTTGCCACTCAAATTCAATTAAGGTGCAAAAAGCAAAACCCCAAAAATTGTTTTTTGCCTAATGAATTATGAAAATAATAAAGCATAGTTGAGGGAGCGCAAATATGTCATAATTTAATTAGGTTCACCTTCCGCCATGCAATCGATTCGGATAAAGTCATCAAATATTGATTACGATTGAGACATTTTTGGAAAATTAATGTCTTTGGCCTCCCATCCCAGCAGCATTAATAAATCAATAGCATTTTGATGGCAAATAATTTGAGCGATATGTATGAGGATGCTGCATTCCACATTCCTTGAGTTATGTACACTCCACAACCTCCACACGCACTCGTGTCGAGTTATTTTATTGATTGATGCGCACAAATCTAGTTGTTGAACAACAACAGCAACAACAGCGACAACAAAATACCATTAATTTCGAGAGAGCCCCAGAGCGGCCTTACAAAGGCTCAAATGGTAACATGGCGTTGCATGTGTCTGGGATTTCAGACGGCTGAAATTGGAAGTGGAAGTGACCTGAGTGCCCAATTGAAACAGCTTTAGCCGGGGGATATACTGAGCAGCACATGCTTTTACAGTCCAAAAGCTGAATTTGATTGTGGATGAAGGGCACTCAAAATAGCTATACAGACAATGTGAGCTCCTGGGCAATGTGAGCTTAATTAAAATATTTCAAAAACCAAACAACTTTATTTAACCAAAAATGTTTTGTATATATTTTGACGTGTGCAATAGCTAAGCCTTGATCAGAAACAGAACTGAAAGTGTATCTTTGTTTCTTATTTACATATTTTGCTTATTTTATTGACATTTGAAACCTGGGCCAAAAGGAATTCCTTTTTCAATTAGTTGCACTCCACAGCTGATGAAGCGGACGCTGTGCACTCCCTGAAGATGAATCTCGACGGAGTTCAAAATATATCGCAGAGAAGGAAAAAAACAAAATAATGTACTGATATTTTTACAAAATAAAATCACAATAAATACACCTGACCTCGAGCCGGTTAAAACTATATTTACTATGGCATCACTGAGGTCACCAACCCGAATCACGATTTGAACTTTATAATCCATCAATTTACACAAAATTTATATCCCAACTGGTAAATCAAAAGCCTGAAATATGCTAAGCTAATGCTAGTCATTTTTACCCCCAGCACAGTCGCAAACTTGTCAATAAAGTCTGTAACGAAGTTTTTGCAGCCGGGGTAGAACTCAGACTGGCCAAGGTCAATTACAAGAAATTTGTAAATCGCGGGGACTACTGGGAAAGATAGGGTGGTGGGACTGCTGCTTTCTAAGGGCGTCTACCACCGAAATAGCGCCAGTCAATTGTCCCTAGAGAGAAGCTTTCTGTACAGACCAATCGACAGTCTACCCCCTACCCTGAGGTCGTCACCCGGCGCGTCTAAATTTGCCTTACGGAAAACTCCAAGAAGGTGATGTGACTCGCGGTTAGTACCCGGCGTGGCCGCCTCCTAGCTTGAGAGCGTCTAAAGGCGAGTCAGGTTAGTACCCGACGTGACTTGAAAACGAACTATGGGGACTCAGGAGGGGTAGTATCGTGCGGCTTAATACCAGAGGCGTATTAGCTGCTGACAAATAAACTCGGGGTTAGGTACGGCTTGTCGTGAGTACCCTACGTACCTCGACTACGGCCGAAGGGTCCTCAAGGGTCCTCATGGGCATGCCTGCTCTACGGTCTAAAGATATTCAGAGATATAGCAAATTCACGTGCTTGGTATCTTACGTGCCTTAATGAAACTCGGGACTATACGGGTCGCACAGCGGATACCTTACTTGACTTGATCGTAACCTAATGATTCTCCGGGGTCTGACAAAGTGCGTAGTGGGTACTCTACGCGTCTTTAAATACGAACTAGAGGGATCCTAGGAGGGGGGGGTCGCCGATCACGTGGTGAATACTCTGCGTGTACGGTCAACTGCCTAAAGATAGTCAGGGAGGGGACGGATCACGTGGTTAGTGACCGACGTGTCACTACTACGACCTAAAGATTCACAAGGATGGGTCAGATCACGAGATTAGTACCCTACGTGTCTTTATCTACTGCCTAAAGATAGTCAGTGATGGTTAATGCCCGACGTGCCTCAACTAAGACCTAAAGATAATCGAGGGAAGGGACGGATCACGTGGTTAGTGCCCAACGTGTCACAGCTACGACCTAAAAATTCGCTAGAATGGGTCAGATCACGAGGTTAGTACCCTACGTGTCTTTATCTACTGTCAAGAGTCAGTCAAGGATAGGTCAGGTCACGTGGTTAATGCCCAACGTGCCTTTCTAAAAACAATTAGGAGGGTCACGTTGTCTCACAACTATGTCTAAGTCACAAATGCGGTGGTTATCATGCTTTCTAAAACAATTACACTGTTACCTTCACTTTCAGTTACACTTTATTCACAAGCTCTTTTCATTTAGGAACTAATAACCTAACTGCACTAGTCCCTTCACAAAGACTTAGTTATTTACCTGCATGCGTGCCGAAAACTCACTGTCGCGAATTTGAACAACTCTCTGTGGCCGGCCAAAGCTAACGTCGATATTAAGCAGCGCAGTCGCCACGACTCGATCGCTTGAACCACCAGAGCTGAAAATCGTCCAAAGGATATGAAAAATGGTCATCCTTTCGACGATTTTTAGCTCCGTTGGATGATTAAAAGGATATTAAAGACCTATCCATTCCAAATGGATACGAAAATCATCAAATGGATGTTTTATAATATCCTTTTTTTTCTTTGTGCAGAAAGAAGATAACCTAGAGAGCCACTCCAGAATGCTATAGTCATGCTATAGTCATCCGATTTTGACCAAACTTTGTAGAATTGTGTAAAAGTATATTTAATAAGTGTTTGCTAATGATAAGGACGTTTTCATTAAAAACAAAAAAGTTTTTCTCACTAGAACTAGTTTTTTGACCGATCGTTTCTATGGCAGCTATATGCTATAGTCATCCGATTTCGACCAAACTTAGTGAAATTATGGGAAAGGATAGTAAACTAAGAAATACGGACTTTGGAGGCGTTTCCATTAAAAACAAAAAAGTTTTTCTCACTAAAACTAGTTTTTAGACCGATCGTTGCTATGGCAGCTATACGCTATAGTCATCCGATCCGGCCGGTTCCGACAAATGTGCAGCGTATATGTACCAAAAGACTTCGTGCAAAGTTTGGTGAGGATAGCTTTAAAACTGACGGAGGAGATAGCATAGAAACAGACAGACGGACAGACGGACGGACGGACAGACGGACAAGGTTAAATGAACTCAGCTTGTCATGCTGATCAAGAATATATACGAGGTGTGTTCAAAAAGTATCGCGAATTTTGTGTTTTTTCAAAAATTATTTATTTATTCATGAATATCTATTTTGTCCCCTTCAAAGTAATCCCCATGAGATATTATACACTTGTGCCAACGGTTTTTCCAATCTTCGAAGCACTTCAAAAAATCATTTTTTTTTATCTTGTTCAGCTCCTCCTTCGATGCCGTCTTTATCTCGTCAAGCGTAGCGTAACGTCGTCCTTTCATGGGCCTCTTCAGTTTAGGGAACAAGAAAAAGTCACTGGGGGCCAGATCTGGGGAATACGGTGGCTGCGGCATCATTAGTGTGTTGTTTTTGGCCAAAAAGTCGCGCACAAGCAACGATGTGTGAGCAGGGGCGTTATCGTGGTGCAAAAGCCAATTTTTGTTCTTCCACAAATCCGGGCGTTTCTGGCGGATTGCTTCGCGCAAATTGCGCATAACTTGCAGGTAATATTCCTTATTGACCGTTCTTCCCTGTGGCAAGAACTCATGATGCACCACGCCCCTGCAATCGAAGAAAACTGTCAGCAAAACTTTCACATTCGACCGAACTTGGCGCGCTTTTTTCGGTCTTGGTTCGTGCGGCAGCTTCCATTGAGATGATTGAGCTTTGGTTTCCACGTCATAACCATAAACCCACGATTCGTCACCAGTTATGACCCTCTGGAGCAAATTTGGGTCGTCGCGGACAGAGTTTAACATCTCATTAGCAATGTTCATGCGATGCTGTTTTTGGTCGCAATTGAGCAATTTTGGTACGAATTTCGCGGCGACCCGTCTCATGCCCAAATCATTGATAAAAATCGAATGGCACGAGCCAATCGATATGTTTAGGTCCTCAGCAACTTCTCTAACGGTGATTCGACGATTGGCCAATACCATTTTCTCCACTTCATTAATTTTTTCGTCTGTTGTTGAAGTGCTCGGGCGTCCGGCACGCTCTTCGTCGTTCACATCTTCTCGGCCTTCTGAGAACATTTTGTACCACCGATAAACGTTGCTTCGGTCCAAGGTAGCTTCTCCGTATGCCACAGTCAACATTCGGAATGCATCCGCGCACTTAATTTCGTTTTTCACACAAAATTTGATACAGGTTCTTTGATCCATTTTTTTGAATAGGTAAAAATCGAAGACGATCCAAAACACGTGCAAGCAAAGCAGCTGTCAACAATTAAGTGAACATTCAAAATGGCCGAGCTTGTCGGCATAAGTGAGAGACATGAGTACCAACATAACGCCACAAAAAAATCGAAATTCGAATATACGTAACCCGCGAAAATTCAAAATTCGCGATACTTTTTGAACACACCTCGTATACTTTATGTGGTCGGAGATGCTTCCTTCAATGCGTTACAAACATCCGGACAATTTTATAATACCCTCTGCAAGGGTATACAAATTCTAAACATGGGTTTAACGACCTGTTTTGATTTTAGTCATAGTGAATATTAGCAGGCTAAAGGTCGAGGTTTAATTGTAGTTCAATAATCAACCAGAAAAATCAACTGGGAATACAATTGAACATGAACAGTAGCAGTGGCTGTGTAGACGGCCGTTTCGGCTGCCGCCTTGGCAAAGCCTTCGTCAGTACACTTTCAGTTGCTGTCACACCAACAAGCCATTTGCAAATCCTAATTATATTACCCAGTCGGCGAATAACGAGTTGAGAATTCCAAGTGCACAAATTTGCAAATTTGCAACTATTTATTCGCCAACTGGGTGAAGTTACCCGTGCCGCCAGCAGCATTCCTTTTTTTCGACGTCCAACTTTGAAGGCTGACAGCTTTTTGAACAGCCCTCGTACAAAGGCAAAATTCAATATGTTCCTAATACATAAAAAAAAACAGAATTTAAATAACTGTTTCCGTTTTCAAATAAGATTTTTTTTTTTAAAAAGTTCAAAAAGTAGCCTTCCAAGCAGCAAATCCCCCTTAAACCTTATTTACAAAGTAAACAAGGCAGCAGCAACTCAGCAGCAGGAGAACAATTTTAGCATATTTTTATAATAACATTTTAAGCGAGCTTTTTGTTCTTGTAGTTCCACTAAAACGAACAAAGCAGCAGCATTAGTCAATGATGTTGTAAGAAAGCAGGTCAAAAAACTGGCTAACTAAGTAATAAGTCTTTTAATCAAAAATTTACTGGCTAAACGATGCAGCAGCTGCTCAACTGCATGTGTTTTCATTATCAGACTGCTGTCGAGATAAACTACTGTCATTACCCACAGCTTTCCCCTTTTCCCATAGTTTTTCATTTCTTTCATTCTTTTCGCCACAGCCTAAGAGTATGCAACAATTAATAGAACTTGCAGCCAACCACTTGTCTGTCTGTCGATCTCTCTGCATACATCCCTCCATCCGTACGAGTATGTGGGTTAAGCATATATTTGTACACAACATTGCTCATCCATGGACACATGGCAGCTGCACAAACTGACCCACAATTTGAGAGTGTGTGTGTGTGGAGTGTGTGTGCGCGTGTTCTCTTTAATTGGCATGGACCGTTATCAATTTGCGTCATTCAGCGGTTGAACGTCTGTGGACCAGTAGGAAATGTGGAAATTGTCAATTCTGTTGCAGTTGTGGCCGCTGACGCTGCTGCTAGCACTGATTTTACCAGGTCTACTAAAGACTAGCTTGAAAACACCCTACAACATATCCGACTATCCGGAATCGAGTGCATTCTTCAACAGTTTGGATTATCATCCCGAGGATTATATTAACACATTTACCGCCCTGCAGGAAGAGGACTATTTTCAGTAGCAACTTGGTTTCATATTTCTTTTAATTGTTCTGTGAAGCGAAGTGAAAAATCTGTGTCAATATGCAAATATTTATGGCATATACACGTGTAAGAACTGACTTGGAAAAACAAACAATAATATTTGTGTAGTTGATTAACCAAATTTTTTGTTTAAAACAGACGCTGCGTGCTAATAAATGTGTGTATTTTTAGAAAAGTGGTCTATTAATAATTTGGAAAGGTTGAGAAGAAATGTTTTGGGACAGTTTTTGATGTCAGTTTATTTTTTTTAGCCGACTCAAAGTCGGGGAAGGAAACACTTATGTATAATGCTTCATATTTCGATAGTTCAATTCAAGATAAAATAAAATTCTAAAATCTCTTGTAGAACAGTTAAGACACGACTCTATTCTTGTACAAAAGTAGACCAGAAAATTCCACAAAATGTCAAAAAAATAATTAGACAGGCCTGTTCCTATTTCCGAGTGAAATTAAAAGGTAAAACGATCGCAATTCCGAATTGTTTTCATTTTGGTGTTCCCGTTTCCGAGTGAAATAGAAATCGATTGGGCCCAGTGGCCCAAATGCACGAATTTCGTGCTCAGCGGCCCAAAATACTTTAGAGAAATTTGTTTCGATGAATTGGGGGAAGATCGACTTCCATTTTGTCGAGCAGTGTTATCATGTTACCATATGTCGAATTTAGATTTCGCCATATTGAACCAACCACTGACGTAGGCATGGGGGGCAAATGGTGGTTAATGTTTCTGTACAGCAAAAGGAGACCATTAAACATTGGCTTAGAGGAAACCCATCAGAGGAAGAAGAAGAAGGCCACGAGAGGACTTCTACCAAGCAATACTTTAAGCTTCCTAATACTAAACCAACTGTAAAAGTCACTCAAATCGCAAAAAACGGGGTATCCTAAAAAGGTTTTATGGAAGCTGGCCATAAGAGAGCGCGGCATCAGCCAGCCCTTCTTTTTCAAGGCAGGATTAGCTATTAATACGAAGATTTTCAAAGACCATTGCCTTCCTGTGCTTAAATCACTTATTGATAAGCATCATGCGAATGACAACATGGCCTTTTAGCCAAATATACTCAAAATCTGCTCACTATGCCAAAATAACATTAGAGGCACTGATATATTTTATATACAACTAGCTTACCCGCAATTGAGTATGTAGATGGCGATGGTAGATGGCGATAGTAGATGTCCCATCGCCATCTACCATCGCCATTTACCATCGACATCTCCATCTACCATACAATCGCCATCGCCCATCTCCATCTACCATAGCCCATCGTCATCTATCATCGCCCATCGCCATCTTCCATCCCCACCTACCATCGAGCGAATGGATAAGATGGGTAGAAACTATGGATTTGCGTAGTTGCGTCGATGGCCGGTGGTTGCTTCGAGTGGGGGTCGTTAAGCAAGATCGTTTGAGCCTGGATGATGTCGCCTCTCGTTGAGGTTGATGCTTGCTTCGAGTGGGCGTCGATGAGCAAGATGGATTGAGCCGGGATCATGTTGCCCCTTGTTGAGGTTGATGGTTGAAGTCGCCTCTGGTCGAGGACTTCGTGTTGCCTCGGTTGAGGACTTCGTGTTGCCTCGGTTGAGGACTTCGTGCTGCCTCGGTTGAGGACTTCGGGTTGCCTCTGTTGAGGACTTCGTGTTGCCTCTGTTGAGGACTTCGTGTTGCCTCGGTTGAGGACTTCGCTGCCTCGCGTTGAGGGCTTTGTTGTTCCGGTTCACGTTCGTGCGCGTAGTAGACACGACTGAACCAGAATAGATGTGCCCCGGATGAGGACTTTTTTGCTGCCTCGGATGAAGACATTGTTGCTTCGCGTTGAAGGCTTTGTCGCTGCCTCAGATGAGGACTTCGTTGCTTCGCGTTGAAGTCTTTGTCGCTGCCTCAGATGAGGACTTTGTTGCTTCGCGTTGAAGTCTTTGTCGCTGCCTCAGATGAGGACTTTGTTGCTTCGCGTTGAAGGCTTTGTCGCTGCCTCTGATGAGGACTTTGTCGATCAGGTTCACTGGCGTGTGCGTAGAAGATGATGATGACTTTTTCGCTGCCTCGGATAAGGACTTTGTTGCTTCGCGTTGAAGGCACAGGCGTGTGCGTAGAAGACACGACTGAACCATAATCGGTTGTGTTTCGGTTGATGTGCGGATGCGAAAGTCTGTAGCTAGACGTCGCATGTTGGCGACAGCCGTGTTAGTTACACGACTGTGGGCGCAGGCACGCTTGTTTGAGAACTTATAAATGGGGCTCTGGATGGCAGCAAATGCCAATCAAAGAGCGTCTCGAGGATAAGCTGTTCGTTTGTGGCCGTTGGTGCTCGATTGAGTGATTGGAGATGAGGCCCAAGCTGGCATTGTTTGCCATAATTGGAGATCTCCTCGTTGTGGCCGGTTTTCAGCGGTTCAGATATGCAAGCGAAGAAGGCAGTTGTCCAGCTGTACAAGTTGGTATGAATCGGTGGGGAGGGAGAGTCGATGTTGCAGCCGGCGAAGTTGAAAAGGGCCGTGGACGCTGAACCTGGAATAGGGAATGCTGATCAATGGTGGTCAATGGCATCGTTGTCCCGAAGTGTGTACTGTTTGGGATGTGGCCATGAACCGCTGGTGTTTGACTTGTGCGAAAAACACAAGAAGTTACGAGCATACCCTGGCAGATGCACCTGTGTATGCGTGAGCGTGTGTGAATTTCACAAGAGATCTAAATTCGTTGTTGCTCTGCTAGTATGTACACATGTACGTGTGTGTGGCCAAAAACGTTGCCGGTTGGTTGCAGTGGAACGGCTGGCGGCTGCTGCTAGATGAAGATGTCCATGTCCATGTAGTCATCATGAGAAAATAGCGAGATGATGTTCAATTGTCTGGGGTTACCACTATGGCGATTAAGGTTGCGCTTAATCGACTATAATATTTATTGTTTCACTTAACTTAAGGGGGTCTTCTCCTTCAAAACCCGTTTTTTGGACCCTTTTTAAAAAAATTCTTATTTGAAAACGCAAAGAATAATGAAAACTTTTTATTTATTGTATTACAAAAGGTTCAAAGTAAATAAAAATTTTGCCTCGATACGAGGGCTGTTCAAAAGTAATGAGACTTCAAGTTGGTGGTGGAAAAAGGTGTCGTCACGGCGGCCACGATCCGGTCTCCGGAGCGTCCGAAATGAAAAAAACGGGGCTTTATCAGTATGATGTATTCCGGCTGACCTCAAACTTAATTTTGTGATTTTTTTGACAAAATGGCGGCAATTCAAAAAAAATTCTTCGGGCTTTTTTGTAGTTTAGTGTAAAAAAAAATAGTAAAAAACTTTAAAATAGGTCGAGGTCACAGAATGGTGACTCCGTCGATTCCACTTTGTTTCATGAAAACGGTCAGTTGAACTGGAGATTCATGGCCGCCAGTTCGCGTGGTTCGAGATACGCGTTTAAGTGAGTAATTTTTGGAAAAAAAAAAATCAAAAGTTTAAATGCAATTTTAAAGAGCTGACAATTCCGTCGAATTCACTTTGTTTCATCAAAATCGGTCCGGTAGAACCGGAGAAAACTTAACGCATAGGTCAAATACGAGGGTTTAAAAAAAGTTGCTCGGAAGACCCCTAAGTTTGCAGTTGCTTGGGAATTTAGGTCACATTGGGTCACTAAAAGGACTATATCTCCTAAACTAATCGAGTTTTCGAAAATCCTTTGGGGGGATAATTTTGAATATCCAAGCTATAATAATGCAAAAAAAGTCGAAAAAGTGCTCAGAGAAGACCCCAATTAGTTTAACAAGATTTCTTAATTGCTGGCTGGCCCGAGGCTGCCAGCCAGCGTCAAGTTCAATACCCACTCAATCTCCTGGAGATAATAGAGATGAAGAGCTTCGTGATAGTGTGCTAATCGATTGTCGCTCGTGACTAGTGGTGGCAGAGTCGCCACACGCTCATCTACCATATGAAGCTAAGAATACAGTGAATATGAAGTGAATACGAAAATAACTGTTGTCTATACCAGCGGTGGGCAAGAAATTTCAGTTTGAGAGCAGTCCAACTATAACAACAGAAGAAAAAAACCCTTATTAGCGAAGCCAGACACAAACTGCTTGTACAAGGTAGGCCACAAGAAGTCACCCTATTGGAAGATGCTCTTATTTTTACAAATAGCCGCCAAAGTCAGATCTGTTTTGACATTTGTGGACTAGACAGATGTAGAATACAAGTGAACAAGCCATGGATCGATATACTCCCCAAAAACGCGGAATAATCGTGTCTATTTTTTTGCGTAACAATTCGTCTGTACTGTTGGCGCAGCGCGACTGCGCAATCACTGCACCGTTTGGCCACCAACCTTGAAGAGTATGGGACTACACGTACACGTTGCCAACAGTGGCCGGCCCCGGAACGCCCGTTCGGCCGAGAATTTCGCCGCTGTTGCCGAGGATGTCGAGCTGTTGCCGGAAACATCGACTAGACGCCGTGCCTCGCAATTAGCCATCAGCCGGTCTTCCCTAAGGCGAATTTTGGTCAAAGACCTGCGCATGTTCCCGTACAAAGTCCAGACTGAGCATCAGCTGCTGCCTGTCGACCGCCAAACGCGTGTAACCTACGCCACATCCTCAATTTCGGGACGAAATGGGCGATTTTCGACCAAACATCCAAATCGGGCGATGGCGATTTTTCGAAAAATCATAATGAGCGATGAGGCTCATTTCCACCTCTGCGGGTACGTGAACAAGCAAAACTATCGCTTTTGGGGCACCGAAAATCCACGAGTAATGCACGAGGAGCCATTACACCCGCTCAAAGTGACTGCATGGTGCGCTGTTCACGCTGGAGGAGTCATCGGGCCATTTTTTTTCGAGAACGCCGCTGGTCAAACGACAACAGTGGACGGTGCGCGTTATAGGGTCATGTTAACCGGGTTTTTTCTGCCGCAATTGGACGAATTAGGACTAGAGGAAGTGTGGTTCCAACAGGACGGAGCAACGGCACACACTGCGCAAGCCACCACCGACATTCTGAAGGCGGCGTTCCCGGGTCGCCTCATCTCTCATCAGCCTCATCAGTCGTCTTTGCAGCGTACACGGCTGGCGCCGTGCCCCGATACGCAATGGATTTGTGGTTTTAACTCGCTGCAAAGCAAGGCAATGGCGTTCTGTCTCCTTGTCTCCTTGCTGCGACGCCAAGAAGCGAGTCCGTGTGTAACTCTCGGAGCAATGGGAGCAAAGGCTGTTCCATCGCTGGTCTATATGTACATATACTGATTGCGTTGTCAGAAATAAAGTAACCCTTGCTAAGACGGAAAGCAGAGCATTAACATATTTCGTCACCAATAATTCTTTTACCGAGGTATAGGGGGAAATGTCATACCAGCCTCTACCTCGATATCGAAAGACTTCTCCATCTCGATTGTACCTTCGAGTATTATTTGGTATCATGCCCTATTCTTTGCCAACCATAGTATAAATCAGATTTTTATTTTTTGACTATTCTTGCTATGCTTCTAAACATATTGAAAATACCATAAATTGTAAAATTTACGTATTTTCATCAGCTTTCATGGCCCCAGAAGTACATACCATCCCCCCCCCAAAAGAAAGAAAAAACATTATCATATCAACTTGGACGAAAGGGTATTTTTGTTCATTTACTATTCCAAAAATGATACTTTTACATTTAAAATGAAATTTAACAAAATCTCAATCAAAGATCCAATAGAGAGGCGGGTAATAACATGACGTAACAGGCGACAATGGCCACAACTACGCCCAGCCAGAAGAGTCCAATCAGTTTTTGTACGATAAAGTCTCTATCCCATTTGTCGCTCTGCAATTCATCCTTAGACTTGCTTTGGCTTATCTCAGGAGTCTTTCTAGTGCCGACTTCGCTCTGTACTTCGTTTGTGTTGCCACTAGGTATGTTGCTGTTGGCACTCTGTTGATCATGCGGCACAATCGGTTTGGTGCTGACACTAGCCTGGCTGCCGATAGTATGATCACTCTTGATGGGCAGCTTGCAAGTGCTGCTGCCGTTAGTTAAAACACTCTTGACACTAGGTTTTTTCGAGCTGCTGCTGAAGCTGCTATAGCTAGATAGATCACGCGGAGTGCATGTGAAACTGCTGCTACTACTGCTGTAGCTAGATACATTACGCGGAGTGCATGTGGAACTGCTGCTGGAGCTGCTGTAGCTAGATAGATCACGCGGAGTGCATGTGGAACTGCTGCTGCTACTGTCGAGCATATCCGTCGAAGATTCTTCTTCTGACCAGGTATTTAGATGGGTTGCCCTACATTGCTTCGATGCTGCTATGTATAGATTCATCGTGCCAGTATTCCTATTGTGGCTCTGCGATGCATTCTTAGACTTGCATTGGCTCCTCTGATTAGAGGTCTCAGGAGTCTTTCTAGTGCCGACTTCGCTCTGTACTTGGTTTGTGTTGCCACGAGGTATGGTGCTGTTGGCACTCTGTAGATCATTCGGCACAATCGGCTTAGTGCTGAACTGAATTGCTTGACTCTCTACTATATCCATTTCACGAGATCTGCATTTGCTGCCAAGAACTTTATGCCCATCACGCGACTTGCTATTCAGCGTTTGCTTGTCACTAGTCTTGACCTCTAGTGTGAGCGTATGACGTGACTTGCTCTCCGAATCATAAGTCTTGACAGTTCGAGGCAGCACATTTTTGGTTTCCTCTTTCCTTATTTCACGAGATTGGCTGCTGCCACGAGATTTTTTCTCCTGTTTTTTTGCGTCAGTCATCTTTTTGTTCTGTAGATCATCCACAACACAATTCTGCTCTCGCTTGTCACCAGACTTGCGCTCTTTACGTCTCTTTTTCTTGCAATCGCTGTTCTGTAGTTCATTGGTTTTGTTGCCGCCCCTCTCTACCATAACCATCGATTCTTCAGTCTTTGGTTTCAACTTCTTCGCCATAACTTGCTTGAATGGCTTAAGACCAGCGGTAGTCACTTTTTCACGAAATTGAAGTTCTTCTTTGGAAGATTTTACTTTGGGTGTGACCTTGGCCTGTTGTCTGGGCTGGCGGCTGTTTGGCATTTTGGTCGGCAGCGCCTTTTTTTGCTTCTTTCTCCTCTGTATCATTCCAATGATAATACGATGTAAGGCCAAGTTGCACGATGAGCTTAATCTTAGGCCTGTGACGATGTTTGAGCCTAAGACTGTACAATTGTATTTTCCATTTGCCAACGGTTGGCCGGGTAATTGTTTACTTACCTGGCGCTAAGAAATAGCGTCGAATCTCGGGTGGTTTTTCATTGTTGGGCAGTCGGGTCATCGTCGTGTTCGAATGATAAATTTAGATTTCTTTATAAAAATTGTACACAAAATAAAACGTCTTGTACTTTTTTCTCAAAAAACAAAGAGAACGTTTTTGCTTGGAGTTTAGAATGAGAATGAGAAAAGTTGTTGAAGTGAGGCAGGTAATGTAGAAATTAGGGTTTGAAGGCAAATGAACAGACTACTTTATTGAAAAAAATGCTATATGTAGATCCAAGTGTGCCCTTGAGAGAGTTTCTAGAAATTCAAAAGAATTAAAACAATGAAAACTAGATTGAAAATAGAAGGAAAATGTGTTTTCTCGTGCTTAGTTTGTGGCAGTTCAAATTTTGGTTAACGAAAGTTTGCAAAAGTATCATAAGCGCTCGTTAAACGCTCGTTGAACGCTCGATAAACGCTCGTTTATTACAATTTAGGTAAATATTTAGCGAATCTTAACTTGAAAAGGTCCAGATGATTGTAACGCCTAGAAGAAAGCATCTACAACCACTTAAATTATATACATTCTCGTTCAGCATGACAAGATAAGTTGAATTAGACATTAGTCGGATGACATTAGCATATAGCTGCCATACAAACAGTTGGTCGGAAAACTAGCCTTAGTATGGAAATGTCTCAATCTTTTCTTTCTATTAGTTTTCAATGCTTCTTCATAGTTTCACAAAGTTTCATCAAAATCGGAACACGATATAGCATGGCTGCTATATAAAAGATTGGTCTTAGTAAGAAAAACTTTTTCGTTTTCAATGGTAAAGTTTTTAAATTGTCCATTTACTTATTTTACACGCTTTCAAACAATTTCACAATATTTGATCCAAATTGGATGATTATAGTATATAGCTTACATAGGAACAATCGGTCGGAAAAGTAGTCTTAGTGAGGAAAACTTTTTTGTTTTCAACAGAAACGTCTCCAAACTTCCTAATTATTGGTTTTCTTTGCTTTTTCCTAATTCTACTAAGCTTAGTGATAAAGGTTTAAGCCCTTTAACTGTGCCTCAAATAGTCTTAGAAATCGCGGCAACAGAATTATTGACACCCCTGGCCAACTTGCACTACCAACTCCCCCCCATAACGCTCGAGGAGGTGAAAGAACAAATTAAGGATCAAGACTGTGCAAAACTAAAAGTTTGCTTCAATCCCATCTCTTCGATCTTGTGCGAAGTTTCCACGAGGAGAGAGCTTTCTCTGTGATCCTTGGCGGAGCTGAATCAAGCGACAGGTCTATAAGAGTCTAAGAGGAGTGTACATGGACCTACTCTTTACACGTTATTAGTAGTAGTATTATATTTATTTTCAATAATTGCTTGGCAATAGCCGTTTGCACTCTTATATCATATTTATAATATTACTTAGTACAAGGAGTATGTATAAGGAGTAAGGAGCTTAAACTATTATATATATTTTTAAAAATCCTCTGTTACAATTTTGAGTCTATATTTAAGGGCAGCAGAGAGATAAGCCGCAAGTGTAATCCAATTTTCTACGTTGAGTCGATCTCTAGTTTTTTCCCATGTGAAGGATCTTTCTCCGAAATATTTAAGTCGGAGTTCTCCCAGAATTGGGCATTCTGAGAGGAAATGGAAGGTGTCCTCCCTGGCGCTCATGTTGCAAAGCGAGCACTTCTCGTCGCTAATGTGGGGTCTATAATTTAGTGGCAGCATTTCGGATCTCGCTTGAAAAATTACTTTTATAGCATCCACTGAAAAGTCATCTGTAAAATAATTGCTTTGTCCCAGGTTGAAGATTAGGCCTTTATATAAAATCCGAGTTTCGCTCCGCCGAACAGTAACCTCAAAGGAATTCCGCTGGGCTTCATCAACTCTTTCCAGTACAGTGTCGTGCGTTCTTCTCCATTCAGCTATGTCTTCTATATCGCAAAACATACTATTAGCCTGGAAAATTTTTTGCCATTCTGCAAAGCACTGCGATTGGTCCCTCAGGATTTGCATAGCGACTTACTTAGGAAGCCTGTTCTGAGGTAGATCCATGATTTTCCTCATGTATTTAAAATGTATGTCTAGCGTATTGTGGTAGAGGGTAGGTAGACCAGTCTCAAGGTGTATCGCATATGTTGGTGTGTTGATTGGCAGCTTAAAAAGCTTCTTAATAAAATTACGCGCTAGCTTTTCCACACTATCGTATTCGGCATAGCCCCACACCTCTGCTGCATATAGCATAATTGATCTGCCATCTGTACCACCATGATTGTGGATTTCTCTGTGTTAATGACAAGGCTCCACTGTTTACAATGCTCAGATACTTTGTCAATTGTATACTGCATCTCTTCCGCACTTTCGGCCAATAGTACCATATCATCGGCGTACATAAGTACTTTACAAGTGACATCTCCCAGCCTGGCTCCTCCGCTTAGGTAGTCATGTAGGTCTTCGATGAACAGTGCGAATAGCAACGGACTCAAAAGACATCCTTGTTTTACTCCTCTGTTTGTCTCAAACCAGTCCGAGCATTTGTCTCCGTCCCATACTGTCGTTTTATTGTCGACGTATAGGCTTTTATAACTGCAAGCATTTTCGACGATAATCCAAGATTGCTCAGTTTGTAAAGAAGGGCATTCCTGTTAATGGTGTCGAAAGCTGCTCGAAAATCGACAAAAAAAACATGTATAGCTTTTTTTTTCTGTTTCAAGTAATGGTGTGCGAAGCTGGTGAGGACAAAAATGCTATCAACAGTTGAGTAGCCCTTTCGGAAGCCGGATTGGTACTCGCTGAGCAGGTTCTTTTGGTTCACCCAAGCAATTAGACGAGCTAAAATAACAGAGGAGAACACCTTTACCATTGCGTTTTGAAATGAGATTCCTCTATAATTTTCTGCTTGCGCTGGGTCCCCTTTCTTGTATATGGGATATATAACATTTAGTCGGAAGGAAACTGGTGCCTCTGAGTTAAGCATAATATGGTTGTACACATTTGTAAGACACTCGATGAAATCCGGAGAAGCTTCCTTTAGAAATTCAGCGAGGATGCGATCAGCACCAGGAGCTTTTTTGCATTTGCATTTTGCAATCGCCATATTAACTTCTGCAACTGAGATCGCTACATCGAGATTGCTGTTCTCAATCATGGGTAAAGCATAGTACAGCTGAGTTTCTGGCTGACTCATATAAAGAAGCTTCTGAAAATAGAGTGCCAGTGCTTTTGGTTCCGCTTAAATTCCTTTCCTTAATTTGCCGCCGTTTAGCTTTTGTGCTATTTCCCAGAAGTCCTTGCTGCTTTTTATTTTTGAGATGGATAATTCCAACTGAAAATAGTACGTTGCCCGTTTATCTTTGCATATTTGTTTGTAAGCTTGATTAGTCTGGAGGTAGTAAGCTCTAGCTCTGCTGCAATCGCTTTGCTTAGCATGTTTAAGTGCTTCAAAAGACAGTTCTCTGGCCGCCTCACATACTTTATCAAACCATGGTTGAACATAATTCTTTTTTCACGTAATTAACAATGGATATGCCGACAGGAACAACAGTTCCTATTTGGAGCCCCCAAGATCTGCTCCTAAGTACCTTTCCAAACGACACGGTCCTTATGGCAAGAAACTCCAGCTTATACAGTGCTACGGATATAATTTAGCAATATTTTTCCCGTTTTGGCAGATCTTCTAAGCTTTGGAACATTTCTTTGAACAAGCTCTTCGTTGTGGTATCTGTCCTGGCGTATTTTTATATGAGGAGATATTCTCTTATAAATCAGGACAAAAATATTTGGGAGTGTATAAGGATAAGATGTTGGCACATAAACCAGCTAATTAAGTCTAGAGGGACTGCTAAGGTAGCCAAACTTGGCTGGCTGCGAAAAAGCAGAAAAATGATGTCATTAAATAACAAAGTTCATGTGTAAAAGGCATAGTTCCTCCTGCCTGGATATATGGCATGGCAGATAAATCTCATCTAAACAAGGTTCGAGTCCTGCAGGTGGAAATACTCCAAAGAATATATCGAGCGCCTGGGAATATGCGCACTTGAACAATAAAAGAAGAATCAAATGTCTCCAAAATAAGCGATACAATACATTAACAGGCTGCCGACTTTTTAGAACGACTTCGGGTTCATCCGAACAGATTTGCCAGACGATTGTTGAGAAGACGGGGGCGAGGCGCAGAGGGTATTATAAAATTGTGCGGATGTTTGTAACGCATTGAAGGAAGCATCTCCGACCACATTAAGTATATATATTCTTGATCAGCATGACGAGCTGAGTTGATTTAGCCTTGTCCGTCCGTCCGTCTGTCTGTTTCTATGCTATCTCCTCCGTCAGTTTTAAAGCTATCCTCACCAAACTTTGCACGAAGTCTTTTGATACATATACGCTGCACATTTGTCGGAACCGGCCGGATCGGATGACTATAGCGTATAGCTGCCATAGGAACGATCGGTCGAAAAACTAGTTCTAGTGAGAAAAACTTTTTTGTTTATAATGGAAACGCCTCCAAAGTACGTATTTCTTAGTTTATATCCTTTTACATTCTAAAGTTTCGCGGGGAGGGTGTGGAATTTAAAAAAGTAAAAAACTTCATAATTCTTTAAAGTTTGGTCGAAATCGGATGACTATAGCTATACTCCCATAGGAACGATCGGTCGAAAAACTTGTTCGAGTGAAAAAACTTTTGTTTTTAAGAAAACGCCCTTTTTATTGGCATATTCTTATTTTATATACTTAACACATTTTTACAAAGTTTTCAAAATCGGTGACCGATACAGGTATGAATGTCGGTCGAAAAGAGTGGGGGAAAAATTTTTTTGTTTTAAATGGGATCGCCTCCAAATTTCGTAATTAACAGTGTATTATGCTTATCCATAATTTCCAAGCTTGGTCGATATAAGACATCTATATGTATAGATCCCATAGAAAATAAGTCCAAAAGTAGTCTAGAAAAACTTTTTTATTTCATGGAAGCTGCGGGTATACAAAACGCCGAGCCGAAGTTAACTTTCCCCTTTTTTTATAATTTGTCTTTGCTTCTCAATATTCAGGGTCAAGTTGGGCTGATCCTCGATTAGAGTGGCACGGAAAGTTATTTTTCCATCGAAACTGCCGAAAAGTCTTATATTGTGGGTTCGGCATCCCCAAATTCCTCCCGAATCCTTTAAAAAAAAAAGTATACAAGAGTTGTATTAAAGGGTCTTTATAAGACTGAACACCAACACAGATTAGTACTCCCAGAAGAGATTGCATTTCCATCAATGTCAAGTTGGTAATCTTGAATAACGCTTAGCTCTCCCAAAATATCCGAATATTTTTCTACAAGTGCTGCTAAGTTGCTGCTGCATTATGAATTTAGTACTGTAAGATTGAAGTTTAGTTTGAAATAAGTCTTGAATAACAATAAGCACTTCCACAGTGTTGTAAGAATATTTCACAAAACTTAACTACATAGGCTGCTGAGTTGCTGCTGCCTTGGGAAGTTAGTGCTTTAAGTTTAAAGCTAGGCTAAGACTAAGCTTGTTAAACTTGGTAATTCCCTGGGCTGGAGGAACTTAAAGCTCTCTAACAAAGTAATAGCAAACTTTTTTTTCGCAATCCTGCTGAGCTACTGCTGCCTCGTACTGCTGGTGCTTTGTTCTTTTATTTAGCTTTGAGCTAGGCTCTAGCTGGAATTTAAAAGACGAATAACTCTCTTATTATTTAAATCATGCTGCTGAACTGCAGCTGCCTTTTTCCAACTCTTTGTCTAACCTTTTGTTTCATTTTCATCTTCTCTTTGCAGACAAATGCCCGGGCTGTAGCTGGCGGGGGAGATGATGCGTCTGGCCAAGCTAACGCAAAGTTTGACATTGAATAAAAATGCGGGTCAAAAACGTTTGGAGCCAGTGCCTGGCAAGGTTGGGGGATCTCAGAGCCAACTCTTTATCTCTTCTCTTTCTCTTTCAAATCTCTACATCTCCCTTTCCATCTCTCTCTCTCTCTCATTGCAGCGCCACAGTAGCCAGAGCAGCAGTCAGAACGGCCAGAGCTTAGCTACGGTTAACGGCCTGGCAGCCAGTGGTGGTGGCAGTGGAGCAGGAGCTGGAGCTGGCCAGGGCAAACGAAAATCGAAGCCTCGCACAAAGTGTTTCGGTGGCACAGTGTTTCGCTGTTGCCTACCTTGTCGCGGGGGCGGCTCAGCAGCCCCCGCCACAAGTCCGCCCCAAACGCCCGCTACTCAAACGCCGGACGACACCCACGACGAGGACACCAAGAAACACGCGCACGAACAGACCGAACCGAAGCAGCAAGCGGCAACCGAGGCCGTGCCACAGGCGTTAGAAGCCCGAGAAGTAGAGAAGAAGCACTCCCTGACGTCCATATCGACGCCCATTTCACTCAAGACACTGATCAACGACGTGGACGAGGAGGTGGAGTGCCTGGAGCAGCAATTGAGTGCCGCAGATATAGCGGCAGCTAGCCTAGCCAGCGGCTTGGTAGCCCGACGGGCCGAGCCCGAGACTTTGAGTGACGCCAGTGTGTCGCCCACCTCGACGGCCATTGTGCTGACCACCAGTGTACCCACGCCACTGGGCAGTCTGTTGGCCAACTCAGTGGGCAGCAGCAGCAGCGCCGTCAGTGTGTATCAGCCAGCGCCACCCACACCGAATCCTCCCCCCACACAGAATCCCTCACAATCCCAGTCTTCGCGTTGCAGTTGCCAGCCACAGACCTCCCCACTGCCGCACATCAAGGAGGAGGAGGAGTCCGAACAGGCGGCCAACTCGAAGCAACAATCTCTGACCAGTACTTCCTTTGAGGACCTGCTACCGGCTCCGGCACCGATAATCGCCAACTACTGCGGCAGCTGCGAGAGTGTGCATCACTCCTCGACGCCCACCTCTTCCTCGGCTGCCGTTCCGGCTGCAGCCGGCACAGTTGGCGCAGAGTACGCGGGCGGCGGTGGTGCCTCGACCCCCTCGCCACGCATCAAGCTCAAGTTTCGCAAGCCACACAAGTCCTGCTGGTCACGCATCGTCCTAGCACCGATCGGCTCTGGCAGCAGCGGTGTGCTGGGCAGCAACTCGAACGAAACTCTCGCTTCCAGTGGTAACTCCAGTGCAGGGAACACCACCACCAATACCCAGAATAGCAGCAGCGCCAGCGTAGCGGCGCATCATCGCCTGACCTCGTCGTCGGCATCGGCACTAGCCTCGGCTCATCCCAGCAACTCACAGCTACTGCCCACCAGCAAAATGCAGGCGGAACAGGGATCCATTGGGGATCTGCAGAAGTATCATAGTCGCTACTTGAAGAATCGGCGTCACACTTTGGCCAATGTGCGGTAAGTGGTAGGATTAAGGAGATAATCCGCTTACTTTAGCTCAATTTATCAGCACTAAAAGCTGGTTTATAGTGTTTTAAGCGACCATCATCAGTAGACTTAGCTATCTACTCGAACTTCTTCTGCGTATTTTACAATTTCTCCAAGTTTGATCAAAATCGGACAACTATATAGTATAACTGTAATAGAAACGATTAGTATAAAACTAATGTATGTAAAAGCTAGGTTACGTAGAGTCCTGTCAAGGAAATGCCCTGTGGGCAACATCTCGCTCAAAAAGGCTAATAATGCCTACAACACAGAGAGCAATGAGGAGAGAGTACGTTTCTTGTTGAAAACTCACTTCCCGGTAAACATCCCCGTGGAGGAACGAGATGAAAAAGAGAACTACTATCACTCTCTTGGCTCTGACTGGGCAGAAGCCAAGAAAACTGTTTCCACGGGAAGATTTATGTGGGAAATTGGAACATTCCAACTCTTTGAATCCCCCGGGCCGGATAGCATTTATCTAGCATTCCTGCAGGAAGGAAGGGATACATTCCTACCATTCCTCAGGAAGATAATGATTAGCAGTCTGGCAACTGGGTATTTCCCACGTGCCTCTCGCAGAGCAAGGGCAGTCTTCATCAGGAGGATATTACCAACCCACTAGTACCAACCCTAGTGACATCGTTTTTACTGAAAACGATGAAAAATCTAGTGGACAACAGTATACAAAGTACGGTGCTAAAGTAGAAACCCCTCCAGTTAACACAGCATGCGTACAGAGCAGGCCGTTCAACAGACACGGCACTGAATCAGCTCGGGAAGATGCTCGATAAATCAATGGGAGAAAGCGATGCGACTTTATGCGCTTTCCTAGTCATTGAGGAAGCATTTGACATTTCATCCCATAGTGCTGTCAAGAATGCTCTAATCAGAGGAGGAATAAACCCCACAATGGGCAGATGGATAGATGTACTTCTGCGATGCTGGGAAGCCTCTGTAGTGAAAGGTGGAAAAACCATCATAGCTACCACAACTAGAGGATGCCCTTAGGGAGGAGCATTCTTCCCACTGTTGTGGAGCCTACTTGTGAATAATCTTTTAGAAAGACTTGCATCCCAGGGCATAACTTGCTAGGGATATGCAGATGAAATCGCTATTTTTCCAAGAGGAAAGTACAAAGAAACCCTATGTCCCATAGGGGATTGAAAATGACGTCCGATTGATGCATGGAGGTTGTCCTTAATCTAAACCAGCGATGTACAAGAAGAGCCAGGCCAGAAAGTGAGAGTGTATTGGTGTGCGATATCAAAGCGACAAAGCCCAGCTTTGAACTGCCCTCACTTACGACTGGGCAGCGAATGAAGGCAAAGAGAGCTCGGCTTACGCTCATATGCCCGACTTCGGCATGCGGTCTGCTTGTGTGCGTGTAAATAGCCGATTGCGCTCGGCCCCTGGGGGCAATGGGTGAATATCTCTGATCTAAGCTCTATAAAAACCTTCGTAGTACCGTTCACTAGATACAAACTCTGTAGAATGAGACCAATACGCCAATCCGGCAGTATTATAAAGCCGGAGAAGGAGCTCAAATAACCTGGCGTCCTTTGGTATGAAATTCAATTTCAATATTTCACCTCTGGCCATAAAAATGTTTCGTATTCCTTCAATGGAAACCTCATCAGAGAAATAGTTATTCTCACCCAGATCGTAATGGAGCTGCCTATAGATCAGTCGCTCTGAGCTTCTCTGGGATTCTTCAACAAATTGGATCCTATATGCTGCCTGCATTTTAATGGTGATGTTTCTAGCCCAAGTTTTCCAAGACGCGGTATCTTCCAAATTCAGTCGCCCTGCGTACTCCGCGGCTAAATTGTCCCACTCTCTGAAGCATTGCAGACGATCTTTTAACAAATATTCTGCTAAGATCCTAGGTACCCTTCTTTCCTCCATATTTATGACTTTTTGCATGTAGTCGAAATGCAGATTAACTGTATAGAGATGCAGAGGCGATAGTCCCGTCTCCAGATATAACATTCTGTTCGGCGTGTACAGTGGCAGACGAAAAATTTTCTTAAGAAAGTACCTTTGAAGACTCTGTAACGTATCACGAAGAGACAAAAGTTATATCGAGTGACCCTTAGAAAAACTCCAAAGGCTGAGCAGCTGGTGGGTTTGGCCTCATCCGCGCACGCGCTTGTTCCGGCTTCCGTCTGGTCGGCAAGAAATGGGGGGGTTTAAAAATGAGTCGGACAGGACAACGCTCTTACTCGGATAATATTATTTCTATATTTAATCACGTGCGAAAGGCAGACGAGATTTGCAGAAAGAACAGATAGAAATAAGAAAGGACGAAAGGCTAACAGAAAGAATAGATAACAGGGTCTCCTATACCTAGATATTGCACACAGACACAAACATATGTGGCACTGATGACGGTGTGACCACAATTTGCCCACCCTACCTGATCACGGACTTCCATCTGTATATTAACGTGATCCCTAAAGGAGAATAAACTCCTCGTTTACCTCACTTCATCCTTCGGTTTGTCACATGGCCCCATAATATCAACACTTTAGCAAGATGTCATTTTCACAAGCAATATATTCATAGAAATCTTCAATCTAGACATTATAAAAATTATTTTGAGTTTAACTTTAGAAACACTTCATTTAAAAATCTCACAAGAGCAAAAGGGTAGCATTTAAAAGATAAATAAATTTAGATTCTAATTAAAATGTATCAAATAATATTAAGAATAGATATAATATATAAAATAAGTTTGGTTGCATATAATTAGGTTTTAAAATTTTAGTGGCAAAAAAAAAAAATTTAATAAGATATAGCAGGTAAAAGAAAATAATCGATGCCTTGTAGGCGAGTGTAGTTCGCACAATGCAAATGCAAGGCCGCCAAACAGCTGTGGCTAATTCGGTACTTTAAGTTGGGTAAATGTAAACGACTCTCTTAAATTCATATTGCCAATGATCAACAACAAACACAATATACACAAGAAAAATTGAGAGATATGCCGCAAGAGCATAATCACTTACTCTTAGATCCGGTGAAACTCCAAAAGCGCTTTCGGTGTAGCCGACTTCTGTAAGAGAACTTTATAAAATTGTTGCTGGCAAACACAAATAAAAATGAATTTAAGCAAACCGATTGAAACGATACATTATGCTTTTTCCTTTTCTTCCGTTTCCAAAATTTCTTTGAACCTCCAAGTCATGGAAAACGAACGGAAGATGGGAGAACAGAAGGGAAGAGCACAGATCATGAGAAGAGGGAACCGGGGGGTACACATTACAGCATTGCCAGGTGCGATCTGCTCTCTCTCTTTTTAGATTTTTTCTCCAGCCACAAAACACAAAAGGAAAAGAAAAAAATTATGCAATCGATTTGGCTGCTCAAGCAAAAATAATTATATCTTAAATTTATGCACATTACTCTATATCTTTAGGCCTCTTTCCAGGAGCGAAACCTTTTTTTTCAGGGGATTATCTCAACGACGATTTGGGGGTTAATTGGGTGCCAATTCGATCGCCATTTTTATCCGCAGACGCGGGTTTTCACCAGTTTTCCTCTTCCAAGGAATTCGCAATTTTCCCGCGAGTTTTTCAGCGCAATTTTCCCGTTTTTCCGCCCGTTTAGCAGAACTCGTGGCTGAACCGAACCACGCTGTTAACCAACAAGAAACAACTGAGCTTCGCTCTGCCGTCTACTCGATGCGATGCACTTTTCTATGCGCTCCTCATCTCCTATGTCCGTCTTCTCTTAGGAGCGCGGCTTGAAGCTCTTAAATTTAGTTTTAGTCATGGAAGAGAAACGAAATAACTAAAACAGCTGCTGCTTGCAGACAATTAGCACAAAAGGGTCATTGCCCCTTGCTGGGAATCTCCAAACATTTTCGAATGCCAATTGATCAATTTTGGTAGACGAATTGAAAACCAAAAGTTAACCTATAATAATAGGTAACAAGCGCCAAACCTGAAAATAGGTTTGCGACACATAAAAAAAACCAATTCCCTATCTAAGCTCGTCTCGAGACTCACCCTTAGAAATTTGGCGCTGGTAAAAAGAATTAGGCAGTTCAGCCTGCTTTCACTTTTCCTTGGTGAGTATGTCGCTGTTGCTGCTATTGTTGGGTAGTGCACTCGCGATTAAGCAATTCCAACTTCGTTTATATAAAATCGAGTCACTTGAAGAAAACTTTTTTTTTTCCGCCTTGAACGGCTGATGCACGTCTGCTGCTGTCGACCACCAAAAATGGAAAAGACCTAGACGACGCCCTATCGACACCAAGAAACCTGCTCGCAGGGCTGCGGAGAAAGTCGCCATATTCCTTTCGACTTAGAATTAGAACAAAGTTGCTTTCGCGATCAGCTGATTCGCTTTGGGACAAAGCAATTCAGTGCGAAATACTATTTTTGCCTGCTTTTAGGCTGAACTTCATAAAAAGTCGAAAAATTAGCGACAAGCTACCTACCCCCCCCTTTTCCCATACAATTATCTCTACTGCGGCATTAATACAATTTGTATTTTGTGCTAGTTGGAACGTCCTTTTTGCCTAGTATCGATTTCCAAGTACTATTAATAGCTACTTTGGAGTCTTTTAGCTTTTCTCCCAGGTGAAAGTTAAATTGAGCATTGTGATGAATCCAGACTCCTAAATATTTGTACGACTTCACAACCTCCAAGTCAGTCTCACCCAGTTTCCATTTTTCAGCAGATGCGAGCCTTCTCCAATATTTTTTTAAAAATTAGCACCTCTGACTTTTCGCAATTAATAGTTAGACTCCAAACATTGCAGTACTCTTGTAGAACGTTGATAGTGTCTTGCATAGCTTTTGGTGATTCGGCAAAAACCACTATATCATCTGCCTATAACAATGTTTTAATCTCCAGACCGCTTATTGTGATTCCTTTTGAAAAAAATTCCACTAAATCATTTAAAAATATTGAAAAGAGGATAGGGCTCAGTAGGCATCCTTGCTTAACTCCACTCAGAAAGCCTTGCACCGTCCCACACTGCTGCTTCATTGTTTTCATACATACTTTGCAAGGTTTTTATAAATTTTGTGGAAATGCCGATATTGCTCAGCTTATACATTAGAGTCCTTCTATCAAGTGAGTCAAAGGCAGCCTTAAAATCCACGAAAAAGGCATAGAGTTTTTTGTTGTTGTCCAGGTAGGTTCGCGCAATGGTATTCAGACAGAAAACATTATCTACAGTGGAATAACCTTTTTGGAAATCCAGACTGAAACTCTTTTAAAACATCGACTGTATTAAGCCATCTACCTAGACGTTCGAGAAGAACAGCAGAGAATACTTTGGCTATTGCGTTCTGGAAGGTAATTCCCCTGTAGTTACTTGTTACTTCTGGATCGCCTTTCTTGAAGATTGGAAAAATTATGGCTTTCTGGAAACTATTAGGGGCTTTCCCGGTTTGCAGTATATTGTTGTACGCTTCTGCTAGTCTTTGTAGGAATGAAGGTGACGAAAATTTTATAAATTCAGCCGGTATGCGATCAGGTCCAGGTGCTTTATTATCTTTTATATTAGCGACAATACCAGAAATTTCTTGTGCTGTTATTTTTCCATCTAGTGCTTCATTTACTATGCTTGGTAGGGCATATTGCAAGGGCTGCTTCGAGCTCAATTTAAGTAGGCTGCCAAAATAGTTGGCCAACTGGGGGGCCATCTATGCCTTTTACGAATGATATTCCATTTAACCTTCTAATGGTGCTCCAGTACGTCTTGCTGTCTTGCTATTTTATATAAAAGTTTTATAAAAGTTAAACTTTTTACCATAAAATGACACGTCTGGCCTACTGTGCAGTGAACAAAGCATTTGCAATGGAAAGTTTTCTGTTTGGTGGTTCTACGATTAGCGTTTGTACTTTTGTTTAAATAAAGCATTAATCTTTAGTAAAACAATTGAAACCTCATTCAAATGGTCGTATGCAAATATTCTTTGTAGTTATTTGTACAAATGTTTTTAATTCACACTCTGCACGAGTTATTTTGTGAGCACAAACAGCTTTGTCAATAACCCCAACTACAAAATGAACTTAACTGAAAAGTTAGTGAGAAGTTGGCTGAGTGGTGAAGGGGGGGTCAATTAGCGACTTACAATGAAATCAATTTGCAGTTAGTCGACTTAATGAAATTAGAAAAGTTCAGTGACAAAACTTGGGTAGACCGCCAGGCCCAGACAAACGGTTAGGGAAAGCTGTTGACTTTGTGTGTGTAAGTGCGTTGGTGGGTGGGGCAGGAGGGTGCATTAAATAATCTATGAACTCCATAAATGTTTCATATAATTGAACAGTTTTCACTCTGATTTTGCTTTAAAAGGAAAGCCATAAAAAATGAATTGTTTTTCAGTTGCTCATTGAATATTGATGAATGTTTTAATTATTAAAATATACGAAAAATCACAAACACATGCACAGAAAACAACAAAAAAAATAAATCAGTTTGCAGTTTGGTCCAGGGTCAGGGGTTTAACCACGCCTTCTGCGTGCATTGTTGTTGTTATTGTTGTTGGTGGCCTGGCGCCTGTTACTGTTGTTGTTGCTGTTGCCGTTGCGTCGAGCAGCTTGTCCTTGCCTTCTGTTGTTGTTGCTGTTGTTGTTGTTTCTGTTGCCAGTTGCCCTACGATTGCGATTATTGTTCTGACCACGACGATTGCCGCCACCGCGAGTATTTCCAGCATTTCCACCCCTTCTGTTTGGAGTGGCGCCACCAGCAGCAGGTGGGCCCGAGGGCTCATCCTCACTCTCAGCATCTGTGTCATCTACAGCATTACCGCCATCAGGTAACGCACCATCAAGATCCGCCGATGTGCTATTCGTAGGGTTTTCAAGTTCATCAGAATAAAACTCATCCCCATAGAGGTCCTGAGCCACCACAAAGGCAAAAGTTAGTGCCAGACACAGATAGAGCAAGAACTTCATTGTCAAATATTCCACAATTGTGTGATAAATTTCAGCAAATTTCAGCTGTATTTTATAGCCCCGCAAAATGGAAAAGACACTTGCCAAAGTTTATTTGCCCAAGCGAAGGCCAAATAGGAAAACAAATGTGGTGAAAAGAACAATAGAACAAAGCCAGTTCAAAGCGCTCCGGGAAGCTGATCGTGAAATGGGAATTACAGTTTTTTTTCGGGACAATACCCAAAGACATAAGTACACTGCAAAAAAAGACATTATAATGTGCACTTTAAGAAACAAAACTTTGTTCTTAATGAAATCGATTGTATGAGTTTGTCTTACCTTAATTCTATGGCAGCTATTTGATACATTCCTCAGATCTTAGTCGTGCTTAACAATATTAAGCGACAGCAACTTAAATTGTGATATGCAGAGCTTGAGCAAGCTAAACTAAGTTTGTGTACCCTTAATTTTAAAGGCAACTACATAAAATGATAAGTTGAGAAACATAAAAACTTTACAAAATGATTTAAAAGCTAATAAAATTGATAACTGTTAAGTTTGAGAAGGTTCAAATTAAAACAAGTAAGGGTTCCCCGACTACAAAATACACCGTTCCCTTGACTTCTTGTGTTTCCATTCACATATACACACACTCACACATACACACACACTCTAACATACGCACACACGAACGCACAAAAGCGGTAACTGACAATGCAAGGCCCCCCCCCCCCCAAAAGCAAAATTGATTCGTATATAACTTCGGTGTTTTTTTTTCCGATCTTATTGATCTTTTCAGAATAGATAGATATTGGGCCTTACTTGATATAAATAAAGTTTGGAAGGTCGAACTTAAAAATTGTGGCTCTGACAGTTTTGCGCTAGGGGGAGGGGGGAGAAATTTTCCAAATCTGAAACAAACTCGATTTGAATCGGGACCAAAAAAATTTGTAGCTCTAGCTCTTATAGTCTCTGAGATCGACGCGTTCATACGGACAGACGGACGGACAGACGGACGGAGGGACAGACGGACATGGCTAAATCGACTCGGCTGTTGATCCTGATCCAGAATATATATACTTTATGGGGGCGGAGATGCTTCCTTCTACCTGTTACATACGAGGTGTGTTCAAAAAGTATCGCGAATTTTGTGTTTTTTCAAAAATTATTTATTTATTCATGAATATCTATTTTGTCCCCTTCAAAGTAATCCCCATGAGATATTATACACTTGTGCCAACGGTTTTTCCAATCTTCGAAGCACTTCAAAAAATCATTTTTTTTTATCTTGTTCAGCTCCTCCTTCGATGCCGTCTTTATCTCGTCAAGCGTAGCGTAACGTCGTCCTTTCATGGGCCTCTTCAGTTTAGGGAACAAGAAAAAGTCACAGGGGGCCAGATCTGGGGAATATGGTGGCTGCGGCATCATTAGTGTGTTGTTTTTGGCCAAAAAGTCGCGCACAAGCAACGATGTGTGAGCAGGGGCGTTATCGTGGTGCAAAAGCCAATTTTTGTTCTTCCACAAATCCGGGCGTTTCTGGCGGATTGCTTCGCGCAAATTGCGCATAACTTGCAGGTAATATTCCTTATTGACCGTTCTTCCCTGTGGCAAGAACTCATGATGCACCACGCCCCTGCAGTCGAAGAAAACTGTCAGCAAAACTTTCACATTCGACCGAACTTGGCGCGCTTTTTTCGGTCTTGGTTCGTGCGGCAGCTTCCATTGAGATGATTGAGCTTTGGTTTCCACGTCATAACCATAAACCCACGATTCGTCACCAGTTATGACCCTCTGGAGCAAATTTGGGCAATGTTCATGCGATGCTGTTTTTGGTCGCAATTGAGCAATTTTGGTACGAATTTCGCGGCGACCCGTCTCATGCCCAAATCATTGATAAAAATCGAATGGCACGAGCCAATCGATATGTTTAGCTCCTCAGCAACTTCTCTAACGGTGATTCGACGATTGGCCAATACCATTTTCTCCACTTCATTAATTTTTTCGTCTGTTGTTGAAGTGCTCGGGCGTCCGGCACGCTCTTCGTCGTTCACATCTTCTCGGCCTTCTGAGAACATTTTGTACCACCGATAAACGTTGCTTCGGTCCAAGGTAGCTTCTCCGTATGCCACAGTCAACATTCGGAATGCATCCGCGCACTTAATTTCGTTTTTCACACAAAATTTGATACAGGTTCTTTGATCCATTTTTTTGAATAGGTAAAAATCGAAGACGATCCAAAACACGTGCAAGCAAAGCAGCTGTCAACAATTAAGTGAACATTCAAAATGGCCGAGCTTGTCGGCATAAGTGAGAGACATGAGTACCAACATAACGCCACAAAAAAATCGAAATTCGAATATACGTAACCCGCGAAAATTCAAAATTCGCGATACTTTTTGAACACACCTCGTATACCCTTGCAGCTTCCATTGAAAACAAAAAGCATTTCTAACTAAGACTAATTTTTGGACTTTACTTTTCTATGGGAGCTATACTATATAGATGTCTGATTTCGACCAAACTTGGTGAAGTCTTGGAAACGCATAATACACTGTTAATTACGAAATTTGGAGGCGATCCCATTTAAAACAAAAAAGTTTTTCTCACTAGAATTTCTTTTTCGACCGATTATTCATACTGCAGTTATATGCTATAGTCATCCGATTTTGACCGAACTTTGTAGAATTGTGTAAAAGTATAAAAAATAAGTGTATGCCACTATAAGGACGATAAGGACGATTTCATTAAAAACAAAAAAGTTTTTCTCACTAGAAGTAGTTTTTCGACCGATCGTTCCTATGGGAGCTATATGCTATAGTCATCCGATTGCGGTTTCCTATGAGTTGAGATTGTAATGAGGATAACCGGATGGTAGGGGTGGTACTTAGACTTAGACTTAAACTTTTTAATTAGTTTAGATTATCATAAAGATTTGATTGATGGCAATTGTATCATAAGCTCGGCCTCTTCGTTAGTAGTTTAAAATAAATTCCATAAAAAAAAACTTCTTGATTCTTTTCAAAAATGTTCGCAACTTGTATAAGATTTTCTTTAAAGCAATTTAAATTCGTCTCATGTTTTCAAATTTAGCACAAGTGTTTTTGTTTCGGGTTTCGTGTCATATATTGATACAGTTGACACTCACTCACACACACTTGTTACCTAACACCTTCCCCCCACCTACCCTCCCTGCCACGCACACACAGACTTTGGCTGCATTGTCAGCAGCAAAGTTCATTTCCGTTGTGGCCACAGAAAATGTCAGGCGAATTGCAAAAAGGCAAATCTCAGGTTCTCTTACGTCATAAAGATGATGATGCTGTTCATGTGGGACAACTGCATATGTAATTTGCGTTTAGTGGGCTGGAAACGAGGGCCCCCCCCACTCCCATTAAGTATGAGTACAAAAGAAAGATGAAAGTCTCAATTATGAAGCTGTGTGTGTGGACTTTATTTTTTCAACAAACAGCTACTGGGTACTGGTACTGGGGTTTTGATCGTGCGGCGTACCACGCGTTGTTTTACCACCGGCTTGTACACGGTTCGTGTGCGTGTAACGACTATCTTTTGTTTTGGTGTTGGTTCAGTAATTGGTACACAAGTTGTTTGCTCCGTTGTTGATGTACATTTACACACATGCTTGGTTGTACTCGGTTCCTCCTGGCAAGCCAGGACCACATTTAGGATGACAATCAACAGCCCCAATGCACAAATGAAACGCATGGTGAATCCTGAATGCTGGTGTGATGAGGAAAAGCTTCTTCTTTATATAGTAGGTACAGATTGTATACGAAACTTCGTAGCTCGAACCAACAGTTGCATCAATGTTATTGAACTTATTTAGCCTATTAGCTTTAGGTCATTCATTAATACTTTTGCGATATAATTTACACAGTTTGTAGCAAAAGTTCAGCGACCATTTTCTAGAAGCGCTGAACCCAGGCAGCTTAAAATAGAGCCTTACAGAAAATACAAAGTATTTTGAGGGAATTCTAAAATTCATTTTAAGCATTTTGCATAAAAAGCGACCTTTCTAAGAAACAAACTACGCTGATTTATAAAAAGATGGATAGTGAGGAGTGGCTATATCGACTCGGCTGTTGATGCTGATCAAGAATATATATACTTTATGGGGTCGGAGATGCTTCCTTCTGCCTGTTACATACACGACTTTAGTATACCCTTTTTACTCTACGAGTAACGGGTATTATTCATATTAATTAAGCCTGGTTACTGTCTCCAGCTCGGATGCATTTAAGAACCACTTATTTAGGCGTTCGACTGCGACCGTCTTTTACCACCAGTACCTTAGTCTTCTGCGCATTTATTTGTAGACTCCACAGTTGACAGTAGTCGTTCAGCTTGTTTATCATACGTTGGAGCTTTTCGGGAGTATCCGCCAGTGATGCCATATTATCAGCATACATCAAGGTTTTTACAATAGGGGGTGTCCTGGAAATCTCTAGAGATTTTGGCTTCGGTTGGTTTGCAAAACGCTCGAAAAATCCGTCGGTGTCCCAGAACTTGGAGAGATTTCATTTTCTTATTAAAAAGTCTAGTTAGAAGGTGTGTGTATAAGTTTATGGTCCAACTACAAAAACAGGGCTGCGTCGCTCGCAAATAATTGATAACAGGTTTTGTTCATAGCTGTATTGATGGTTTCAGACTTGCCAGCCCTGTTTGTGTCTTTGCTAAGTTCGCTAAGTTTGCGTAAGTTAGCGAAGTCGCATTTGTTGGTTTGTGTATTGGCTTTGGTCGATTTCTCCAAATCTCTAAACAAAATACTAGAGCTTTGAAACCAACCGAAAGAGATTTCTAGGACACCGAGAATTGGTTTTGGGTTGGAATTTGGTTGGAAGAGATTTCTGGGACACCGCCGAATATGACCATTTACATTAACCCCGGAGGGGTATGGTAAGATGATATGTAGTCGATGTATAGAGAGAATAAGAGTTGACTGAGGAGGCATCTGTCAAAAACAGAAAATATATTATCACTAGCTGAATACCCGGCGTCGCCCGGGTTCTTATGATTCTTAAGAGAGGTATTATATTCAATCTAGTGCAGGCTGAATGTCGGTATAAACATTTTGGACCGTTCGATCTTTTTCTCTATATAAACGTCTTCATGATAATCTAAAATCAAGAATATTTTGCAAATTTCGTGACTTTTTTTGACCGTTTGGCTAATACTTCCTATTTATTTATTTCCTATCTACAATTGTTGTCTATTAAATCTTTACAATAATCCAGTCTCAAATGAAAAATTTGCAAATTTCGCAATATTTTGGACCGATTACAGCTTCCATTTACCAACGCCGGCATTGTAATAAGCGCTTACATACTCGTAATGTTATTTTGCAAATTTCGCGATTTTTGAACCTTAGAAACCTTTGCGGGCAAGCGTTGCCCAAAGTTTTATGGCAATCGGATGAACGGTAAAGTTTTTGAAATTTCGCTGTTTTATGACCATTCTTCAATTTAGATACCTTCACGGGCAAGCGTATAACCATTCGTCAAAGCTTCATCTAAATCGAACATTTTGAAAATTTCGCGGTTCTTGGACCATTTTCCGCCCATATCTTCTACTTGGAAACCTTTCCGGGCAAACGTCGAACAACTAGCCAAAGATTTACCGAAACCGCAAATTTTTTAATTTTCGCGGTTTTTTGACGATTTTCTGCAAATTTCTTCAACTTAGAAACCCTCCCGAGCAAGCTTTTAATTCATTTCCCAAAGATTGATTGCAATCGGATGAACGGTATAATTTTGCGAATTTCGGGATTTTTGGACCTTAGAAACCTTCGCGGCCAAGCGTTTAACCATTGACCAAAATTTCATCGCAATCGGATGAGCGGTATAGTTTTTGAATTATCGAGGTTTTTGGACTCTTTTCCGCCCATTTCTTGAAATCAGAATCCTCCAAAGTTTTATAACAAACGAACATTTTGCAAATTTCGCGGTTTCTTCTACTTGGAAACCTTCCTGGGCAAGCGTCGATCAATTTCCCAAAGTTTTTGCCAAAACTTAAATTTTGCAATTTTCGCGGTTTTTGGACCGTTTTCCGCAAATTTTTTCAACTTAGAAACCTTCCCGGGCAAGCGTTCAACCTTTCCCACATTTTCATTGCAATCGGATGGACGGTATAATTTTGCAAATTTCGCGGTTTTTGGACCATTTCACAGACATGAGACATAGCCTATGACACTTTCCTGATCGACATGAACTTACTGTGAAAAATTCGTGAAGATCGGTTCAGCGGTTTAGACGCCCATAAGGGACAAACATACAAACATACAAACATACAAATATACAAACATACTTTCACTTTTATATAGATGTATAGATCTAATGTAATAAGTAAATAAAAAAAAATCTTATGTAAAGTTCGCATTTTTATATGAAAAGTAAGCAGAAAGTCTATGGCTACTAGATCAGGTCTTTTTTTTTATGAATTCAATCCACTTGGCATTGAGCAGTCGGTTTCAGCTGATTTTCGTCAAACATAACGGAGTAGGCTTTGAACTAGGAGTATTAAGAATTCCGATTTTCGTCAAACCTAACGGAGTAGGCTTCGAACTGGGAGTGTGAGTTGAATATATAAAAATAAGTTTAGTAGAGAGCAGTCGGTCAGACAGAACAGTTGATTATTTTCTTTTATTTTATTTTCTATATATATTCTCCGCCCTTTCGTGTCACTTGGGTCATGTGAGTGAAGTCAGGATAGCCATGATAGATAAGCCGTCGCGGGACGTTTTGAACGGATATCTTTTTCTTTATACAAATATTACTTTATTTTACTCTATGTTTATTTAAAAGTGTAGCACTCGTTTTGCATTTCCACCAAAATTCTTCACATCTTTATTGTGTTGAGCCATTTTGGCAAATTTCTGATGCATCTCATACTTAGTAGATCCCATTGGGATCCTTCATTTGATTATAAGTCGGCTTGTTGGCATGAACTATAAAATTCGCATTCGAATTCCTGTGTGAACAGTGTCTGGGAAGAAAGTCGGTCATGCCCGACTATATTATACTCTGTACCAGTTGGGGTCGCCGCTCGCATTTGCTACCGATTATATTATATAAAATCGGTATCCAGGGAACACCACGAGGAGGCCATTGCAATAGCAATGGGGTTGATATATCAATAATATATATATATATCTATATCTATATATAATATATATCTCTACGAGTCGACTTGATTTGCTTAAATACTTATCATTTAAGGTGCTGTTACATATTTTTGCACAAACTTATTATACTCTATGTACCTTTGGTACAGAGTATAATTAAGAGAGAGAGGGAGAGAGAGAGGATTGGCACGCGCCGCAGACAAAAAAAAAATCTTTACATTTGCCAGAGCTAGAGATGGGCGTACATCGAAAACTACGCGGAACTCTGGAGTGACCGGAATGACTTAACATCATTGTGATTGCTTGATATTATGTTAGAATTAAAGAACTAGACTATTTTTATATTATTTGCAATTTAAGCAATCCTCGTCTTAGTAGTCAGATGGGTATCGGGCGATATATTTGTTCCGCGACCATCTCTAATTTCTCTCTCAATATTGTGTATGTGGGAAAGGGAAGGGGGAAAATGAGAGCGTCCCAGTTAGCTGCAAGAGTCCAATTGGATCTAATGAACTAGCCATAGCTGTTAGGTTTTGTATAGGATTTCGTTGTTGGAATTACTCAGACAATATATTTGCAGGTTTAATTCATTTAAAAGGTGGAATTTTTGGCGGGGCGGGGTCATCACACCCACAACAATCCAATATGAATCGTTAAATAAAAATTTGTCCTAAAATATTGTTGGCTATCACTTTGCTGTGTAGTCGTTGCTCATATATACATACATCTACATACATACGTATGTGTTTTGCTGCTGCAGGAGCAGCCCAGATATATTGAATTTTCGTTTGCTCATATCTTTATTAATGTTCATCCGATCTTTACCATTCCTTTGGCGGATCGATAAATAATCCTGATTACTAAATATGTCCAGAAGGAACGAACCTTCTATCTATAAAACTGTGGGAGATATTACGTTTTTTTTTTTTCAATTTGCGGGGGAGGGAGATATTTTTCATGATTTTTAAAAACTTTTTTTATATTTCAAGTTTTTTCTAAGCATTAAAAAACTTTAAGATATTTCTATAATTTTATTTAGTAACTTTAAGACATTTTTATTTTAACTCTTTTAGAAAACTTTTGAATCCTTAGAAAATCGTTGGAAAATTTTAAGAAATTATTTTTCAGTAATAAATTCGCCTCTATTCTTCGGTTGAATCACAAGGGCTAAAACCTTCCTCACACTTTCCTAACTCGTCTTAAAAACTCTGACCGTTCTAAAGACAGTTAAATGTTTGTCCCACAACTTTTACACACTTTTCATTCAAGGAACAAATGAAAGGCTTGAGAATTATTCTGAATATTTTATGTTTTAACTTTTTTCCACGAGTGATTTGGGACAACTTTGAGCCAACTGACATGTTGTTGTTGTTTGTTTGTTTCCTTGTTTATCAACTTTTTTTGTTCATTAAGAATTTACAACGAAATTTTGTTGTTGCTGTTGTTGTTGTTTGCCAAAAACAAAACATGTGCGTGAGTTTTTTATTTTATTGATTGAATTGCGCTCTATTTTGGGTGTAGCTATTAATACTTATGTCGAGGAGTAAGTAGGTAGAAGCCTGCCACATACACTAGCTGAAGTTCAATGACTACCATTAACGCAGCTTCATTCAGGCGTAAATTATTGCCAGGACCCAGACCAGGAACAGAACTCAGCTTAGCGGAAATGAGCGACAAAAGAGTTGAGTGGGTGAAGCTGGCACAATATGCGCAACAGTTGATTGCCATCAATGAAGATTATGTAAATCAAATTGTCCAAGAAAGTTTTTTAGAGTGCATATTGTGAGGCATGGAAAAGGGGGTCACGAATTCAATTGGGCGTGAAATTGGTTGGTTTTATGTAAGCAATGTGGGGGAAAAGTGACGATTTAATTTGTAAAACAACTTCAAATTTGTAATTGATAATAATCTGTGTATTTTTCCAGCAGATTCTGCACAGAAAAAAAATTATGTCAATATCAATTCAATATGGGCTGGTCAAGTTGATATTTGCTCAAACAAAATTCTTTTCATATAATTTTTAAACAATAATATGTCATTTTGACCATAAAGAGAAAGGGACGCATAGAAAATGCTCAGAAGGGGGATCATGAAGTTGTGCAAAATTATGTAACAGGTAGACATTACATTAGGGTATATTCTTGATCAGCATCAACAGCCTAGTCGATCTAGCAATATCCGTTTGTCTGTAGGTGTATACCATATCCAAATCGAGTTTGTTTTAGATTTTCAAACCAAAGTATAACCAAAATGTTCACAAAATGTACCAAAATTGTTCGAAAATTGAACCCAATGTGTTACCAAAATGAGACCACGATGTTCCCAAAATAAGACCGAGATGTTCCAAAATTGTTACCAAAATGTTTCCAAAAAGAACCCCAGGTGGTCTTATAACGTTACCAAAATGTTTCTAAAAGAAGCCCGAAAGTTTGGAAAATGACCCCAAAATGGTATTCACGCAACAACTAAACGTTAATGAAGATCGAACAACGTGTCGTAAAAGTGCGTTCATGAAATGACACCGCAGTTCACAGTTCACGAAAAAGCGGGATTACTCTACTTTTGTCAACAAATGGTCTTGATTTCGGCAGATTTTGAGCGGATTTTTTTCTGAGTGTGGAAACGAGTCTGCGGACATACTGGCCAGACTAGGCATTAGCACCGAGCTCCTTTCAGAGAAGAGCACGATAGGGATGTCTATGGCTACCTTCTAGCTAGACAAAAAAGCCATAGCACGACGCCTCGCCATGGGCCGGTCGAAAAAACCTTTCCTTCTGTGCGGTAGCCAGACTTACGTGGCCAGCATTCGACTTTAAGCGTACTAATACACTTTTACGTTACAGAAGGATCACTGTCCTATAGGCAGACACGCAGCAGATTTGCAGGAAACACCTTCTGTGTCATTGCCCCACTTCAAGTAGGAGGAGTCTTAGGGTACTCCTACTCAACCTACTCAACAACAACAACCATCTTTACATAAGATTATTCTGTTCACATAACGGTTCAGAATCGAAGATCACCCTAGAAGGTTTAATGGGGCTTAACAGGGAATATATGGAATCGCAACGGACCCATGTGGCCTAAGTGGAAGGGTGACTTGTCAATCTCAGCCAACGCAATTCTAAAAAAATCAATAAGATTCAACAAAAAACACGGAAGTTATAAACAAATGGAGAAGTATTAGGGAAATGCTTGTTTCAAATCGAAAGTTAGTGTGACCGTAATTGAAATGTGACAATTTCGAACACTCAAATTGTAAGTGTGACCGTTTATCGTCACTCTAAATTTTTGGTTTTTAAATAATTAAGTAAAGTAAAATGGCTTGTCTAGTTGACACAGCCCCAAGGCAAGGGACCTACAGTTTAACGCCGATTCCGAACGGAAGCTTGAGAAGCTTTTCATGGCTAATTACTACAAAGCTGGCGCTGGGTGTAAAGTTTATTCAAAGAAAAAACTTTTCATTAGATGTTCCGAGGCGGTATCGAACCCACGACCTCTTGCACAGCGGTCGCGCACACTAGCCGCTGAGCCACCCGGTCACACGTATCTTTTTCTTCTTCTTCTTTGGCCATCACAACCGTTTTACGGTCTCGGCCGCTGCCACTAATGCCCGCCACTCGCCTCTGTCCCGAGCGACATTCCACCAGAAGGACACTCCCAGGTTCGCAATGACACGTATATCTCCATATAATGTGTTGGTAGACATTTGTCTTCATCGAATATAACTGCTTCACCTTCTCCTTCGCATCGTAATCCCCAACTTCGCATTCGTTTTATTGCTGCAATCAAACCGTGTGATTCTAGAATATCTGCGGTAATGTTTCCGAAGTTTCAGACCTGCCTTTATTTGAATTTTGTTCTCCTCGGGCTTAAATTCATATCTTCCGCTTTTTCTACTTTGTAAATTCACAAAGTTTCTCACATTTTTACTCGTGTTTTTTAAAGAGAGTTTTAAGGGACCCTAACCAGAACCTGTTCTGGTTTTACTTTTTTGAGTCTCCCCAAACCGGACTGAATAAAACTCAATTGGGGTATTCACGACCCCCAGTTCAGCAATAGAGTTGTAGAATTGAAGAAGTTTTAAACATTTTTCAAGTCGATATGATTTATGAGTGACCATTTGTGAGTGACCAGGTCAACTGCTCGGAGGTGAATGATTATTATTATCTTAACGATCCCAACTATATTTGTGACATCTGTAATGAATATACATACAAAAGTTGTAGCTTAAGTGTGTCGGCGATCATAAAGCAGGTGTATTTTGATTACTTTGGATTCCCCTTGGACACCCGTGACGAGTAGTGGGTTCCTCATATGTTATGTAAGGCATGTGTGGAGTCTTTGGGACTTAGGGCAAATAAGAAATAACCCCATTTTAAGTATCAAACAACTATGATGTGGCGGGAACCTTTAAATCATCAACCGTTTGATATTACCGGGATTATGGGCAGCACTGGTCGCAGCGGTCATGGGCAGCACTGGTCGCAACGGTCATGGGCAGCACTGTTTAGTCGGGCTTGAGCGACTTTCTTACTTACTACTGAAACAAATTTGCAAATATCTACCGCCAGATTTGAAATTTGAATTCAAATTATTCCGCGTAACGAGCTTAGTTCGTACAAGACAGCCACTCTTTATTTCTGTATCCCACGAAATCTACCAATATTATCACAGCAAAGCTTTAAAAGATTTGATGAATCATCGTTTCTTCAGATGTAATTTTGTGGCCCGCCAAAAATTTCAAATCAGTTTCCTGTTTTTGTTAGTGGTAACAGCTGTAACGAAGCCCGTGCGATAGGCAAAATTATCGATAACGATATCGATCCAAATGAATGCGACTTTTGGCCACCACTAGTCAAAATGACATTTGGTTTGTGCCCCCTTGACTGTGGCTGTTTTCAGCTTCAGTCGCCTTCGACACTTGGTGTGGTTAAGACCTCCCCAATTTTCTTTTCTTTCATTTTATTTTTCTTTTAATTTAATTACCAAAATCATTTGCTCTAATTAAAAGCAGCAAAAATAAACTTTGTTGATTTCCTTCCATGTGAGTGAAATTCGTCACAATTCGTCTTCTTTACATTCAGCAATTGAGCCGTTGTGTTGAAAACTGCAATGCTTTTGACTTGCTGCTGCTTTTGAGAAAAATCAGAAATCGCTGTGGAAGCAAGCACACAAACTAAATTCTAACAAAAAGCAAAAAGCGCCAGAAGTTGTCGGTTAATGTTTCTATTGCTGCTTGCGATAAGCAGCGCAAATCAGAACTGCTGCTTCAGGTCAGCCTCGCCAGTCGCAGCAGCAGCAAGCGCTCTGCTTTTGAAATTCGTCGAAAGCACAAGCAAGACGGAAGTTGCTCGTCTCTTTCAGTTAGCAGCACCAGACAGCAAATAAATTGTGGTAACAACAACAATTGCAACTAGAGAGCGAGAGAGAGAGAGGTTTTATAGTGAGCGCGAGTGTGAGCGCGTACGCACATTCACATTGAAATATAGTATGTGTGTGCAAAAAAACAATCAAAAACAGGGGCTGCTGTCTGCGCTTGCAAAAGCATACTTTTTCTCAGTACCGGCTTCCAGTGCGTCAACTGTTGCGGGCTTGTCGCTATAGACATGAAAGCCATCCGGCCACACGAATAATTTGAAATACGAGGTGTGTTCAAAAAGTATCGCGAATTTTGAATTTTCGCGGGTTACGTATATTCGAATTTCGATTTTTTTGTGGCGTTATGTTGGTACTCATGTCTCTCACTTATGCCGACAAGCTCCGCCATTTTGAATGTTCACTTAATTGTTGACAGCTGCTTTGCTTGCACGTGTTTTGGATCGTCTTCGATTTTTACCTATTCAAAAAAATGGATCAAAGAACCTGTATCAAATTTTGTGTGAAAAACGAAATTAAGTGCGCGGATGCATTCCGAATGTTGACTGTGGCATACGGAGAAGCTACCTTGGACCGAAGCAACGTTTATCGGTGGTACAAAATGTTCTCAGAAGGCCGAGAAGATGTGAACGAAGAAGAGCGTGCCGGACGCCCGAGCACTTCAACAACAGACGAAAAAATTAATGAAGTGGAGAAAATGGTATTGGCCAATCGTCGAATCACCGTTAGAGAAGTTGCTGAGGACCTAAACATATCGATTGGCTCGTGCCATTCGATTTTTATCAATGATTTGGGCATGAGACGGGTCGCCGCGAAATTCGTACCAAAATTGCTCAATCGCGACGACCCAAATTTGCTCCAGAGGGTCATAACTGGTGACGAATCGTGGGTTTATGGTTATGACGTGGAAACCAATGCTCAATCATCTCAATGGAAGCTGCCGCACGAACCAAGACCAAAAAAAGCGCGCCAAGTTCGGTCGAATGTGAGTTTTGCTGACAGTTTTCTTCGATTGCAGGGGCGTGGTGCATCATGAGTTCTTGCCACAGGGAAGAACGGTCAATAAGGAATATTACCTGCAAGTTATGCGCAATTTGCGCGAAGCAATCCGCCAGAAACGCCCGGATTTGTGGAAGAACAAAAATTGGCTTTTGCACCACGATAACGCCCCTGCTCACACATCGTTGCTTGTGCGCGACTTTTTGGCCAAAAACAACACACTAATGATGCCGCAGCCACCGTATTCCCCAGATCTGGCCCCCTGTGACTTTTTCTTGTTCCCTAAACTGAAGAGGCCCATGAAAGGACGACGTTACGCTACGCTTGACGAGATAAAGACGGCATCGAAGGAGGAGCTGAACAAGATAAAAAAAAATGATTTTTTGAAGTGCTTCGAAGATTGGAAAAACCGTTGGCACAAGTGTATAATATCTCATGGGGATTACTTTGAAGGGGACAAAATAGATATTCATGAATAAATAAATAATTTTTGAAAAAACACAAAATTCGCGATACTTTTTGAACACACCTCGTAATTGCTCACACTATTTTTTAGGGGAAAGTTTCAACACAAATTTTTTGAGAAACATTTTGGTCACTCTATTTAAAAAATTCTCTTAACTAGTGTGACCGTATTTATAAAGTGACAATTTGTAGCGCAATACTTTTTAAGTGTGACCGTTTAAGTCACTCAAATTTTTGGTGTGACCAGATTTTTAAAAATTTACTCACACAAATTTTTTTTTTAAAATTTCGACACTCCATTTTAATGAAAATTTTTGAAAAATTTGGGCACTCAAATGTATCAAAAAAATTTGATTACTCAGTTAAAAAAATTGGTCACTTATTTTTCACTTTTAAAAAGTATGGTCACACTTTTTTCAAATTTGGTCACTCTGCTATATTTAAATTTCGGGCACTCTGTGAGTTTTTGAAAATATGGTCACACTAATTTTTTATTTCAAAACATACATTCTCTTTCTACTTTGATGCTGCATGATCGGGCGAGAACACGACCTACTTTTGCGTGTGTGTGTGTCAGGTACAAGTTATCTTGGTTTTGTGCGCTAAAGATTGGCGTTTCCTCTTCTTCTATTTCCTCAAATGTTAATCAGAAATTTCCATAAAAAAGCTCTATACACTTTGTAAAAATTTTCAAAACTAATCAGAAGAGTGGTATCCGGGTGGCTCAGCGGCTAGTGTGCGCGACCGCGACCGTTTCGGTCATGAAAAAGTTTTTTCTTTGAATAAACTTTACACCCGTTCACCCCTCTCTGCTGTTGGCGCCAGCTTTGTAGTAATTAGCCATGAAAAGCTTCTCAAACTGCCGTTCGGATTCGGCGTTAAACTGTAGGTCCCTTTCTCTTGTGCGAAAATTAGAAGGGCACAAGCCAAGAGATTGAGAGAAGCTCGGCTCTGGCCCTTTGGGGCTGTGTTCAAGAATTTTTCTTCTATAAAGTCACCCGTTACAATTCGTATATGTCTTCGCTTTGCATGAAAACTTTCTTAAACTTAAACTACCATAAGCTTTCAAAAGTTTACCAAAAGCTGCTACCCAAACTTTGAATTCCAGGAAACTTTATCGCTTTTTTAGCTTTTCACCACTTGCCCGAAGCTTTTAGCCAATACTTACCAACTTTTCTAAATGCTTTCCAAAGCTTTTTTCCACCCCCTTACACATATTAAGCTCAGTCACCCCCTCCGATGGGCTTCAATAAAAAAAATTGCAATTATTGACCAACCATTTTATGCACAAAACCGGAAGCATCCTATCCTCTGCTGCTGAAAACTTTTGCAATATAAAGTCTCAAAAGAAGCGATTGAATTATTGGCATTAAAATTTCAAAGTCAACCGATAGTTATTTGCCCTTCGCTCTCCCCCATAATTGTGTCAAATGCCAGACTCAGCCAGGGGCCAGGTTAATTGAAAGAGTTTCGCTTTATTTTTTGCTTCCTTTTATTATTTAATGTAATTTTTATCAGCGGAAATGATATTTTCGGAATACAGGAAATTGCCATAGGCGAAAGTGCAAAGGTTAGGCAGTCTTAATAAGAACACTGATTTGAATTTTGCATTTTGAGTTGGTTTAATATAGAACAGAAGCCCGCATCCATTGTTGTCTTACGCTTCCAGTTGCATCCGTTTGCAAATTGTATTTTTGGCTCGAAAATTTCAGATGAAATTCATATTTATGGAAATTTTAGACTTTTTAAGGCGATGCTTTTGAAAGTGGTTTTTGTCTCCCCTTTGTTATGCTTTATCCACATTCACAGTTCGATTAATAAACATCTCTCTCTTTTTCTTTTCTATTTCCAGGTAAGTGCAAAATTTGATTCCATTTCCATAGAAAATGAAATTGCAACGTAAGTGAAGATTCAATTTGTGTTTGCATACAACACGTACGTACATACATATCTACCTATCTAACTGACATATCAACTGAATGGAAAACTGTGACAGCTTTTAATTACCGATAAATGTGTCAACAATCCCATTTAATTAGTATGTTACATAAAGAAAGAATAAATGGAGGGAGGAAGCCTTTAGCTACAGCGTGTGGTCAACTCTGGCACTCCGCTTAAATCAGCAAACTAGCCAGACTATCAGCTTAGGAATGTGGACTCTCAACAGGTTCAAGCATTTGTTTCGTTCTGCTTAAAGGAAAAACCAATTATGCTAACTATTTTTCATATTTTTCCAAGAAAACCCGCAAATGCGAGAAAAAGAAAATTGAAATTATGAAATGAAGTTGTGCAACAGAAGGGGCCCATCAAATTGTTTCCTTTTGCACATACATTTTTTTTTTTTGTAATTTATGAGAAATGTGTCTTAATTTATGCTTGAAAAGGAAGAGGAATGCGCAATTGAAGCAGGGTTTTCCTATCAAAGCTAGAACAATTGATGGGGGAGTCGCAGAAAAAGATTTTCAATTAGAGTTGAAAGATGTTTATTCATCAGGAATGTGGAATTGCAGTGCATCTGTGACTCAAAAAGGTTTTAAACGTACATAGGAATGTGGAATTGACACATATTTTTTGAACTATCTGAATCTGGAATAGAAACACAATTTTTATAAACTAAATCAGAAATTAAATTAATCAACTCTAAGATTTTTATATTAATACTAGCAAATATCCCGGCTTGCTTCGCTGCGCCGCCGTCAGTTAAGCTATTTTAACCGATAAGAGTATCAGTTTTTCTTTTCCGACTTGGGGGTGGATTTCACAAATCGGAAAATATTTGACCGTATCTTACATACATCGGCTGAAAGCAGAGATTAACTCTTATGCCCCTTCCGCGTTTAAAAATAAAGTCTCTCCTGACATTTCCGATCTTGGTGGTGAACTTTTCAAATTTAAAGCTTACAAACACAATTTGATAAAGATTTCCACCAATTCTCCAACCATTTCTCAAAGTTGCATTGCATCCGGATGAACGCTATAATTTTTCAAATTTCGCAGATTGTGCACCATTTTCCGCCCAATTCTTCTGCTTAAAAACCTTCCGGGCAAGCGTCTAGCCAATCCCCAAAGTTTCACCGAGATTAAGAATTTTGCAAATATTGCGGTTTTTGGACCATTTTCCACCTCCATGTCCACCTACAGGTCCAACTCCATGGACACCTCCATGGCCACCTCCATAGCCACCACCATGGACACCTTCATGGCCACCTCCATGGCCACCTCCATGGACACCTGCATGGACACCTCCATGGCCACCTCCATAGCCACCTCCACGGCCACCTCCATGGCCACCTCCACGGTCACCTCCATGGTTACCTCCATGGCCACCTCAACGGCCATCTCAGGTCCACGTCCAGGTCCAGTGCCACATCCAGGTCGAGGTCCCGCACACAGCCAGTACAATGAAAAACGGCAGCCCGAGTTACTGTTATTTCGTTATTTCTTATACTATCCCTTCAAACCAAGCTTAAAGCCAATCGTATGAAAATAGGTTTTTGTCTGCTGAGTTTTCCGACCCTAAGGTCAAATTTTCCAACTTCAGAAAATAACATTACAAATTATATCACTTACTATCCTTACAAACCGAATTTCAAGTCAATAGGATGAAAAATAAAGATTTTGCATATCGAATTTCCCGGGAATTTTCCTTGCGTGCAGATTTTTCGAAATCGGGAAAATACGTGTCCAATTATTTATCATACTTTGCTTACAAACCGAAATTCAATTCAATCGGACGACAAATAAAATTCCCACCATACAGACTTTTCCGACGCTTTTCCGGAAATTTCCCGCCCTATTTTCCTGTCACACATTTATTCACTTACTGTCCTACAAACCGAATTTCAAGTCCATCGGATAAAATTAGATTTTTGCATATCGTATTTCCCGAGAATTTTCCTTGTGGGCGGATTTTCCGAAATCGGGAAAACACGTGTCCAATTATTTGCGTACTATGCTTACAAACCGAATTTCAAGTCAATCAGATAAAAAATAAAATTTTCCCCATACAAAGTTTTCCGACGCGGTCTTAACGCATTTCACCAAACCTCAAACGCCCCTAGCTCTTACCGTTTAGGCTGTGCGACGGTCACCAGTCAGTCAGTCAGGTTAAACAGTTTTATATGTATAGATATAGTATTATATATCTGTCCGCCCATCGGAATTCTTTATCGATCCGCCAAAGGAATGATAAAGATCGGATAAACGATAGTCGAGTTATAAGTAAAACAAACAATTATGGGCAGCACCAGTCGCAACGGTGATGGGCAGCACTTTACAGGTACAGAGTATATTATAGTCGGGCTTGACGGACTTTCTTACTGTTGAGCTTAAGTTTCTTAGACATAATTACAATAATACAGACAAAATTTGTTTCCTATACTGATTTTAAGTACCTAATTAAATTCGCCCAATCGTTAGGACTTGAACAGTTCAGTACGCCCATCAAGCCGATTGTATCCAAGGTGGTTTGACTTAGGTGCAGGACTCTGAACTCCCTAATAACCGGACATCTTCCCAGGAAATGCTGAATATCTTCAGGCTCTACTGTATTACAAAGGGGGCAAATGGAGCTTTCCACTTGCTGGTAACTGTTTCCGTGTAGAAGAAACTTGCCGCATCTGGATTTCATCACTCACGAAATGTCTCTCGGTGGCTCAGCGCTTAGTGTGCGCGACCGCTGTGCAAGAGGTCGTGTGTTCGATCCCGCCTCGGAACATCTAATGAAAATTAACTTTACCGGTCACCCTTCTCTGCTGTTGGCGTCAGCTTTGTGTAATTAGCCATGGAAAGCTTCTAAACTCCGTTCGTTCGCGTTACTGGTCCCTTCTTGTGGTTGAAGCGCACTAGCCAAGAGATGGAGAGAGGCTCGGCTGGCCCTGGGGCTGTGTCATTTTACAAATGTCTTCGTGTTATGTAGGTACTTTCCCAATAGATATTTATAGAATCTGGTGCAGCTATTATTTTTCCGTTGCGCATGTTCCACATTTTTTTCCAGGGCGAGTGCGCAATCTGTGTCGTAGGTGGCATATTTCAAATTTTTATTAAAAAGAAAAGTTGGAAATTATCGACCTCTTTGAAGCAACTGTAACCACAAATCAAAGCCGCATAAGTTTGTACAGACCTACAAGCGGCATTGAAGACTTTCCATTTAGCGTTTACTGTTAATTTTCTATTATTGACATATTTATTCCAAGACACATTTATGCTTGGTTTTGCTAGCTCTGTTCGCTTCTGGATGTGTTTTTAAAATGATAGCTGTGGCGTGAGTGTCCGAGGCTTTTTTCAAAGGCGAGTCTTTGAATCTCCATTTTTCCATTTGAACTTCCATATTCCATCAATCACCGTATTCTTTCAAGCGATAAGTCATGCGTTGTAAAACTCCCGGATCCTTGGCTAATATGACTATATCAGCAATGTTCCTCCATAGCCCCCAGGGACCGAGCGCAATCGGCTATTAACATGCACACGAGCCGAGCGCATGCCGAAATCGGGCATATGAGCGTAAGCCGAGGTCTCTTTGCCTTCATTCGCTGCCCAGCCGTCGTTGAGGGCAGTTTAAAGCTGGACAGTGTCGCTTTGATATCGCACACCAATACACTCTCACTTTTTGGCATCGCTTTTCTTGAACATCGCTGGTCTATATCGTCCGCAAATAACGGATGTTTGCGTCTCTAATGTGAAGGCCTCTATCCAGGCATTCGTGAATATCGTTTAGAAACAAAGAGAAAAGGAGTGGTGACATGCGGCACCCTTATCGAACTCCCGATTTTGTCTCAAATGACTCTGACAAATCTTCTCCAGTCCAGATCGTTGCTTACGTTTCGCTGTAGATGCTCTCGATAATATTCAGCATTTTGCTAGAAAAACCGAGCATGCGAAGCTTGTACCACAAAAGCTTCCTGGGAATTTTATCAAAAGCCGCCTTCCGTCTGAATCCTGCCTGAAAATCATTAAGTATGCTGTATTGGTCAGCCCATCTGGTCAGCCTATCGTTGAGAACACCCATCAAAATCTTTGCTGCACAATTAATGAAGGATATTCCTCCGAGTATATTCCGCAGAGTTAATATCGCCTGAGAAGGCAGAATCTTTGCTTTCCCCGTGATACATCTTATTAAAAATCATAGCAAGTTCTTTAAGGAGTTCTATTGGTGCATTAATATAGCACTCGTAGATTAGCCTACTTTCGCCGGCTGCTTTATTAAATTTAATGCCCTATTCTCACCAAGAGAGGGCTCGCCTTTGGCCCTCGCATATTGCGCCGATTTTACACATCATGACATTTTGGCAAAATGTACATTTTCGCCAATTGACGAATCTATACAATGCAATGAGTCTATATGCAATGAATCTATACTTTCATAAACGAATTAACAATAACTCAATGAATTGCACAAAGTTAAGACTCCCAATGTAATTGCAATTGGTGTGAAGAGGCTTGGTTAATTGTAAACAAAGAACTTATATTCTCAAAATGCAAATGCAGAAGCAACATAATGAGGACAGCATTCTGCATTTTCAGTGATGACGATAACATTTTTGAAAATGTGCTTCAGTTAGGAAGTCACATAACACTCCGAAGCATCTTTTGGTTCTCCTCAACTGTTACGGAATTATTCAGTAGTGGCGTCTCCAATAGGTTTCTCGCATATTCAATATCCGGATTTGCCATATGGGAATGAGGAATTGGAATACATTTTAGTAAAACGTAAAACTGCATCTGAATTAGTTTTTCTTTATATAAAAATTTAGAAATAAAACGCGTTCTTAATGATATTTTTAACCAGAACTAAATTAGACATTATATATTTGCGAATTTCTTAAATTTTTAAGCTATTTTTGATAAAAAAAAATATTCAAATTTTTCAATTTATTAGGTTTTAATCGTTTCGTTTAACTTGGAATGTGGAACTGGAACACATGTTAGATGAAAGGTGGAACTGAATCTTTTTCTTAAACTCAAAACTGAATGTAAAAAAGAAACATATTTTTAATCAAATGCGAACCTAGAACAACATTTGAAATGAAAACCAAATGCACTTATGGACTAATACATATAGATTTAAGAGGAAGATGGAAATGAAAAACGCTCTTATACTCCTTTCGAAATTCTAAAGCATGTTCTGACAGATCTCCATTTCACATCGTCATCAAATGCCACTCATTCCCCTTAAATGTACTCAGTGTGCTAAGCCTATTATGTAGTTCCTATATACTTTACCAGCCTCATGATTCTCTCTTGCAACATCCTTCTCGAAAACCAAATGTTGATAGTCTCATATTCAGTGCGAAACACTCGTACGCTTTGTTGGCCCAGCTCCCTAGCTCTGTTTGCATTATTTAGTTTGGTTTTAAGCCTTCAAGTGGAGGTTGCGTTGCTCAAATAGAATTTTTAAAGTAGGATCTCAAGAACTGAAGTCATGAGCGGGTAAGAGTTAACATAAAATTATTTTTAAACAAAAGACCGCGGGCAACATAGTTTGGAAATTGTTTGCATTTAATGCAGAATGCTTATAGGTGGTTATTCTTGGCTTGAATTGATTAACTTGAAGTGTTAAAAATTTGTTTATATTTTTGAATGCACTTAAGCATTTCCAATCGAGGTAAGTCCTATATATACAAATCTCTCCACTGACTCATTAAAAACTCACAACCTAGAGATCTAAGATTTAGGCAAAAAAAAAAAAATGGCAAATTCAATCCCCAAGTGGGTGAAAATGCCCGGAAAAGTTTGCCCTAAACTTTGCTTGTGTAAATATTCTAATTTCAATTCGTGCTCAAAACCCATGGTCCACTTTCCATCTCTAGCCAGAACAATAGCCACTTCGATCTACACAGTTGCACAGTTCCCTTGTGGAAAGTCAACTCATCAGCGTAACATTTGTCACATTGTTGGTTTAATTAAGTAATCGCGCGCTCTCTATCCCAAAACAAAGAAACTGAACATAAAAACACTTGCACAAATTCCATGGAAAAACTCCCAATATTATTGTTGTAATGATCAAGTTTCCAGCGCAACACAACACGAAAGAAAATAATGCTGTCCCAGTTCTTGTTTCGCTCTCCCTACCCACCCCCGCAGGGCCTCTAAAGTGCAGCTGTTGATAAATGTTTGCTAATTTTGTTAATCATACGCCGCGTTGCACAAATCCCCATAAACCAAAAACACACAGACTGCGTTGGGGAGACAAAATGCATGCAATTGCCTTCGCTTGTTGTCCATTGTTGTCTGCAATTTCTATGACTAATGCTCGTCTGGGAGTTGGCCATCATCATCATTCCTGGCAGCTGGTTTTTGCCGGCTGCTGAGGCTCACTGCTAACTCCTGAATGTGCTGACGGGCCCAACAGGCCATTAAATGGTGGGACTGACATAAGTTACCCAGCGAACATGTTCGGTTTCGGTTAGCTAGCAACATGTTCCAGGCGGGCTTAACCCCGGTTGATAGGCACAGTGGTATAAGAGGGGGTAAATAAAATGGTTCAAAATGTTTTAAGACGGAAGAGACAGAACAGAAACAAGTTTAAGTGGAAAAAACTTTTAGGCTTTCATTTGAAATGTCTTTAAACTTGGTGATTCAACCTATGAGATTGCCAATGAGCTTTTCGTATGTTCCCTTAGGTTTTCAGGTTTTATGGCCGGCCATTGGAGGCGGATGAGTTATGAAAACTTGCTGAAAATGGCTAAATTGGCTACAAAGACTACCACGAAATAGTCTAAGCATGGTTCTAAGAGTTAAGAATTAGTGGAGAGTAGTGGAGAGTTTTGAAAACTTGCTGGAAATTGTTAAATTGACTTCTTAGAAATCCCTGAAACCGTTTGACGTTAGTTTTAGTTATTTATAAATAGTGAAGAGTTGTGTAGAGTGGTGGAGAGTTTTGAAAACTTGCTGAATTGACTGCGTAGATTACCATGAAATCGTTTAACCATTGCTTTAAATGTTAAGATGTAGTGGAGAGTTGTGAAGAGCTGTTTAGAGTAGTGGAGAGTTTCGAAAATTGCTGGGTATGGCCGAATTTACTACCATGAAGTAGTCTGACCGTAAAACTAAGTGTTCAGAAATAGTGGAGAGTTGTGTAGAGTAGTGGAGAATTATGGCAATTATTATGATAACTTAAAAATAGTGTAGAGTTTCAGAATTATCAATTTAAATTCGCATAATGTGGCATTTCAAGCTTTTGGTTTCAGAACTAATTGAATAGAGTTGTGTAGAGTTGCCACGAACTATGAACACTTGTCATAATAATACAATGGTCTTGGAAAACTAGTACTTAGCAGGAATATAAGCTTCCGAACTCTCTAACTTATGGCTTAAAAGTAGTGTAGAGTAGTGGAGAGCTATCAAAAATGTACTACAATTTATGAAACTGGCTATGTAATGTGGGTTTTAATGTAAGCTTTTAAGCTTCTGGTCACAAAACTCAGTTTAACATTGCTTAAATAGAAATGGAGAGTTGTGTAGAGCTGCCGAAAATCATGTATACTTGCTGAAAATTACCAAGTTATATCCTTAATTGGAAGTAGTTAAGAGTTGTGTAGAATAGCGGAGAGTTCTTAAACTTCTTGGACAATGTGGCAATGTAAAGAAGTACTTCAAGTCGTTATCCACAAAACTAAGTGATTGAATGTTGAATATTCCTGTTTAGAGTTCTGTAGAGTAGTTAAGACTTATAAACACTTGATTTGAAATGAGTGCTCAAGTATGTAGCGGATCTCAAAGTAACTTAGTAAGCCTTCTATTCGTAAAACTACGCGTTCAAATATTTAAGAACAAGTGAAGAGTTGTGTAGAGTTGTAAGAAACTCAGTTAGATTTGTGTTAATCTACTTACTTATTTATTTATTTATTTGGTTAACAATGATCTGCTAACTTAGGCTAAATTTATATAAACATAATACGAAAAGTAATTGGATTACAAGTTGGATGATTCAAGGTGATGGTAAATTTCATTAAATATAAACATAAGTGACTTTTCAAATGAAAAAATGAAGTAAAAATAAACCGAAAAGGTAAATGAAGGCGTAGTTGGACCTGCAGAGTGACAAGTATGCGAGTAAACCTCGAGGGAACTGTTAAGTTGATTGAAGAGAGAAGCGCTTGAGAATCAACCAATCCGAGAAGAAGCTTGCGACAATTGCAAAATAGGACACCATTGCATATTCTGCGGTGATGCAAAGATTGAAGATTGATTAATTTTAACGTTGATCGATATGAAGGTAAAAGCCTGCTAGAGTCCCAATTCAGATTGCGAAGAGCGAAAATTAAAAATTGTTTCTGAACGGATTCGATAAGCGATTGCTTTCTTTGTACTGAGGGCCCCAAAACTAGAGCAGTATTCCAAAATAGGTCGTACTAAGGATATGAACAAGGTTTTCGTTGTGTAGGGGTCGTCAAACTCTTTAGACAGCTTAAAAAGCCAATACCTTGGCTTTATTTACTGTGGCGGCGATGTGAGTGTTAAAACACAATTTCTGGTCAAACAATACACCAAGATCCTTTACATGAGATATTCGGTCTAAGACTTGATTTCCTATTGAATATGAGACAATATGGGGAGAGCTACGGTAAAAAGTCATCATTTGACACTTAGAATGGTTAAGGAAAAGAAGGTTATTTAAACACCAATTCTGAAGTTCGTTGAGGTCTAACTTTAGGTGAGTATGCAAGAACCACTCCGAGTAAGGACGGCAGATTTTAACGTCATCTGCGTACATAAATACTGTTGAGTGCGATATAACTTGAGGGAGGTCATTTACAAAAAAGTATAAAAAGCAACGGGACTAGATGACCGCCCCCTGCGGGACACCTGAAGTTACATTCACAACTGTTGACAGAACATTATTAAACAGCACTCGTTGAGTTCGATTAGATAAGTATGACGAGATCCAATATAATATAGCGACAGTTTGTGGATAAGAAGAGCATGATTAACAGAATCGAAGGCCTTACTAAAATCAGTAAAGACAACATCGGTTTGAGAGCCGGACTGAAAACTACGATTTATCAGTGATGAAAACCCGAGAAGATTCGTCGTTGTCGATCGACGTTTAACAAAGCCATGCTGCGAAGGAGATATGAGGTTGCTACAGAGATGCTGCAACTGCAAGGTGATCAACTCTGGAATGGCAGAAAGCTTAGCAATGCCTCAATAATTCTCAACATCCGATCTAGACCCTTTTTTGTGAAGTGGGATAATATATGATTCGTTCCATATCAGTGGAAGACAAGACTGTTTTAAAGACAGGTTATAAAGATATGTAATGGGTGAGCATAAAGATTCAGCACAGTTCCTAATAGTACAGCTTGGGACATTGTCAGGGCCAGCCGAGAAAGATAAATCAGTCGTTGATAGACTATGACAAACATCACTTTCTTCAAAAAAGTTAAGAAAAATATTGTTCGCGTGCGGTATAGGGTACGGATATGGAGTAGAAGTTCTGTAAGACTGTGATGAATAGGTCGACTGAAAAAATGTGGCAAATATATTAGCAATATTAAGATCACAAGATTCAATACTATTCTGATAGTGAAGAGTGGGGGGAAATGCGTTCGACTTGCGTTTAGAGTTAACAAATGAGTAGAACTGCTTTGGATCATTACGGAAATTGATCCTGCATTGTGAGAGGTAACAATCATTTTGTGAGCTGTGTTTACAGATGTAAGCCTTGACATACGTGATAAAGTAATGCAGAGTTGTGTACACAAGTGGAGAGTTTTAAAACTTTTTGCACTTTAATAAATTGGCCATGTAGAGTCCCGTAAAGTAGTACTTCATGTTTTTACACACAGAACTAAGTGATTCTATGTCGAATTAGCCAAATAGAGTTGTGTAGAGTAATGGAGAGTTAAAAAAAACTTGAATTGAAAGGTGGTTAAGTATGTAGAGGATAAATATGTAACTAAGTAAGCTTATATCCATAAAATAATGTGTAAGGAGAAGTGGAGAGTTGTGTAGAGTAGTAAAAAAACTCGGTTATAATTTTGTAAATGGATTTACAATAAATCTGTTTAGCTTTTGTTTACAAATTTATATTTTGACATACGTTATAAACTTGTGGAGAGTTGTGTAGAGTAGTGGAGAGTTCCTAAACTTTTTGCGCTTTAATAAATTGGCCAATCAAAATCCCTTGAAGTAGTACTTGCAGCTTTAACACGCTGAACTAATTGATTTATTGTTGAATATGCTGTATTGAGTTGTGTAGACTAGTGGAGAGTTATAAAAACTAGCAATTGAATGGTGGTCTCAAGTATGTAAAATATATCCAAGTAACTAAGTAAGCTTGTATCCCTAAAACAATGTGTTAAAATATTTAAGCACAAGTGGAGAGTTGTGTAGAGTAGTAAAAAAACTCGGTTTTGTTTCTGTAAATGTGTTTATCATAAATTTTTTAAGCTTTTGTTTACAGATTTATGTCTTGGCATACGTTATAAAGCAGTGGAGAGTTCCTAAACTTTTCGCACTTCAATTTAAATATTATATTTAGTAGGTACAGTTTTTTTTAACACTTGTCCCACTGTGCCCATGTAAAACAAAAGACCTCCGTCAAGCTACTATCAACGCCCACATACGTATGCCACATTTCGTGCAAAGGCGGACTGCATTTTGATTTCGTTTATTTGTGTTCGTGTTTCCGTGGTGTGTGTTTGTTTGTGTGACAGACAATGCACTTTCACTTGACGAGCCAACAAGTTGCAAACGAACCCCAAACGAACCGAACCCACACGGCGGCCGAGCGGCAGACTGGTGTGCTCGGCCCTTGGCCGCTTGTCAGTTGCAAAGCAAACGTCTAGCGTGAAAGTTTAGCAGCCGCGGCTAACAGCTGAAAGCTTTAGCCCAACAACTACCCAAAAAAAAGCTAAAAAGAGCAGTTAGCCAGCCCAGCAGCCATCGTAAGAAGCAAGAAGTGAACTAACTAAAACTTCAGCCTATTTTTTTTTTGCCTATTTTTTGCAAGTGTGCGCGCGAGTGTTAGTGTCGCGTGTTGAGTATCGCAGGTGCTTGACAATAATACAACACCAAAAAAGAAAAATCAAAGTGCAGCTAACAAGTGAAGTGAAGCTGAAGCCACACATTTGCGCAACGATCAAAAAACTTGTTGCAGGGCACAGATCAAACTCAATTCTTAAGCCAAATATGGGCCTGCCAACACTCCGACGGGGGCGAAGCTATAAAATTAATCGCTTTTATATTAAAAATTCAAACAAACAACAACCAACTGATTAATGTGCAAATCTAGAGCCAAGAGTCATAAATATTTTGTTGATCTACGAGCGGATGGAAAATAACTTCGCAGATGCTCCAAAAGTAGAGTCAAATACTCCTCTCGGCACTTGACACAGGTTCAAGAAGTCAACGATGATTAATGGGTTCATGCTTGGGGTTGGGGGAGAGAGAACGAAAGAGGGAGAGTGGTGCGCTAGCTCGACCAGTTTGTTGAGAAACAATTTGTTTTTGAATATCTGCTCAAAATTTTAGATTCAGAGCTTAAGATTAGTTCTTAAAAGACTTCAACCCACTTACTACAACTCTTATAATAAAATTGTGATTCGAATATAAGACCCTTTAAAAGAGCTATAGGTCTTCATTGCAGATTTTGTTACCATAATAAACAAAAGCCTAGCCATTTGTCTAAATATGGGCTAAAATTTGCCTACGGATATTAAAAATTAGTTAGACTTAAAAGTGTTTTCAATTATAACCACTTCAAGACCAACTAAGTACTAGCAATTTAAGTATTAGATCCAGTATAAGAGGTTTACGATTTTGGAAGATATAAGACTAAAGCTAGGGTATCCATAATTTGCATATTTGAGCTCACATTTTGAGGAGTAGATTCATAATCCAGCAGTTATTTGTTATATAGCTTAAGAATTGCCAAATTTTTAAAGTTGGGTCATCTAATTAGCTTTTTTATGACTCTTATACTAAGTCTTATACTTAAATGGATTCATACGGACATCAGAATTTAGTTAGACTTAAAAGTGTTCTTAATTTTAACCACTTTAAGTCCCACTAAGTACTAGCTATTCTTGTATAAGACCTTGTATAAGAGTTATTTGATTTTGGAACACTAAGGTTGCCTTAATTTGCATATTTGGGCTAAAATTTTGTGGAATAGGTTCATAAACCAACTGTTATTGACCATACAGCTTAAAAATTGCCTCATTTATAAAGTAGCGTCTTATAGTTAGCTTTTAAATGACTCTTATACTAAGTCTTATACCTAAATAGTATCATAGGGGTATCAAAATTTGATTAGAACTGAATAAAATTTCAACTTGATGCAGTTTATGTCCAACTAAGACTAGCAATTATTGTAAAAGACTTAGTACAAGAGCAATTTTCGATTTTGAAAGCCTTAAAACTAAAGCTAAGTTTCACATTATTTGCATATTTGGGCTGAAATTTTGAGGAGTATGTCCATAATACAGCTGTTATTTTCGATAAATCCTAAATTTTGCCTGACTTATAAAGTTGGGTTCCTTATTTAGCTTTTATATGACTTTTATACTAAGTCATATGCATAAATGGATTCATAAGTGATTCATGAATCACTTTAAGCCCAACTAAGTACTAGCACTTTTTGTATAAAACCTAGTATAAGAGTTATTTGATTTTGGAAAATAGAAAACCAAAGCTAAGGTTTCCAAATTTTCTTATTTGGGCTAAAATTTGGAGGAGTATGTCCATAATCCAGCTGCTGTTTGCTCCTATACTTATTAAAACACAACACCAGGTTTCAACAGCTTATAGATTGAAGGAGAGCTTTTCTGCACTCCTTCAGCTTGGGTTGACTAGCCACCTTTAAAACTAAATCCAAAGGTACAAGCCTGCTTCTTTGCTATTAGAAGAACACCAGTTTCGAGAGTAAAAGAAGCTCGCCTTGGTCCTTGAGTTCCTTAACACAAATCTTTCTTTTTTCTTATTTCGCACTCTCTTGATTTATTCGAACCTTCATATAAAAATTTAGGTCAACCCGAGCTTCTCATAATCGCAACTTTTATATACTAAGCAAAAAACAATTGCGAAAAGCTTGAAACAATTTTAGAATTCTTCTACCATCGGTTCTTGAAAACGGCATAGTCCGTTCTCAAATCACTTCTTTTCTATTTGGTTTGAGAAAACTCTGTAACAAGCTACTTCTGACAGTTTATAAGATGGACAAAAGATCATCTTATATTTGGCAGTTGACACTTTTCAGCAATTTGGCTAAAAAAATTATTGAAAATTGGTTTTGACCTTTGAAAGTCATCTAGTTGACCGAGGGACCATTTTACCTGTTTTTTGGTTTATGGTTTTTAGTGACATCTTTTGTGCTTAGTCAAAGTGGTTGTCAAAGTTATTGTTGATTATACCTTTTAATCAACACAAATCAACAAAGATATATGGATTGCGAAGGGTTGTCTGTACAGTACTGTTTCAATGGCCTGCGGTCCTCTCATTCGCAGACTTTTTTGTTGTCATTCTTCAAGACGTTTTCCATTTCCTTTCACAGCAGCTGGGCATGGGCTTATACCATACCTAGTAGATAGTTTTCAGCCTTATATCTCCCTTATTTTACGTTCTTTCATTATCTGATTATCTGAATCCAATCCAATTTAAACGTATTATCAATTTTCACCACTATATCTCCCCTTTAAACACAATGAATTTTCCCTAGTTAACAATTCTTTGCTTTAGTTAACCATTTTCAGTCTTGTATCTCCCTTTTTACTTAAATATTTTTGTATTATCCACTTTTAGCACTAAATATTTAAAGTTGCCCATTTTCAGAAGCATATCTCCCTTAGTTTACTTATTAAATACTAATATCAGTATGATATCCACTCTGGATTAAAGGCATGTATTTAAATTATATAGCAAAAAAACAATACATATACATATTATTGTCGAAGAAAATGATGATTAATAGTGAGTCCAGCTTCCAGATTTTGAAATCACTTTAAAAATTCGTTTTGACATTGAGTCTATGACCTTTTGAAACTCTGAAGTAGGAATTTTGGCCCATTCATTGACTACAGCAATTCTGAGCTCTTCCACCGACTCGAATTTGCGAAGACCAGCATATACACGTCGTGCCAAGTTACCCCACATGTTCTCTATAGGATTTAGATCTGGGGAAACGTGCTGGCCACTTCATAACATCGATCTGCTTCTCCTGAAACCAATTAACGCTGAGTCGTGATACATGTATGGCAGCGTTATCCTGCTGAAAAATGGTGTCTAAAGTAGGTTGCTGATCCAAAAAGTTTATTAATACTTCATCCAACATGGTTATATACTTTTCCGAGTTCATACGCCCATTCACTTTACATATGGGGGTCCTTCCATAGTAACTAAAACCAGCCCATATCATTAACGAAACTCATCCAAAGTTCCGCTTAGTAGAAAGGAATCGTGCCAGTAATAATTAAAACCATCTGGACCGTCAAGGTTGAATTTTTTCTCGTCTGAAAATATTACCTTTTTCCATTGATCGGTCCATGATATGCGTTTTTCGGCAAACTCCAATCTTGCAACTTTATGCCATTCCTTTAAAGCTGGTTTAGACTTCATTTTCTTCCAAATTAGCCGATTACTTCCAGATAAAATTTGTTGTACACGACGCTTAAGTAAAAAGTAAAGTAAAAAAGTAAAATTGGCTTGTCAAGATGACACAGCCCCAAGGGGCCAAAGCCGAGCCTTTCTCAATCTCTTGACTTGTGCGCTTCTAATTTTAGCACAAGAGAAAGGGACCTACAGTTTTTAACGCCGAATTCGAAAGGCAGTTTTTGAGAAGCTTTTCATGGCTAATTACTGCAATGCTGGCGCCAACAGCAAGAGGTGTGGCCGGGTGTAAAGTTTTATTCAAAGAAAAAAAAACTTTTCATTAGATGTTCCGAGGCGGGATCGAACCCACGACCTTAATATGATATAATTTGTATCTGTTTAAATTAAACACGTTTACATAATCAAACTATCAAATTAAGAAAATTTTGCACCTTCTTCTTACTTGAGGACTTGAAACACACTGCCTTTAATAGAATTTCGCTTCAAAACGTTCACAAACTCTGAATAATGGGCAAGCTTTAGCCTAAACTAACTGTTAATGCACTCTTTAAGCTAAAAATAGAAATAGAGAGACCAATGTAAAAGGGAGAATAGGATTGGAAGATGCCTTCTGGTTCCAATACATTTTAAGGTGTCTAAACGGACCTGCCTTTAATTGAATTTCGCTGAGCGTATCTGTATTTAAATACCCATTAACCGCATTGAATCTGCTATAGTTGAAAATTCAGATCATTTATTAGCATTTTATCTCCCCAGTTTAGGAACTATCTTCCAGGGAATCCTGTTTTTAGAATTATATCTTCTTTCTGTTTGTAGCTTTATAGTATTTTATCTCCACTGGTAGCCTGTTTTTTTTTATTATTTAATCAACTTTAAACATTTTATCTCCTTTGACTATCGATTCTAGACATAAAATCTCTCCTGGTTATCAATTTTCAGCTTTATATCTCCTCTGGTAGCCAATTTTCTGTTATATATCTCCCTTGAATATCAACTTTCAGCATTATATCCCCCTTGACTATCGACTTTCAGTTTAATATCTTCCCTGATTATCAATTTTCAGCATTATATTACCTCAGCTGATCAACTGTCAGCATTATATCTTCCCTAGTAGCCAATTTTCATAACTAAACCTCCATTCAGCACTAAATCTCTCTTAATTTGCAACTTTCGGCATAATATCTAAATTGACTATCCATTTTTAGCAGTATTTATTCTCTGAAAGCCAATTTTCTAATTTAAATCTCCAAAAGTCAATCTCCAAATCAACTTGCAGCATTATAACTCCATTGAACATTTATATTCATCATTATATCTCCTCAGATGATCATTTTTTACCTTTTGGTGGCCAATTTTCTGCACTGTGTTTTCCTTGTTTTTCAACTTTCAGTAGTATATCTATTTAGACTACCGACTTTCAGCATTATAGCTCCCTTTATTATCAAGTTTTCAGCATTATATCTCTTCTTAGATGATCAACTTTCAGCATAATATCTCCCCTGATTGTCAGATGATTAACTTTCAGCATTTTGTCTCGCTAAGTGGCAAATTTTCTGAATTGAACCTTTATTCAGCATTATAACTCTCTTTCAAACCCATTTTTACCATTTACATCTCCATTTCATCGGCCCTGATTATGTATTTTTGGTTGAAATTGAATTGTAAGAGACCCAAATAATTCACTTGTTAGATATTTCATAAGAGTTTCACATTTGAGATATCAGACAAGTGTAAATATTTGAAAAGCTGTATGAGAATTGCGCTATCTGAGTTCTCAAATGAGTCTTATGACAACCAACTTATAGTGAACTGAGGTATTTCTCACCCATCTTATATGAGATCTCAACAAATACAGCTTTATCAGAAACTTACTTCAGCATACTATCTTCCCTGATAATTAGAATCTTTCCTAGTTGCAAACATTTCATTTTGATATATTGAGAGCTATTTCTGAACCTCACTTCAAATTAAGCTTTAGATTCCACAGCTCAATCAGTTGGAAAGATACTTCACTTCTGAAGTACCAAGATAAGGTACAGCACATTTTCTCTGTGAAATAAGTTAGAAAAAATATGAGATTAATTTTTCAATTTAGTTTTAATCCCCACCTTTTCCCCAAAAGTTTTTCCAAAGAATTATAAACTGCTGCACTATTCACCTTCACGTGGCTTAAGCAACCACTTGCTGCCATTGGATGGATGAGTCAATGAAATCAAAATTCGCAAAAAAAAAAAAAAAAAAAAAAACTTTTCATATCACTTGCTATCACAAAGCACTAAACTTAACGTCAACAACTGTGCACAGGGGAAACGCAAAACAGCGACTCGATTATAGCCCCCCCGGCCGGATACCCAAAGTAAATACCAGAAATATACAGTGAATGAGGGGAGAGGAGGGGGTCTCTTAAGCCCTCTCGCTACTTAGTCAGCAACCAAAATGCGGCCAGCCATCCATCTAGCTATCCATCCATCCATCCAACCGACTGTCTAAGAATTTTTTTTGGCAGCAATCAAAATTATTAAGAATAGAAAACAAAAAATTAACACATTTTATTTTAGTTTTGTTGTCTGCGAGGCCAGACGAAACGGTTTTAAAATATTTTACAAGTATCTAGAGACACGAAAAACGAAAGAAGAAAATGAGGCAGAAGTGTGAATGCACTCACAAATGAAGAAAAGAGAAATGATAAATGCGATAAACTGCTTAAAATATATGTAAGAAACTAGTTTTAGTATGAAAAACTTTCTTGTTTTCAATGGAAACGTCTTCAAATTTGACACTTATTTGTGTTACGTACTTTTCAACAAATCGGTTGATTTTAGCATATAGCTTGCATAGGAACGATCGGTAGAAGAGTAATTTTAGTGCGAAAAACTTTTTTGTTTTCACTGCAAACGTCTTCAAACTACGTATTTATTAGTTTTCCAGGCATTTATAAGAATTCGGACAACTAAATAGTATAGCTGCCATAGGAATTTTTAGACGAAAAACTTGTTCTAGTTTGAAAAACTTTTTTGTTTTTTCAGGGAAAGCGTTTCTAAACTTCATATTTATAAGTTTTCTAAGCATCTTCTAAATTTCACCCTTATGGGAACAATCGCTCGGAAAACTTGTCTTTGTAAAACAAACTTTTTTGTTTTTCATAGTGAATGTTAGCAGGCTCAAGATCGAGGTTTGGTTATAGTTCAATAATAAACCAGAAAATTCAACAGAGATTACATACGAGGTGTGTTCAAAAAGTATCGCGAATTTTGTGTTTTTTCAAAAACTATTTCTTTATTCATGAATATCTATTTTGTCCCCTTCAAAGTAATCCCCATGAGATATTATACACTTGTGCCAACGGTTTTTCCAATCTTCGAAGCACTTCAAAAAATCATTTTTTTTTATCTTGTTCAGCTCCTCCTTCGATGCCGTCTTTATCTCGTCAAGCGTAGCGTAACGTCGTCCTTTCATGGGCCTCTTCAGTTTAGGGAACAAGAAAAAGTCACAGGGGGCCAGATCTGGGGAATACGGTGGCTGCGGCATCATTAGTGTGTTGTTTTTGGCCAAAAAGTCGCGCACAAGCAACGATGTGTGAGCAGGGGCGTTATCGTGGTGCAAAAGCCAATTTTTGTTCTTCCACAAATCCGGGCGTTTCTGGCGGATTGCTTCGCGCAAATTGCGCATAACTTGCAGGTAATATTCCTTATTGACCGTTCTTCCCTGTGGCAAGAACTCATGATGCACCACGCCCCTGCAATCGAAGAAAACTGTCAGCAAAACTTTCACATTCGACCGAACTTGGCGCGCTTTTTTCGGTCTTGGTTCGTGCGGCAGCTTCCATTGAGATGATTGAGCTTTGGTTTCCACGTCATAACCATAAACCCACGATTCGTCACCAGTTATGACCCTCTGGAGCAAATTTGGGTCGTCGCGGACAGAGTTTAACATCTCATTAGCAATGTTCATGCGATGCTGTTTTTGGTCGCAATTGAGCAATTTTGGTACGAATTTCGCGGCGACCCGTCTCATGCCCAAATCATTGATAAAAATCGAATGGCACGAGCCAATCGATATGTTTAGGTCCTCAGCAACTTCTCTAACGGTGATTCGACGATTGGCCAATACCATTTTCTCCACTTCATTAATTTTTTCGTCTGTTGTTGAAGTGCTCGGGCGTCCGGCACGATCTTCGTCGTTCACATCTTCTCGGCCTTCTGAGAACATTTTGTACCACCGATAAACGTTGCTTCGGTCCAAGGTAGCTTCTCCGTATGCCACAGTCAACATTCGGAATGCATCCGCGCACTTAATTTCGTTTTTCACACAAAATTTGATACAGGTTCTTTGATCCATTTTTTTTGAATAGGTAAAAATCGAAGACGATCCAAAACACGTGCAAGCAAAGCAGCTGTCAACAATTAAGTGAACATTCAAAATGGCCGAGCTTGTCGGCATAAGTGAGAGACATGAGTACCAACATAACGCCACAAAAAAATCGAATTTCGAATATACGTAACCCGCGAAAATTCAAAATTCGCCTTCGTGAGTACACTTTTAGTTGCTGTCACACCAATAAGCCATTTGCAAATCCTATTTATATTACCTATTCGGCGAATAACGAGTTGAGAATTCCAAGTGCACAAATTGCTTCGCTCTTTTTTAGTGATAACGCCTTCAGATCTGACACTCTTTTGTTTAAGTTACTTTCACATAATTCTACAAAGTTTAATAAAAATCGGCTAACTATAATTTATAGCTTTCATAGAATCAATCTGTCGGCAAGCTAGTTTTAGTGAGAAACACGTTTTGTTTTCAATGAAATCGACTCCACACTTTGTACTTATTAGTTTTCTATGCTTTTTCATAGTTCCCAAAAATTTGATCAAAAGTGGTCAACTATTTAGTATATAGTAACTGTCATAGGAATGATCGGACAAAAAACTTGTTCTAGTGAGAAAGTTTTGTTCGTTTTTAAAGGAAACGTCTACAAACTTCGTATATATTAGTTTTGTATGCATTTTCTTGATTTCCGAGAGTCTCATCAAAATCGGACAACTATATAGTGTAGCTGTCATAGGAATGATCGGGCAAAAAACCTTTTACTAGTGAGAAAAACTTTTTTCGTTTTAAGGGATACATCTCTTAACTTAGTTTTCTATGCATTTTTATCACTCCCAAAAGTTTGATCAAAGTCGGACTATACAGTATAGCTACCATAGGAATGATCGGTCGAAAAACTTGGTCTTGTTCTTAATGGAAACGTTTTTAATCTTCGTAGTAATTAGTTCCCTAAGCATTTTCATAATTCCCGAAAGTTTAATCAAAATCGGAAAACTATATAGTCTGGAACTCATAGAAAATATAGGTCTGAATAATAGTCTTGGTAAGAAAAACTTTTTTGGTTTTCAATGGAAAAGCCTTCAAACTCGGCACTTATTTGTTTTATATACTTTCACACAATTATACAAAATTTGTTCAAAATTGGCAGACTATAGCATATAGCTCCCATAGGAACAATCGGTAAGAAATCTAGTTTTAGTAAGAAAAACTTTTTTGTTTTCCAGGGAAAAGTTTCCAAACATTGGATTTAATAGTTTTCGATACTTTCTGATAATATCACCAAATTTACAGTATAGCTGCCCTAGAAAAGCTGGGTAAAACATATGAGTTCCCTTACCCATTACTTGTCAAGTTGTAATTTGACTTATCTTATATCGTATAGCAAAAACTTATTACACACGAACACCCAACAATTAAGTAGAAGCCAAAGTTGATTTTGGGCAATTTTCCAAATTTTTGCATTCAAGTTGAACCGCCTGAAATGGTGCGGCAAAACGACACGCACATTCTGCGAATGACACGGAATTCATCAACTGTTTTCGCTCTCTCTCTCTCTCCCCCCCCTCCCCACCCCCCATTACCCCTATTCCGAGGGCATAATTAAGGCATTCCTTGGTGCAACTTAGTGGTATTTAACAACAGAAATTGTCATTTTGTTGGACCATTTTTTGTTACCTACAGCAAATTATTTATAAACTCGCCCAGTCGAGCGTATGAATTTTGGTTGTTCTGTGCCCTGTGATAAAAATAAAACCTCAAGCAAACAGCTGAACGAGACACATTTGCTGTATGTGTGCGAGTGTGTGTGTGTTTAAATGTTTTCCATTGGTCAGTCAGTGCAAAAAAAAGGACTTTTTAAGCATAAAAAAAAGAAGCAATTAAAACAAATTGTGCCGTAAGTCAGTTTGGTGGGCGCACAGCCCAGCCTCTACACCAGTGTAAAAAATACCTCCGAACTTCGACTCCGACTCTACCAGAAACCAACAGCCACCAACGCATAAAAGGTAAGAAATTACACATTTAATTAAGCTGGAAACTCTTGCCTCGTTGCCCTCGTCGCATATTTTGTATTACTTCTGGTTTAATATTTTTGTTCTGATTTTCATTATTGTTATTATTGTGTGCCAAAGTGCTCCTTCATGTGGTATTATTTGCAGTCGATTGCATTTAATTCGATTTGCGGGTCAAATTATTCAACAGAAACAACAAATATAAAAAAAACAGCGATTTGATTGTTTATAGAGAGAGAGGAATATGCTTCAATGGGTTTCATTTCAACATGTTTGTGTATTTTTTGAGGGTTTGACTTTCACACGGATGGGTTTGAATAAATTACAAAGGATTGTCGAATGGTGATTTAATATGATGAAAGGATTATGTGAGTATTCAGAATTTAAAGCATTTGTTAAACTGATGGCAACAACAAGTGTGTATTTAAATATGCGAAATATACGAACCGCTGTTTGCTGTCTTGGGTCATTCACTCTCAACCGGAAAGGCTTTTCGAATCACCATTTCGGATGGCTAGATTTCGAACACCAGTGGAAAATTAGTTCGAAAACAAAATTTGACCAAAGATTAGGAAATCAGTCATTATCATGGCAAATTTTGTATCCAAACTCTGGTCACACTAAATTTCTTCTGTTGTAGTTCCAATCGCTCTTTTTGCAAACTTCGCTCTTTTAGACGTTTTCCTCTTCTTTCTTCCAAGTGATTTTGTGTCTGTCAACACCGTCCAGCGGGTTTCTTTCCATTCTCTTCTCACCTTTTTGCAGTGTATTTACCATACAGTTCAATTTCATTCTGCTATTTATAGTGTCGGCCTTCTCCATACTTGCTCGTCTGATTAGCTTGTAACTTTGTATTCTGTCAGATCAGAATATACAGAAACCGGTGTAAGAATGTTTGGATGTGAAGGAACCGACTTACAGAGCCAGACAGCCTCCCAAAGACATCTTTAGCTTTTTGGAGCCTTGCATCCACATTAAGTTCAGTACCTTCATCCACAGCGACAGACTTGCTGGTCTTGTTCAATCGGCTGTTCATCCAAAACCTGCGCCTGGGATTTTCAGGAGCGAATGCTAAGCGATTTAGTTTTGGTTGCGTTGATTTTGAGGCCAGCCGATTTCGCTGAGGTGTCAAGTTTGTCAAGCTTCTTTGCCAGTTCACTTAGCCTATATATCTACCAAATGCCGCGGGGTTGTTATCAGTGACCACCGGATGACGCTGATATTGTGTGCTGAACGCATAGTAGACAGGGACAGTAGGAAAAGGACTGGAATCCTTTGCAATCCCTGGCATATGCACTCCCTTCTTACGCTGTCGAAGGCATCAGCGAAGTCTACGAATGCCGTGTGCCGCACTAATCTAAATTCCGAGCGTCTAAATATATCAATCTTAAGAGATTACCACGACACCCTCAATTAGTTGGAATGATGAAAGGTTCTTTGTATCTCAGAACCAGCCCTGAGCAAAAATCTTGACTGACTTCCTTTTGGGGACATACTCATGTAATTTCTACCCTATTGAGGGCTGTAGTGTAGTGGCCGGGTGGCTCAGCGGCTAGAGTGCGCGACCGCAGTGCATGAGGTCTCGGAACATCTAATGAAAAGTTTTTTGCTTTGAATAAAACTTTACACCCGGCCACACCTCTTTGCTGTTGGCGCCAGCATTGCAGTAATTAGCCATGAAAAGCTTCTCAAACTGCCGTTCGGATTCGGCGTTAAACTGTAGGTCCCTTTCTCTTGTGCTAAAATTAGAAGCGCACAAGCCAAGAGATTGAGAGAGGCTCGGCTTTGGCCCTTTGGGGCTGTGTCATCTTGACAAGCTAATTTTACTTTATTGAGGGCTGTAAGGCAGTGCTTTGGCTAGTGCCTTTGCCAGGTCACTTAGGGTATTTGCAAGGTTAGCATTGTCTTAGTGCTGCTTGCATAGTAGATAGGGACTGTAGGAAACAAAACCTTATCCCTGCCTAACACCATTCTGAAATGGAACACCATTCTGGACTGGAACACCATTCTGGACTGGAACACCATTCTGGACTGTAAAAAGCTGCGGGAGCTTTCCAAAACGATCATTTTCGGTATCCCTCTCGATTGCATTTAATTCTTAACCTTCTTAACCAGTCGAAGTGCTTGGCAAAGTCTGTAAAAGACATGTGCAGTTCTGATCTGTAGTAGTGGTTCTTTATTCAAACATAAGAACATTTTGCATATTTAGGCATGGCATATTACCGTCAGCCTTAATCGATAGATTGTACATGAAATATTTGTTAATCCTACCCTTCAGAGTTACACCACCTGCCTTCCACGCTAGTCGCAAGATAGCAGATCTTTCACTCCTAAGGCTGCCAACCCAGGCTCTTAAAACTATTAGATTTTGGCGTAATTGTTTCCCAGAAAGTTCTGTAGTTAAACGCATTCAGTAAATATTTTCCCAGCCGATCCTATAATTGCCCTTTCAGCTCAGCCTTTAGCTTTTCCAACGATAGCATTAACTTTCTCAGCCGGTCCATTCTAAGCTCCTTCAGAATTGAACAGATGGCTTTGAAGTGTGTAACTTCCTCTCTTGCACCCATATTGCAGAGACTGCACAGCGCGTACACCTGTACAATATGGCCTGTAGTTGAGAGACATCACCTCAGTTTAAGCTCTCAAAATATACCCTGTAGTTCAGCTGGTGTCAAGGTACTACCAGGCCTAACGACCTGATGCATCACTGAGCGTCAGTCGCGTCGTTAACGACTGGTAATGTATCACAGCGCTAGTCAAGTACGCGAACTATATTGTGCACCCATCACCACACTAACGACTGGTAATGCAGGGTCGTACCGATCGGTACTTTTCCGGACATTCCCATACAAAATTCGTTTGGCAAATGTTTGGCTGGTGATTGGTCTGGTGGCAAGTGCTCACTACAAAGAGTTAGAGAATTCGTTAATGCCGCACCGATGCAGCTGAACTACTGGGAACTTTCTCCTCTTTTTTTTGTATCGGAAATTATTTATCGTTATATTCTATATGCTGATCTTAACAGTGATTCTATTCAATTTATGTCGAGATGCACGTCTATGGTTTTCTAAATGAAGAGTGCGGATGTTTTCCCAACTCGGGAACATGCCGTATGAAAAGCATGATGTTTCCAGATTTATGCCGCAAACTTCCAGCGACTGAGTGCTGCTGCTGCACTCCTACCATATGATAAATTTCCAAAACTTTAGCCCTGGTTGATTGTTTTGAAATGTTGCAAACAGGATTTCGTTAAATTGCAACGAAACGAACGCTTCAGTACTGAATGTGCAGTTCTACCACCTTCTAACAGTGTTGCAGCGATTCCGGTAGATGCGAGAGCTAAAGTCATGTTCAATTCAATGGCAGTTCAAAACGTGGCGCAGTAGGCGGTCATTCTATTTGATCTGGTTTTTCACATACTGAAACTTTCAATTATGAACTCTTGTATGAAATTTGTGTCACCAGCTCAAGGTCAGAGTAGATTATTTTAAAAATTCTACAAAAATCAAAAGAGATTTTTGAATTACTTCATTAATTCATTAGGCGTTTTCAAGGACGAGAAGAATAAAAATGAAATTACCAATCGAACGGATATGAAAAGAATATGTGAGTTTGGGAATACAAAAACGGAACAGGATTGCATAGATTATTAGAGTTTAGGAGTTTATCTGTGGGACTTGAATTGTGAAATTTAGGCAACTCTGTAGTGGTCCACAATTGGTCCAAACAAGTAATCTTCACGAGCAGAGCAAAAGCTGTATAAAAAAATTTCTAATTTCTCTTTATGCCTTAAAACAAAACTCTTTTTTAGTGTATCTTTTACTTTAAGTATTCATTTGATATTTTTTTTTTGTAATCAGCAGAAAGGCCACTCAATTTGGCCTTTCGTTTGCACTCAATTTGACTAGCGTCACGAACTCCAGCAAGATGATTGAAATGTAATTGACAGCTCTGTCTAAGTAGCCAATCCCGCCCCAATTTCCCCTCCTTTTGGCTTCACCCAATTCCGTAATTCGCATTCTATTCTTTATTTCAGCTGCTTGTTTTTACGTCAAGGGAATGGTGATGGTGGGGGAGGGGGATGAGGGTTGCTTGTCATGTGCTTCGATTTATTGAAAACATTTCTATTTGTACTATTGCCACAAAATATTTACACAAGTGACAGCTGGCCGTGTATCGTCTTCTTTAAAAACTTGAATTATCCCTCCAGCATCCACGTGCATCAACATATTTGGGTACTAATTGCAAATTCCATTTATCACACATTCAATTCATATTTACTAAGCTGTCACTTTTTGCCTCTGACCACAGAATTGACCGTTTTGAACTTTGCAACTTTGACATAAATTGCAAATGAGGCGGCCATAAATCAGTGTCGAGTCTGTCTTATTGGATAGATTAGCTGTAGTTGAGACATAGTCGCATTTATTATTTAATTGCAAAACTTTTTGGACCAGCGGAAAACTCTTTGTCGTTAAGTGAATGTAACCGCAAAAGCGAAATGAAAATAGTTGAAAAGCAGCGCACACGAATTTTGGTCAGTTAATGAAAATTGTATACTAAGTAAGATAGGTAGAGGGGTATGGGGGGACGCTTTCCTATGCTGGTGCTAGGAAGAAAAATCGATTTATGCTAAGCTTCGGTGTTTTTTGTTCAAACATATTGAGATTTTTTAGACTTTTTAGTTCCAAACGGTGTTTTTTGTCTGATCTTTTTAAAATTTTGAGTTAAAAACGTAGTTTTTATCCAATCTTTTAGGGAATTTTAAAATTTTGTAATAAAAACGGTGTTTTTTATCCGATCTTATTGGGAATTTTAAAATTGTGTAATAAAAACGGAGTTTTTTATCCGATCTTATTAAGATTTTCAGAATATTGAGTTCCAAACGGGGTTTTTGTCGGATCTTATAGAGATTATCCGAGTTTTCAGTTCAAAACTGTGTTTTTCGTCTGGTCATATTGAGATTTTGAGTTTGAAAGCGATGTTTTTTGTCCTATCTTTCTGAGTTTTGTATTCAAAACGGTGTTTTGGTCCGATCTTATTGAATATTTAAGAATTTTTATGGTTAAAAGGTTGTTTTTTGTCTGATCTTATTGAGGTTTTCGAAATTTCGACGATGTTTTTGTTTGTTTTTTGTTTTTGTTTGGTTTAAGAAAGGTTTTTTTTTTAATATTTTTTAAATATTGAGTTCAAAACGGGATTTTTCTCGGATCTTATAGAGATTTCATGAGTTTTGTATTCAAAACGGTGATATTGAGTTCAAATCTGTGTTTTTGTCTGATCTTATTGAGATTTTGAGTTTAAAAGCGGTGTTTTTTGTTCGATCTTACAGGGATTTTCTGAGTTTTGTATTCAAAATTGTGTTTTTTGAATGATCTTATTAGTGTTTCCAGAAATTTGGCGGTGTTTTTTGTCTGTTTTGGAGATTTTAAGAATTTTGATTTCAAACTGTGTTTTGTCTGATTTCATGGAGGCTTTAAGTTCTACTCAGTGTTTTTGTTAGATCTTATTGATGTTTTTGGAATTTCGACTTCATAACGGTGTTTTTTGTCTGATTTTTTGGAGATTTTTAGAATTTTGAGTTCTTAACGGGGTTCTTTATCTGATCCCATAGAGATTTTCAAAACTTGGAATTCAAAATGGTGGTTTTTTTGTACAATCTGGTTGAGATTTTCAGATTTTTAAATTGAAAACGGTGTTTTTTGTCTGATCTTATTGAAAATTGTCAAAATCTAATGTCCGATCTTTAGGAAATTTTGAGTTCTAATTTAGGTTACCTTTTTTAGAGCTCTTAATTAGCTGGCTTTGCTTTCCAGGTTGGTAGCGGCCGAGCAAAACGAATTCATGGCCTGAAAGCTCTTAAATCGTACAACATTACCTCGAATTTCCAAGCTTTCAATGCTATTCAAACCTGTAGCCATCTAAGCAGACTAATGCAAAGTCTTTGTTTTCATTGGCTATAAAAATCTAACAGTAGGGGCGCAGCAGTAACAGCAACAAGTCAACAAATGGATGTCTTTTTGAATCCAATACAACTGTGAATTACCCTGATTTGATACCTCTGATAGGTGTCTTATCTCTCTCTCTCTCTGTCTCTCTAAGTTTACCCACACCTCTTTGGTATTCAAGAGCAACACACTTATCTGCTTAACGCCAAATGGCAGCAGCTTCGGCTTCGCCTGCACATAATTGCCCCATAATTGTGACTTTGTCCACACACACACACACACACTGCCCCATAAAAATCAATCAACATAAGCATAAACCCAATTATAACCATACTTAATTCTTAAGCAACTATTTTTAGCTTAGCCTGCGGTTTTCTTTCTAATCACAAAAACATTTCATAATCGCACTGAACCTACTTGTATCTATCGCTAAGTATATCGCTTGCACTACAAGCGCTTAAAAGAGGCAACTGGACAGGCCTCATCGAGCGATAAGATAAGAGAACAAAACCAAAAAATAAAAAAAAGTACCCGTCGATAGAGAACAAAAAATGAAAAGAAATTATAGGAAAAATCATAAAATTAACTATGGAGCACCACGACCCAAATTTAACTGCAGATAAGCTCAGAATTGCATATGTTGCTTGGGTGGTGGAGTACTTGCCGAAGGCACTGTGCTGCAACAGCAGCAGGCAAGCCTTGCACTTGGCACTCGTTTTCAAGTGGCAAATGGCACTTCAATGGCACTTAAAGGATTTGCATTTACACAGTTGCAATTACCAGCAGTCAGAGAGGGAGAGAGATAGAGAGAAAGGGTTTCATTTCCATCAAGTCTTTATCCAAATTAAGACAATTTTTGTGAAATTTTTGAGTGACAAACGAGTCTCGAAATATAATAGCAAAGAGCAAACACATTCATATAAAACAAATAAGTTTTTCCTACTGGTCAATTGGCAAATAACATTCAATGCTGTTCAGCAGAGACTTTCTTTAGCAATCACACACACTTAACTTCAACTGTGACATCAAAAACTGAGAGCTGAAACTTGATTGTCGGTCATGAAACTGCTCATTAGTCACAAGAAATTATTGAATTTAAATTATATCACGCTGATCTCATTGAAAATAGGCTACATTAACGCTTCGATCAGTTTCATTAGAAAGAAAAGGGGTACTAATTAAGCTGTGCGCTCAGACTTTGATGTCATTTTAGTCAATTAAAACATAGTTAAAGCGCTCGTTGCGGTGTAACCGCTAATCTCAATCTGTAGACTGAATGTACTTACTTCTACTTAAGCGAGACAGATCTCTGATACAAAAACCACTTCCAAAGAGGCCTTGAATAATTTCAGAAATCTCTAATCGTTTGCATTTCGAGCTAATTTTGGTTGACTTTATATGGAAAGTGACTTAAGGATGTTGGACTTGAGCAGTCAACTGATTTCAAGAAGCTCCCCTAGAGGACGGCAAATCAATTATCAATTTTCAAGAAAAGAATGCAGATTGATGACAGGTATATTAAGAGATCGGCGGGCAATTGCTGAAGACTTACAGGCTTACATGTTGTAAAATTTGTGTCAAGCCTCCTTAAAGGTCATGACGATCCGGCAACTCTAAGGATGTTTTAGGGAAACGATTCTAATTCTCAAATTAATAAGTATCATTGGCTAGAGGAATGCGATTCAAGTCTTAAAACTAGTCAGAGAAGTGAAGCAAACCGAACCGTTTTGCTTTGTGTTCTTCGGTTCGGTTCTGAGAAGAAGCCGGTTCGGCTTGCGGTTCAGTTTACCAGCTGGAATAAGCGGTCTGGTTCGGTTCCAAACCGGTTCGGTTCAGAACCGGTTTGCATACCTGGTAAAACCTGAATAAAAGAATAAAACTTGGTATTTGTGGTAAATTTTTATACTCTATACCAGAAGTGTGGCCCGGGTGTGGCTCAGCAGCTAGTGTGCGCGACCGCTGTGCAAGAGGTCGTGGGTTCGATCCCGTCTCGGAACATCTAATGAAAAGTTATTCTATGAATAAACTTACATACCCGGTCACCCCTCACTGCTGTTGGCGCCAGCTTTGTAGTAATTAGCCATGCAAAAGTTTCTCAAGCTTCGGCATTAAACTGTAGGTCCCTTTCTCTTGTGCGAAAACTAGAAGCGCACAAGCCAAGAGATTGAGAGGAGCTCGGCTTTGGCCCTTTGGGGGCTGCGTTAAGCCATTTTTCATTAAACAGAGTATACTAAGTTTGTGCTCAAGTATGTAACAGGCAGAAGGAAGCATCTCCGACCCCATAAAGTATATATATTCTAGATCAGCATCAACAGCCGAGTCGATCTAGCCATATCCGTCTGTCTGTCCGTCTGTCCGTATGAACAAACAGATCTCGGAGATGGTTAGACATGTTAGGGACCTATGCTTCTTATACTTGCAGGCAGATCAAGTTTATTTTTTATTTTTGCCACGCCCCCTCCCGGCCCCGCAATTTGGAAAAAACGTCATATCTCACACAGTTTTATAGATAGAAGGTTCGTTCCTTCTGGACATAATTAATAATCAGGATTATTTATCGATCCGGTAAAGATCGTATGAACGGTTATCGAGTTATAAGGAAATCAAACAATTATGGGCAGCACCGGTCGCAACGGTGATGGGCAGCACTTCACAGGTACAGAGTTTGTTAAAGTCGGGCTTGACCGACATCTTCGTATGCCTCCCATCCCCAGACTTCCGCAGCATAGCACATAATAGCTCTCGCCGTTGCCTGAAACATTTTGTACTTGGTACTCGTTCTTACGTTTTCGTCTTCTTTAAGGTTTGATCTACCGTTCGTGTAGCTTTTTTTTGGCGATAACAATCCAAGATTTTTGAAGAGGTTTACCGTTTCCAGTCTAAATCTGCGCTCCTCGTCCATTTCGGTTACCATGTGTCTGTGTTGTTCTTTGGTCTTTGTATCGTGTTTTAAATGTAGATATCATTCACAAATAAGGAGAACAATAGAAGTCTTGTAACACACCCCTGTTTGACTCCACGATTTCTTTCGAACCAGTGCGAAAGGTTTGATCCATCCCACACTGCCGTTCCATTTTCTTCATAGAGACTTTTTAGTACATATTTGTAACATTTTTGTTGAGATGCCCATATCCGCTAGCTTATAAATCAGTAGTCTTTATCTACTGAATCAAATGCTGCTTTTAAATTAATAAAGAACAGGTACAGTTTTTTGTTTGTCCTGAGGAATTCCCTACATGTTGACGTCAACACAAAGATGCTTTCTATCGTAAAATATCCGTTCCTAAATCCAGATTGATTTTCGTTTAGTATTTGGTGTTCCTCTAGATTCGAGTTAATGCGGGCTGGGATAACTGACGTAATCCTTCCTAAATCTGGGGTTCAAAATGATCGCTATTTGGGTCATAGCACGGTTCTCATAGTGGAAAAGTCTGGTATTAGTTCTTACTAGAGGCCCACGGCAGACCAATTGACCTTCTTGGGATTTCAGATTCTTTACTGCTTCAAGTAGTTCAGTATGAAGACCGCATATAATGGGAATAATCAATGATATCGTAACATAAGTACCAGAAACATCCTCGACAATCATATGAGACAATCCTTTGACAATTTCCACTATAATCACATATTTCGAAATGTACATATTTTTATACCCTTGCAAAGGGTATTATAAAATTGTCCGGATGTTTGTAACGCATAGAAGGAAGCATCTCCGACCACATAAAGTATATATATATTCTTGATCAGCATGACGAGCTGAGTTGATTTAGCCCTGTCCGTCTGTCCGTCCGTCCGTCTGTCCGTCTGTTTCTATGCTCTCCTCCGTCAGTTTTAAAGCTTTCCTCACCAAACTTTGCACGAAGTCTTTTGGTACAAATACGCTGCACATTTGTCGGAACCGGCCGGATCGGATGACTATAGCATATAGCTGTCATAGGAACGATCGTTCGAAAAACTAGTCTTAGTGAGAAAAACTTTTTGTTTTTAATTGAAACGCCTTCAAAGTACTTATTTCTTAGTTTACTATCTTTTCCCTTGATTTCAATTAGTTTGGTCGAAATCGGATGACTATAGCATATAGTTCCAATAGGAACGATCGTTCGAAAAATTAGTTTGAGTGAGGAAAACTTTTTTGTTTCTAATAAAAACGTACTTTTTATTGGCATATTCTTATTTTATATACTTTAACACATTTCTACAAAGTTTTATCAATATCGGATGACTATAGCATATAGCTGCAGTATGAATGATCGGTCGAAAAAAAAGTTCTAGTTAGAAAAACTTTTTTGTTTTAAATGGGATTGCCTCCAATTTTCGCAATTAACAGTGTATTATGCTTTCCCATGATTTCACCAAGTTTGGTCGAAATCAGACATCTATATAGTATAGATCCCATAGAAAAGTAAGGCCCAAAAAGTAGTCTTAGTTAAAAAAACTTTTTTGTTTTCAATGGAAGCTGCAAGGGTATACAAAACTTTGGCCGAGCCAAAGTTAACTTTCCTCTATTTTTGTTTATTCCGTTTGGACTTCCAGGCAGTCTAAAGTTAAAGTACAACAATTAGTAAGTGTGCATAAGAGCAAGCAATCATGACAATTAAAATTTGTATTTTCCTGATTAGTATTTTGCCGGCCAAGTTGCGTTCATACACATGCACATAAGATGTATGTTTGAATGTATAAGTACACCAATAGCTCCACGATTTTTAATACAACTTTTCATGTTTGCGCTTCAAAAATTTGTCCATTGTCCTCCTTCCGAACTTCTGCCAACACCACATATAAATTTGATTCCTCGATTTCCTTCAATTTTACGCTTACTATTTGGAAAACCATGAAGTTTTCAGAATGCTCCGATAGTATCGATAGTGGGTCACAACAATCGATGGTTTGCTAAATTCACAACTATCGATAGATCGATACTATCGAGCTATCGATGGTTTTCACAACCATAAAATGACAATTTTTTCTTTCACTTAAGCTAATTTCTTGTATGAAATTTAAAGCTTAAATGCTTTTTATCACTTGGACGTGTTGCAGCATATTATAAATCTCTTTTTGTAAGAAAATGTCCAGGCAAATGGTTTGGAAAGATTCAATGATGATAAAAATTCCACTTTTAATATGTGTTTTGTTGTTTGGCTTATGAGCCAATTTAATTCCATAAATTTCCCCGCTGCTCAGTGTTTAATATTGAATGAATTTTCAGCGAATGGCCCTTAAATTGATTGATTGATGTGCTTTGCGCGTTTGTTTGTTTATTTATTTTGCGTTATAACAATTATCAAATATGATTTTAAATTAAGCGTCAAAATGTGGGAAACATTTGCTCGTATTGAACACACGCCATATGTGTGTGTGTGTGTGTGTGTGCTTGCTTTGAAGTGTCCAGCAGAGACTCAAATCCGCATAAAGGAACAAAGTCGAGTGGCGGTTGGGTTGGGATGGGGGGGATACTTAGTTGTAGTGCTGCTTCAGCTGCTGCTGGCTATTTTGATGAGCTTAATGAAAGCATTTCACTCTGTCTCTCTCTCTCTCTTTCTCACTCCTGGTCCGTTTTTTGTTTTCTTTTTTTTTTCTGGGAAATCATGACAATGTGGACATGTCGCCAAGTTCTCAGTTAAGCGCTTTAGCAGCAGCAAATTCTAACCATTTGCCACACACACACACACACACAGCATTTCCAGAGAATGGAGTCAAAGACTGGCAAAGATTAAGCGGTGCAAAATGTAATTTAAGGTACACTCGGAAAGGAATTGAACCAGATTAGGTACAAGCAATAGAAAACAAAATTCTCAATTCAAATGTGATTCCTTTAAGGCTTAAAGTCCGTGTTTTTTGTTGTATCTTTTTCAAATTTTTGATATAAAAGCCTCAAATTTCTTCACGTGTCCCCAAATTGCCAGGTTTAATTAACTAAATTGTTGAGATTTTGATTAGCCCAAACCGATTTCAGTTGACAATTTTGTGGATGTGTCTGCGGGCAACATGGAAATGGGAAAATCAAAACACAATAGCATAAACTTACTCCCCACTCCCCCTCCCTTCTACCCTGTGTGGTCTTCTGTAGGATTATTAATTTCAGCTGCCAAACCGCCAGCTGCATATGTCATCCTAATCAGACTACACAAAACTGATTGACTGACTGTGGCCATCCAAAATATGCCCCCAAAAAATATGCAAAAATTCCCACACAACTCACAATTGTAAGGCCAATCCACACGTTCACGTATTAGGTACAAAATGTGCCATTCCCTGCCCCCCCTCCACCCATGACTTTCATCCACCATTTGCTGTGACAAAAAAAAAAGAACCCAAGGCAAATGCAGCCGCAGCAGCTGGAAAATCGAAAATCGATGACTCAAGTAGGTGACAGCGGTTAGAGAGAGAGAGATGTTAGCTATTGGGGTTGGTGTTAGGGGGGTGGGGAGACCTTAGGCATTTTAACTTTATTTTTATGCTCATCATCGATTTTATTTACTTTTTTTTTGCCATTTTTGTGAATAGCAACTGGAAGCCAAACAATCAAATTCAATTATTTCGAGCATCCCGAAAAAATTGTCTCGTTAATTCGAGCAGACACAGAACGAGACATGTAGGTATGTAGGTGGTGGCTAAGTCAAGTGCTGAAGTCGTTGGCAAAGAAATCGTTTGAATAATCAACTTATTTGTGGCGGTTGTGGTGGGGAAATCATGCAAAATCTTTACAAACTTCTCCCTAAATTGAAGATCTTATTCACACACACACACCCGCCAAGAGGGTGAGAAAAGATCGACTTTGGTTAGAGCTGGAGACTTTTTATACATACTTAATGTTCCTTGGCTGAATACATCACAAAAACCTTAAACCCCCAGTTGCTTCGACCAAACAAAACCTTGTTAAAAGAATGTTGCCTCGTGGGATCTCCTCTACGACGTACCATAATATGACATTTATGCCATTTTGTTATTTCCTTCTGAAAGTATTTCTCCGAGACCTTAAGGTTTCGAAGTTGTACATACCCGAAAACTGACACTATTTAGTCATCAATTTGAAACTATTGAGTAACATTTGCTGTTTAATACTCCAAGTTATAGGTTGATATGTTCAAAAGTAATAAAATGATATTTCGAATATCAAATTGATACTGAATTGTATCATTTTGATATCTTTTTGTATTAATTTCGAAGTATCATTTGGATACTAAGTCGTCAATAAGGTTAATAAGTATCAATTTGATATTTTATATACTTTTAAACAATTCTACAAAGTTTTATCAAAATCGGATGACCGATGACCGAGCCCTTAAGGATTCGAAGTTGCACATACCCGAAAATTGACACTATTTAGTCATCAATTTGAAACTATTGAGTAACACTTGCTGTTTAATACTCCAAGTTTTAGGTTGATATGTTCAAAAGTAATTAAATGATATTTCGAATATCAAATTGATACTGAATTGTATCATTTTGATATCTTTTTGTATTTATTTCGAAGTATCATTTGGATACTAACCCAGTCGGTTTTGTCGGAACGTGGTATCTAACAGAATGCCTTCTGGCACACTTCGATTTCTTCTTCTTCTTCATCTTCTTTGGCCATCACAACCGTTTTACGGTCTCGGCCGCTGCCACTAATGCCCGCCACTCGCCTCTGTCCCGAGCGACATTCCACCAGAAGGACACTCCCAGGTTCGCAATGTCTCCCTGCACCTGGTCGCGCCATCTCCGCTTTGGTCGACCAGGCGGGGGAATGCCTCCCAACTCTATCGCATGCCGATTGTACACACGCTTTGCTGGAGCGTTATCATCCAGCCGCTGTTGTTTTATGCGCTTGACTAGGTCAGTGTCCCCATAGAGCTCATACAGTTCGCGATTCATTCGGATGCGAAATTCGCCGCCAACGTTTAGAGGTCCATAAATCCTCCGAAGAATTTTTCTCTCGAACACGCCAATTGCCGCCTCATCCTCTTTTGTCATTGTCCATGCTTCTGCGCCGTATAGCAGGACTGGGATGATAAGCGACTTGTATAGCGCAATTTTCGTTTTCCGAGAGAGGGCTCTGCTCTTGAACTCCTTATTGAGCCCGTAATAACATCGGTTTGCAAGAGTAATTCTTCTTCGGATTTCCAGACTGGTGTTGTTGTCGCTGGTTATCGTCGTTCCGAGGTAGACAAATTCCTTAACAACCTTGAAGTTGTAGTCTCCCATTGCAACAGATTGTCCAAGCGTAGACTCACTGCGCGTTGACTGTAGGTACTTCGTCTTATCCTCATTTACCGCTAAGCCCATAAGTTTTGACTGCTTCTCTATCTCTGAGAACGCCTTTTTTACCACAGATTCGCTTTTGCCGATGATATCAATATCATCGGCATATGCAAGTAGCATGTTATCTCTGGTAAAGATGGTGCCCGTTCTGTTAGCATTTGGGCACTGGCGCAGTATGTACTCCATCAGCAGATTAAAGAAGTCGCACGATAAGGTATCACCCTGCCTAAAACCTTTTTTGGTATCGAAAGGCTCGGAGCGGTCTTTACCTATTTTGACGGAGCTTTGTGTGCTTCTCAACGTCATCATGCAAAGTCGAACGTACTTTGCTGGAATACCAAAGGTAGACAGGGCTTCAAAGAACTTTGACCTTATCGGCGTGTCAAAGGCGGCTTTGTAGTCAACAAAAAGGTGGTGGGTGTCGATATTTCTCTCTCGGGTCTTCTCCAGGATTTGTCGCAATGTGAATATCTGGTCCGTGGTGGATTTGCCAGGTCCAAAGTCACACTGATAAGGTTCAATCAGTTCACTTATTCTCGGCTTTAGACGTTCACATAAGATGAATGATAGAACCTTATATGCGATGGAAAGGAGACTGATCCCGCGGTAATTGGCGCAAACCGCAGGGTCTCACTTCGATTTACTAGGAAGAATGAACTACCAACTTTTGCAGTATGATAGAAGGCATATAATCTGTATAAAAACTGATGCACGTTCCTTTTGGCAGTAGGTTAGAAGTAAAGAAGTCTGCACAACATGCAAACGTCCCTTCTAATGACACGCATGCAGCACCCGTGCTATTGGAAACAGATATGCGAAATGAGGCCCGAACGATTTACGACCGTTCGTTTTTTCCAAACACGTTCTTTTTGCCGTATGTTGGAAGGCATAAAATCAGCATAACATGCAAACGGCCCTTCTAATAGCACGCATCCAGCATGGAGCAGAGAGAACCGAACGTTTTTACGAAGTTAAGCCAACAACAACAATAGCTGTGTTTCGCCCCTATACAAAAGCGAAAGGAAGATTGTTTTTTGAAGGTTTTTTTCGGCCCCCCGGATAAGTAGCAGGTTTTTGTTCAAACGTTTTACTCCTAGTGCTGAGTGGCAAAAGTCCCCAAAATTATGTCACTAGGATGTTTAGCAAATTTTTCTTGCAATTTATAAGCGAAAAAGTCAGTCAAGTCCGACTGGGAAGTCGTCAATAAGGATAAAAATTGTAGTATTATTTTGATACTAGAAGTTGTCAAATTCATATGCATCGACTAGCATGACTAATTGCATTTCCGAACTAACCTTTGCTGACAAGATAAAGGTTAAGTCTCAAATTAATACTTTAACCTATCAGATTAATACGCAAAATATCAATTTCACAATTTGTAGTATCATTTTGATACCAAATAACTGATAACGGTTTTACGCGTATCAAATTGATAATGTTACAAGTTTTTTGGGTGGTAGCTCAATTCTGTAAAAGGCTTTGCTGAATGTCAAGATAGGTTCAAACGACTGACTGTCTTGACTGACTCTCTTGACTGACTATCCTGGAAGTAGGCTTATAGGGCGGTAAGATTACAGCTCATCCCTCCACCCTCCATTAACCAGATGAGTGTAAATCCAACAGTTAAAATTTCAATAATCCGATCAAAATTCTCTTTACATTCAAATTGCATTTAACAGGCAAATCAAATAATCAAATTTAAGTGGCTTTGACAGCTCGTTCGAGTGGTCGGTTGGACAGCAAAATAAATTAATTACAAATTACTCTGCCATTTACAAAAAATAACAGCAAAATCAACAACAAACTGAAGAGAAAACTTGTGCAAAATCTAATTGAAATTTATGAAACTCCTCTTGGCCAACCTTTGCTGTTTGCCAAACCCAAAAGTGTTTGCCTTAAATTTAAATTTCGACTTGTAGAGGCCTTTTTGCTGCTTAAACATTTAAAATTCCCTTTTTTTTTTTTTGTTTCTGTGCCGGGTTTTGATTTGGCTTCCGCCTGCCTGGAGCTGAATGCGGCTGCTACCTGCCTGCTACTACCTGTTGTGTATGAATTTTCAATGGATTTTTGATTAGGTTTTCCACATACTCCACACTGGCTAAGCCCGGGATCTGCTGCTGCCAGAGACTTCTGTGCTAATTGAATGCCAAAAAAGTATAACAAAAAGTTGCACGCACCGCAAAACAGTTTTTGGAAAATGTTTTAGTGCAAAGTTCTGCAGAAATGCAAATAAACTAACTAATTAAGGAAAGAAACTCCCACACATTTTGGCTAGGGCAGATAATCTGGCAATAAAGCGATTGCCCTTGGGTTTTTAGTGGTAATGTTCTGTGTTTTATTTTTTTTTTTTGTGTTGAAATAATAAACTGATAAGCAGATAAGGTGCATAAAGCACAAACAAATAAGCTGTTAACATGACTTTGATTGTGATTTATATGGCAAAAGCAAATATTGTAAACTTATCGTCACAAAATGGAAAAATATCAATTATCTAAATGGTGCGAATGGTTGGCAGAATGACCGTTACGCTAAGACGCTGCACATTCATGGTTTTGCCTCCCTGACTTTCTCCAAAACTTTCCCACTCAAAATATGATAACTCTCTACTAATTTCATTTAATATTCCTTCATCCCTGTCCACTGTGTCGCCTTTGCGGTTGCCAACCGCACAGGAAGTTGCGCATATTCCAATGCCTGCTGTAAATAATTGCCGAGTTTCGGCCACAAACAAGCAGCATCCCTGTCTCCAGCATGCAAAATGCAACAGAACTTTGCTAGCTTACAATCCGCCTCCGCCGTCTCCACCGCCTACTTTCCATTTGTTGTTCCTTCTAATTGAATTAAGTTAAAGTTTTGTCTGCATTATCGAGTAGGGAAAGTTTTTTTTTTGCACATCAAAGTTGCCCGAGGCAACAAAATTACATGCTGTGCATGCAATTAGAGGGTGACTAGCGCCATCGTCCTTTCCCCCGCTCCTTGTCCACTTTTGGAAGTGGTGTGTGTGTGTGTGTGTGCCTTCATTTTGTTCCAACTGACATTTGAAATATGCATTTGCAGAATAAGCCAGTGGCTTGGCTGTGGTCAATTATGACTTGGACATGAGGTAAAGCAATTTGTGACCATTCACTTGCAGGTGGCAACCGAATTAAAGCCCTTCCCCCAAACCCGCTGTTTACATGTCAATCACAAACTGTGATTACGAGTGCAATTTGTGTTGATTTGAAGTGGTTTTTCCAATGATTATTGTGTTTGGGCATTAAGTAGATGTGGGGGCAGCTTCTGAGGATCTTATTGAATCTTGCTGAAGCAAAAGAAGCGGCGGAAGGCAGCAGGAAGTAAGAAGTAAGAAGTAAGAAGTAAGAAGTAAGAAGTAAGAAGTAAGAAGTAAGAAGTAAGAAGTAAGAAGTAAGAAGTAAGAAGTAAGAAGTAAGAAGTAAGAAGTAAGAAGTAAGAAGTAAGAAGTAAGAAGTAAGAAGTAAGAAGTAAGAAGTAAGAAGTAAGAAGTAAGAAGTAAGAAGTAAGAAGTAAGAAGTAGAAGTAAAGAAGTAAAGTAAGAAGTAAGAAGTAAGAAGTAAGAAGTAAGAAGTAAGAAGTAAGAAGTAAGTAAGAAGTAAGAAGTAAGAAGTAAGAAGTAAGAAGTAAGAAGTAAGAAGTAAGAAGTAAGAAGTAAGAAGTAAGAAGTAAGAAGTAAGAAGTAAGAAGTAAGAAGTAAGAAGTAAGAAGTAAGAAGTAAGAAGTAAGAAGTAAGAAGTAAGAAGTACGTTTTCACTTCACGCTTCGCTTCACGAGCTGATTAAGGTGAAAGTGTAGTCAACGGAAACAATTTGGAAATGAAACATTCGAATTGCAAAACGTTCGAATACCAGAACAGCTGAAACAAAATCGTTCGATTTGGTTTTCATTTGAAATCGAAGAAATATGTGAAAACCGGAATCGACTATTTAGTTTTATTATTTAACATTGTTAAATGCATTCGGCCTTTCCTGACCCGCTCTTCGTCCTGTCGAGACGTATCCGAATGATATATTGGTAGCTGACCCTTTAGCTTCATCATCTCGGTCTGGTATTATCCCTTACATTATCTTCTTGTACGTTGGTCGTGCGAAAGGTCCTCTCTGTCGATATGTTTCTATGTGCTGAGCCTCTAGTGTCTGTCGTTTCTTGTTGCTTTTGCTAGATTTGCCTTTATTTTGCATCTCTCTCGCAGAATGATTTCCGCTTAGCATTTCTATACCTGGAACGACTGAGTCCCCTATACTTGAGACTCTTATACTGTCCCTTTCTTTGCAATCCAACTTGTGTTCATGCTGTCGCTTTTTTTCCTGCGGTCTACTTTCAAGCAAGTATTTCTCAGTAGTTTTCTTTTCAATAGACTGAGTCCATTAGTGTCATATCATCTGGTCTGTTGTTCAATGTTCTTTCTTTAGCTGCAAAACACCTCCTCGCAGCGTCACAAGTTACTCTGGTTGAAGAGCTCTCTCCCCTTTTGCATATATTTTCGATGGCACTATAACGCTCCTCTTTATTGAACTCGAAGAATGACATTTCAAGAGCAAATTAAACACTTCTGCTTGTGCTCCTCCTCAGATCAATCTTTAATATACTTTTCCAATACCTGTTGGCATTTCTTCGTTATTCAAAGACAATCTTGCACAGTTTCTTTTCGAGTTAACAAAGGCCGAAACATTCTTCTCACACAAAATCTCATGAAACTGGGTAACACGCTAATCCATGGGAACATGTGTATGTTCCTTGTCTGTTTCCTGTTTGGTCTTTAAAGCAGAATCCTCAGCCCTTTTAGCCTTAGTGGGCACCTCTTCCTCTCTGGACTCGGATTTTGCGGGTATTTCGGCTTCGTTCTCAACTTCCTTGGGCTCCACGCTCTGCACTTGCTATCGCAGTGTTTGTCCCTGTTCTATCTGTTACTGTTTCACTTAATCTTCTGATTCGTCTCTTGATCTGGTTGTGATTGAATGACTATCATATTATTGAGTCACTTATTGGATTTGCCAGGTACACGTTTTTTCCTTACTTTGCCATTTAGCTGCAAAGGGTCCCAGATTCCCAGATTCCCAGCATCAACAGCCGAGTCGATATAACCATGTCCGTCTTTGACAAATTAGAGATGGTAAGAGATAGAGGTTTGACATGTATGGGGCTTATGCTTTTAATACTTGCAGGCAGATCAAGGTTATTTTAAATTTTGCCACGCCCCCCCGCAAATTGGAAAAAATCGTCATATTTTCCACAGTTTTATAGATAGAAGGTTCGTTTGTTCTGGAGTTATTTAGTTATGAAGATTATCGAGTTATTTCCAGGGTGGATTAGTTTTTTTGTTTTGAGAAAACAAACAATTTTGGGCACCACCGGTCGCAGCGGTGATGGGTAAAACTTCGCAGGTACAGAGTATGTTATAGTCGGGCTTGACCGACTTTCTTTCTTGTTCAGTTTGATTCTCTCTATAAAGTTTTCGCTGTAAAGAAATGACGGACTCGCTCTTATAAAATACAAAATCTTAAAAAAGACTACGGAGGTTGGGTATTTGTTTTGAAGTTAAAGGCGAATGCGTGATTGGCACTTTAAGTTCCTTATCTCCTGTTCAACTCCTGTTTGTGAATAGTTCTGTTTCAGAAAGACAAAGTTACTTCTTAGATGATATTTTTATAGGTAAGAACAAATAAGAACTTTTCTTATGAATTTACGGGCGCTGGGGTAAAGTAAAAGTAAAATGGCTTGTCAGGTTGACACAGCCCCAAAGCGCCAAAGCAGAGCCCCTCAATCTCTTGGCTCGTGCGCTTCTAATTTTAGCATAAGAGAAAGGGACCTACAGTTTAACGCCGAATCCGAACGGCAGTTTGAAAGAAAAAACTTTTTTATTAGGTGTTTCGAGGCGGGATCGAACCCACGACCTCTTGCACAGCGGTCGCGCACACTAGCCGCTCTGTCAACTCCACGTGTAATACGCAGGATTTCAGACATATTTGTATTTGTTACTTCTGCTGGGTTTCTAATAGCGGTCTGTGATAAGTGGTAAAGCTTTCTTAACTTGGGAGTTTTTCGTGATTTTGAATGCGTTACAAAAGTTAAATCGCTTTTTTGAAGTTTCGGCGTATATCTTTAGCTATTTAAAGAATTGCTGTTGAGGAGTTTGTTAAAGGCTAGGAAGCTGGTCATTTGTGTAGCAATAAGCTATACAAAGATCTTAGAAATGTAAGGAAGGCCTAGATTCCGTTTCATCCTAAGGGACTGGTACTATTTTTCCATTCGTTTGGTAATGTTCAAGTTGTGCTTGCTGTCATCAACAACATCATTGCTTATAAGAGACTTCGATTGCCCAATTTCTACATTTTTATTGTCATTCCAGCGTTGGGACGTACTTATAGCCCTCTGGATCTTGTTGGAGTATAATGACCTTTTCGATTTAACAACCAAGTTATTTACTTCCTGTTGGTTTGTTTTACAAATTAAGTAAAAGCTAGATATCTCTTATCACGCTTTTCAGTTGCTTTTCTAATTTCAGTGTTTAACCTAGATTTATTAGGTACACAAGTATTTGTATAAGTCGCCCACGTATTTACTAAGTAACTCTTATTGCGAGATAAGAAAGCGATTCAATTGTATCCCCTTCACTTAACAAGAAAGCATTGCTTAACCCGATGTAGTCTCTGAAATATATCGCCTAGATGTATCAGTTATTTTTGATGCTCGGGATGGGAACTATAAGATGTACGATCTACATCTACTCAACAGGTCAGGGATATAACTTCGTGTTTAGAGAAGGCCGGTCACATAGCTGCCATAGGAACGTTCGGTCGAAAAACAAGTTTTGGTAGAAAAAACTTTTTGCTTATAATGGAAACGTTTCCAAGCATTGTATCTATAAGTTTTCTGCGCTTTTTCAACTTTCCACCAAGTTTGATACAAATCGGACCACTATAGAGTAAAAATTTCAAAGAAAACTTCTTTGGTTTTCAAGGTAACGACTTCAAATTTGTTATTTAGTTGTTTCAAACAATTCTACAAAGTTTTATCAAAATCGGATGGCTATAGCATCTAGCTGTCATAGGAACGTTTGGCCGAAAAACTATTTTTAGTGAGAAAAACTTTTTGGTTTTCAAAGGAAACGTTTTCAAACTTTGTATTTCTTAATTTTCAACGCTATTTTTATAGTTCCACCAAGGTTAATCAAAATCGGACAACTATTGAAAACCCGTTGATTGTTGTTATTTGACAAATGCCTTTTCTTCTAAAACCGCTGTAAAATTACGCAACTTCACACAACATTTCGATGGGGCCACTTTAAGTGTCAACTTGCTAAGCTCTGATTGTCATCTGGTACCCTCGTCCTTGTCGTTGCAAGTCTCCTTCTCCTAGGCACTTGTTCCCTTCTTTCCTTTTGCCTAGTTGGGCCATTAACGTTGATGCGCTTAACGTTCGGCCCGTTCGTGGAACAATCCTATTCAACTTTTACTCCCTTCTATATTTCTATGCTATTTATGTGCTTGTGCTTCTGTGTGTGCGAGTGCTTATTATCCTTAGCGCATATTTTCGCATTTCTGTTTGCTGGCAAATGCCAAGTGATGTTTCCAGCGACTCCGCCTCCATTTCCGGCTCTGTGACTTGTCAGCGCTTGGCATAAAGTTGACAGCATTGATGGGTTGACTGGTGACGCCTGATGCCTGATTCCTGATGGTTAATGTCCTTGTTGCTGCTGCTGTTGCCTGACACTTGTAGTTTATGCAAAATATTTGCCATTGTCTTGCAAGTAAAGGGAAGGGGAGGCTAGCATGTTGACAAGTTAATACCAGCACAATAACATAAACAGAAGGAAGCTAAGATGGAGGGTCGATTTCTGCTGGGACTATTGATTTTTCGTACCTCGAAATCTGCAGGTTATGTTCCTCATTAACCCTGTACACTTCCCCATAAAACTCTCATCAAAATGCAACAAGTCTCCGCCCTCCGCCCCTTCAAACTCCCACAAACCCCTCCAGGTTCGTGTCCATTAAAAGTTAACTAGGCAAAACTTTCGTGCGTCCACCAACACATTACACTTTGAGCTTTGCCAAAACTTGATTAGGCGACATAAAACAAGTTAATGACAGCGCTCATTATGGGTAAACACAACACAGATGCTAACCAGCCCCCAGTCCCACCCACTTCTCCCCTATGTCTGGGTGGGCAATTAATCAAGCGGTTCGCCACAGAAATTTTTAAGGCCCAGGAATTGATAAATTTTTGCATACGCCGCGGGAAGCACAAATTTCAAATAAAAATGATGAAAGACTTACGATGCCAGAGGGTGGCCCACACGACGCCTTCTACATGATAAATGAAGCCCAATAAAAGAAATACAAAATTCACCAAAACAAACAGCGCGAAAGTGTAAACACCTTGCGTGTGTGTGTGTGTCTCTGGGTGTCAGTGTGTGTGTGTGTGGCGCTAATGAGCCTAGGCGAAACTTTTTCCCACTTTTTCCTGGGAAATGCCACTCATTATTAAATCACATTGACACGCGTCCATTTGGCATGCATTTTCACTGCAATTACGGAGGCCGTGTGGGTTGATCAATGCTACAATTCGGCATTGATGAACTGCCAAAGTTTCGGTAGGCGACAGGCTGGGAGCAAGGCAAAATTTAAGGGCAAGGCTCGTTTTCAGGATAGAAACGTGATATCGGTTTTCAAATTTGGAAAAAATTTGCACACCCAAAAAAAAGTAATCATGAAAATGATACTATTTAGTCATCGATTTGAAACTTTTGGGAAAAGTTCTCACTTTAAATCAAATTTATGGAGCTTATCAAATTGATATTAAATTGAAGCAAGTTGATACGGGTCTGTGTTAGTCTATTAGTATCATTTTGATACTAGCTTTTAACAATTTGATATTTCAATTTTGATACTAGAAGTCATCAATTTTAAATGTTTTCTAATTGTGGGGTCAGGCACCCAAAACAACCTAAACATTCATTTCTATTAGTCACGAAGTGTTTTGATTTGATTATTGCCCACGGTTTCGCTTAGACACACACATATTGTAAATTCGTATGCGGCAGGGACTGCGCTGCTAGCATTCTCTCACACATAAGCCGCGTTCTAACTACAACGCTCTCTTTCTATAGCTATTTCTTTTCTCGCTTGCATTTGGACAGCGGCAGTAGCTTCGTCGCTTTTTGATATTGAAGCGGACGCATTAGTTGCTCTTTAGAATTCAAAGCAAACGCATTGTTAAGTTGCTAATTGGAAGCTGCTGAAGACGGTTGGTCGTACAGTCAAACTAGCAGATATTTTGGTCCCATCTCCACACGCACTCACCTTTTCGTTATCTCGTTTCGCAGCGGACACTGTCCCAACTCTTGCTTACTTTTGCATTAAACTACACCCCAAAATTGATTGAAAATTGTTGTTTTTATTGCACTATTCTTTGCAAAATAGACTAACAAAAAGCTTTTTAGTCAAACATCGTGAATGTACATACATTCAAAACATAATACTGTGCAAACTACAACCTCAAATTTGTTGCCACTTTATTTGGAAATAAAGTGGAAAAATTTGCATAAATAAAGCTACTAAAACAGCATGCTAGCTCAACACTTATACAATTTCATATAACATTTGTTGACATTGGAAATGTTTAGATTCACATAAATACTTTTTCGTATGAAATTTAAAAGCTAAAGATTAAATCAATAACCAAATATCAATTTGTAGGTGTAGTCAAAGCAAAAGTCAATAAGAATCGGCATTTGCTTTACTATGTGAAGCCAACTTCATCACATTTTTCACACTTAACATTAAGAGTCATTGAGACTTGTTTGTTTGAGGACCGCCTCTGGACCGACTCTTTCTCAATGAGAAACGCACTTCGGAATCAACTTTAAACATTTCATACTTTACAGTCTATTTAAGAAATTCCGGAATTTAAGCTAGAACAAGTAAGGGAGCTGTAGTCGAGTGCTCCGACTACAAAATACCCTGTTCCCTTGACTTCTTGTGTTTTCATACACATAAACACACAAGCACACTCTAACATACGCACACACGCATGCGCAAACACGTTAACTGACAATGCAAGGCCCCCACTCTCTCCCACAAGCAAAATTGATTCGTATATAACTTCGGTGTTTTTTGTCCGATCTTAGTGATCTTTTCAGAATAGATAGATATTGGGCCTTACTTGATATACGAGGTGTGTTCAAAAGTATCGCGAATTTTAAATTTTCGCGGGTTACGTATATTCGAATTTCGATTTTTTTGTGCCGTTATGTTGGTACTCATGTCTCTCACTTATGCCGACAAGCTCGGCCATTTTGAATGTTCACTTAATTGTTGACAGCTGCTTTGCTTGCACGTGTTTTGGATCGTCTTCGATTTTTACCTATTCAAAAAAATGGATCAAAGAACCTGTATCAAATTTTGTGTGAAAAACGAAATTAAGTGCGCGGATGCATTCCGAATGTTGACTGTGGCATACGGAGAAGCTACCTTGGACCGAAGCAACGTTTATCGGTGGTACAAAATTGTTCTCAGAAGGCCGAGAAGATGTGAACGACGAAGAGCGTGCCGGACGCCCGAGCACTTCAACAACAGACGAAAAAATTAATGAAGTGGAGAAAATGGTATTGGCCAATCGTCGAATCACCGTTAGAGAAGTTGCTGAGGACCTAAACATATCGATTGGGCTCGTGCCATTCGATTTTTATCAATGATTTGGGCATGAGACGGGTCGCCGCGAAATTCGTACCAAAATTGCTCAATTGCGACCAAAAACAGCATCGCATGAACATTGCTAATGAGATGTTAAACTCTGTCCGCGACGACCCAAATTTGCTCCAGAGGGTCATAACTGGTGACGAATCGTGGGTTTATGGTTATGACGTGGAAACCAAAGCTCAATCATCTCAATGGAAGCTGCCGCACGAACCAAGACCGAAAAAAGCGCGCCAAGTTCGGTCGAATGTGAAAGTTTTGCTGACAGTTTTCTTCGATTGCAGGGGCGTGGTGCATCATGAGTTCTTGCCACAGGGAAGAACGGTCAATAAGGAATATTACCTGCAAGTTATGCGCAATTTGCGCGAAGCAATCCGCCAGAAACGCCCGGATTTGTGGAAGAACAAAAATTGGCTTTTGCACCACGATAACGCCCCTGCTCACACATCGTTGCTTGTGCGCGACTTTTTGGCCAAAAACAACACACTAATGATGCCGCAGCCACCGTATTCCCCAGATCTGGCCCCCTGTGACTTTTTCTTGTTCCCTAAACTGAAGAGGCCCATGAAAGGACGACGTTACGCTACGCTTGACAAGATAAAGACGGCATCGAAGGAGGAGCTGAACAAGATAAAAAAAAATAATTTTTTGGAGTGCTTCGAAGATTGGAAAAACCGTTAGCACAAGTGTATAATATCTCATGGGGATTACTTTGAAGGGGACAAAATAGATATTCATGAATAAATAAATAATTTTTGAAAAAACACAAAATTCGCGATACTTTTTGAACACACCTCGTATATAAATTTTGGAAGGTCCATCTTAAAAATTGTGGCTCTGACAGTTTTTTGCACTTAAAGGGGGGAGGGGGATGAATTTTCCAAATCTGAAACAAACTCGATTTGAATCGGATATACACCTATCTATATGCGAAAAATTGTGGCGCAATCTATTATAGTCTCTGAGATCGACGCGTTCATACGGACAGACGGACAGATGGACGGACAGACGGACATGGCTAAATCGACTCGGCTGTTGATGCTGATCAAGAATATATATACTTTATAGGGTCGCAAATGCTTCCTTCTATCTGTTACATACTTTTGCACAACTTCATTATCCCCCTTTTCTCATTTTCAATGGGAACAGGGTATAAAAAGTTTGTCAAGAGGCAAAGATGGTTATTCTTCTCCCTTTCTGTACTTATGACTTAAAGGTAAATGAATTTTAATAAATTTTCCAAGCGACATTAAGGTTGCTTTCAGATTCGACAGCAGCTGATTAGCAATGAAGGTGACCTTGCAAATGTGCCTAATAGACATACTTCGGTAAAGATCGCATATATTTATAACAAGTCATAACAGAAATGTTGTTCACATTTAACTATACTTCCAATTTAAAACTTTAATTGTAATTTACCATTGAGCATAACGATAAACAACTTGTGTGCCTACTTCAGTAAAGTAATAAAATTGTAGCACTTGGATGAATTGTAATATTAAACTAAACTTGACTAAAATTGTGCAATTTCCTTCAAATGCTTAGTCTATTTGCATTTCAAGACTTCGTGCTGCACTTTTCCGTATAGCTACAAAAATTGCAGAGCAGATGGAAGCAAACAAATTAAATAAATTTCGATTTTCGAAACTGCAAATAACAAAAAAAAGTTAAAAACCATCCGCTTTAGGCGGCTTTATTTATGCACTCACAGTTCATGGTTATACAGACAGCGCTTAATTGACCCCAGGCAACAATAAAACAAATGCAGATATGAATGTCATTTCAATTCGATTCATATTTTTGCTCTCTGGCTGTATGGAATTTCAATATGTCATATTTTAAATGCATTTTATCGACATTTAAATTGACATAAAAAATAGTTGATATTTTAGTAACGTTTTGTACATTTTTTTACCCTGGAAAGGGGGCGACTTATAAACTGTTTATGCACAGAGAAAATATTAAGTATGATAGGACAATATGGACTGCCAGAGCATTTGGAGGAACTTAAAATGAATTAGCGTATTTTCATAGCCTACTTTGTGGGGCATTTATCATGATATTTTGTGCATGTAATTCTTCATTGTCAAAAAACTGTGATTATATTAAAACCTTTTTGCTTAAATTCTTCCTTTTCTCATCATTGTAAACTTTTTAATGAACATCATAAAATTTAATGCACACAAATCAGTTTTAATGTGTCTTCTAGGCTGCATGCCTCTCTTACACAAACCACACTGGTTCACAGGTTGTTGAAAACTTTCGGTTGGTATTTTGAAGTTTGGACAGTCAGCTGAATGGGTTTAAAAGTGGTTCACACGAATATTTTAGAAATTATTTAAATTATGAACTTGAAATTTGTTCTGTAGGCTGCTAGACTGCTTCTCAAGGCATAACAATTTCTGTTTCTTCATTTCGAGTCAAATTATAATTTGTTTTGTTGCCACTGTGCAAGTGTGTCACATTTTACTTTGATAACTGTGTTTTCCAACTGACCCTTATTAGTATGAAAATTTGTTTCAAACAACACACACACACACATACACACATGAGCTCTGCCCTTTCCCTTCATATGCAACCAACTCAAACAGTTTCCGTTTCCGTTGCCGGCTTCCCTTACACCTACACAATTTTTGCCATCTTCGTCTGCTCTGTGTGTCTGTGTCTGTGTGTGTGTGTGTGCTGGCGTTAGTGTTTGTCAGCTCGCTGAGCACTTGAGTAGCTACAACAACAACAACAACAACCACTGACGGGCTTTGAGGTGGGGGAAAGTAAATGTAGCAGAAAACACTTCATAATTTAATTAGAGCTGGCAGCCTCGTTCCCATTTGGAAGATGAGTTTGAGGCTCCAGGTGAAACACAGAAAAAAAAATGTAGAAAAAAAGAAACTTAATTAATAATTATAATAAAACAATCTTACGCACGTTTACTACTACTACTACTACCACAACAACACACACACACTCACAGAATGTTGTCGGCCGCCTTTGAAGAGTCCTTCCTGCCCTTAACTCCCCACCACCCCCTCAAGGGTTAACGCTTGGGCTAAAAGTAAATGAAAATTGCTTTGCTCGCTCGCCTAGAAACATCAACACAAGCAACAGCCCACAACAAAGATGGCTAACAAATGAAAAACAAATGAAATATGCATGTTAAACATATTTTTTTGTGCAGTCTACTTTTAGGCGTTGAGGGGGGAGGGGGGACAAGGTTTTGAAGCGCTCGCAGCGAAACTGAAACCAAATCAGAGAAATGTGAAAGCAAACAAACGCGCGCTGCTAAATGCTTTTCTTTTTTTGATGCGGAATTAGGGGGGTGGGGAATTTTTGAAGTAAACAAAATAAAACAAAACAAAATATTTAGACAGAGAACAAAGCAAGAGAGGAAGATAAAACAGCGTAGCTCAGAGATACAGAAATTGAGAAGCAAACCTGTTGAGGAGGCCAACAGATGAAGCAAGTGTTTCAGTTTTTAGAGCGAAGATTTTTTGGAAATTGTTTCTCTTTGCTACAGATTCTGAGCATCGAATAATGAATCTTGAGTCTGAAGTATCGTGTATTAGGTGTCGAGCCTCAATAACTGATTATCGAGTACTGAGTATGGATTGCTGAGTCTAGACCAGGGGCACATTCCTATCGCGCGTGCATACAAAAATTCTCTAAGCAGCGCTGCTCTGACACACATCGCTGCTTACGCTCATATGCCCGACTTCAGCATGCGCTCGGCTTGTGTGCGTGTAAATAGCCTGGGAGCTATGGAGGAACATCGCTGCTTTAAACAAATCCACGACTATAATAAATTTTACAATTTCAGGACTCCAAAGGTTTGGTTAGGCTGTCTCGAGGTCATCCGTCTCATCCGAAAATAAAACGGTCTTTTTATACCCTTGCAGAGGGTATTATAAAATTGTCCGGATGTTTGTAACGCATAGAAGGAAGCATCTCCGACCACATAAAGTATATATATTCTTGATCAGCACGACGAGCTGAGTTGATTTAGCCCTGTCCGTCTGTCCGTCAGTTTTAAAGCTATCCTCACCAAACTTTGCACAAAGTCTTTTGGTACAAATACGCTGCACATTTGTCGGAACCGGCCGGATCGGATGACTATAGCATATAGCTGCCATAGGAACGATCGGTTAAAAAACTAGCCTTAAAGAGAAAAACTTTTTTGATTTTAATGGAAACGCCTCCTAAGTACGTATTTCTTAGTTTACTATCCCTTCCCATGATTTCACAAAGTTGGTCGAAATCGGATGACTTTAGCATATAGCTGCCATTGGAACGATCGGTCGAAAAACTAATTCTAGTGAGAAAAACTTTTTGTTTTTAATGCAAACCTCCTTATCATTGGCATACACTTAATTCATATACTTTTACACAATTCTACAAAGTTTGGTCGAAATCGGATGACTATAGCATATAGCTCCCATAGGAACGATCGGTCGAAAAACTAGTTCTAGTGTGAGAAAACTTTTTTGTTTTTAATGAAAACGTCCTTATCATTGCATAAATTATTTTATATTACACAAAGGGGGAAGATCCCGAGGGGAAACAAGAAAACTTTTTGGTTTTAATGAAAACGTCCTTATCATTGACATTCACTTATTTTATATACTTTAACATAATTCTTCAAAGTTTGGTCGAAATCGGATGACTATAGCATATAGCTCCCATTGGAACGATCGGTCGAAATACTAGTTCGAGTGAGGAAAACTTTTTTGTTATTAATGAAAACGTCCTTTTTATTGGCATACACTTATTGTATTTACTTTGGACACATTTCTACAAAGTTTTATCAAAATCGGATGACTATAGCATATAGCTGCAGTATGAATGATCGTTCGAAAAAGAAGTTTTAGTGAGAAAAACTTTTTGTTTTAAATGGGATCGCCTCCAAATTTCGCCTTAGAAGAGTCTTAGAAAAACTTTTGTTGTTTTCAATGGAAGCTGCAAGGGTATACAAAACTTCGGCCGAGCCGAAGTTAACTTTCCCCTATTTTTGTTTATGTTTTCCCAATATATTTCGAGCACATAAAAATATTTTCGCCGTGCAATAAAAAAGTTTCCTTTCTTTTTGCGCAGTGCACAGCACACAATACACTCTCACTTTTTGGCCTCGCTCTTCTTAAACATCGCTGGTCTAGACTATTGAGTATCGAGCATTAGGTATCGAATACTGAGCCTCAATTACGGAGTATCGAGTATTGAGTATGGAGTATTGAGTACTATTCAGTGAATTTGTGGCACTGAATATCGAATACTGAGTCGAGAGGTTCTAGAGGTGAGTAAGGAGTCCATAGTATTGAGTACTGTTAAGTGAATATCGAGCACTCAGTATTGAATACTGAGTCAAGGGTATTGAGGATCGAGTATTAAGTATCGAATAACTAACCTCTAGACTAACATATTATAGAGTACTGAGTAGGCAATACTGAGTATTGAGTTCTATTTATAGATAATCGAGTACTGCATAGCGAATATGGAGCCTAGAGTGTTGAGTTTTGTGTATTAGGTATCGAACACTGAGCCTTAATTAATAAGTATAAAGTTTTGAGTATTGAGTAGCGTTTATTGAGTATTGAGTTCTTAGAATCTAATGCTGAGCCAAGAGTATTGAGTATCTAACATTATGTATCGAATATTGAGTCTAAATTGCTAAGTATCGAGCACTGAGTAAAGAAAATTGAGTACAACATAATGAGTTTGGAGTACTGAATATTGAGTACTCAGTCTAGACCATTAAGTATAGAGCATCAAGTCTTGAATACTGTGCCTCAATTATTTAGTACCGAGTACTGAGTAAGAATTACTGCATATTGAGTAATTTTTAGTGAGTATCAAGTATTCAGTATTAAATACTAAGTCAAGGGTATTGATTATCTAGTATTACGTATCGAATAATGAACCTCTATTACGCATTATCGAGTACTGAGTTGGCAGTACTGAGTATTGAGTACTGTTTATAGAGTATCGAGTACTAAGTATCGCATAAAGAGTCTAGAGTATTGAGTATCGTGTTTTAGTTATTGAATACTGAGCCTCAATTACTAAGTATCGAGTACTAAGTAAAAAGTACTGAGCATTGAGTAGTGCTTAGTGAGTATCGAGCTCTCAGTATCGAATACTGAGTCTAGACTATTGAGTTTTGAGCTTTTAATATCAAATATTGATCTTCAATTGCCGTGTATCGAGTAGTACGTAATGAGTACTGAGTATTGATAACTACTTAGTGATCTTGAAGTACTAAATATGGAGTACTTAGTCTAGACCATTGAGTATCGAGCAGTAAGTATCGAATACTGAACCTCAATCACTTAGTACCGAGTACTGAGTAAAAAGTACTGAGTATTGAGTAATGCTTAGTGAATATCAAGTACTCAGTATTGAATACTAAGTCAATGGTATTGAGTATCTAGCACTAAGTATCGAATAATGAACCTCTATTACGCATTATCGAGTACTGATTAGGCAGTACTGAGAATTGAGTACTGTTTATAGAGTACCCAGTACTGAGTATCGAATACTAAGTATCGAATACTTAGTCTATTGAGTATTATGTATTAGGTAATAAATACTGAGCCTCAATTACTAAGTATCGAGTACTTAGTTTAAAGTAAGTGAGTATCGAGTTCTCAGTATCGAATACTGAGACTAGACTATTAAGTTTTGAGCTTTAACTATCAAATATTGAGCTTAATTTGCCGTGTATCGAGTAGTACGTAATGAGTACTGTGTATTGAGTACTACTTAGAGAGTGCGGAGTACTGAATATCGAATACTAAGTCTAGACTCTTGAGTATCGAATACTGAGCCTCAATTACTAAGTGCCGATTAATGAGTATCGAGTACTGAGTACTTAGTACTTATTTACGTAATTGAATATTGAATTGTGAGTCCTGAGTATAGAGTATCGAGTATTAAGTATCGATTACTAAGTATCGAGCACTGAGTATCAAGTCCCTGGCACTTTGTATCAAGTTCTGCAAATCGAGTTCAAACTCTGAACTTCTGAGTATCCAGTACTAAATCTAGAGTACTGTTTACCGAGTATCGATACTGTTGCAATATAAAGCCACCAATTCAAAGAAAACTCACATATGATTTAACTTAACTGAGCCCAAAAAACACGTACAATCTTTGCCCATATTTCAAGTCTCTTATTTGTTAAAAGCCAACTTTAATGTAGTGTCATTTTCGTTCTCGTTCTCGTTTTGCATAATTTGACCATGTTTGGCATAATTATGTGTCTGTGTGTGTTTTTTGTGTGTTGAGGCTTTTTCATTTTCATTGTTTGGGCACATTTTCGTATGATATACATTTAACATAAGGAATATATATCAAATTTTTGTGTTCCTTATTCATAACAGTTTATGATGATGGGAGTCTTGGGTCGTTGCCTGCGCCTGCTTTTGCCCTGAAGTTGTCTGTTTTGTTTATGGTTTTCGCTTTTCTTTTCTTGTTTTTTTTTTTTTTTTTTAATTTGCTTGGGGGTAGAAATTGGCTCTCGTGCGGATGTTTTGTGTGTTGCCTGTTGCTGGTATTCGGTTTTGTTTATTTTTTATCGATTTCGAAAGAAACACACAAACAGGAAACAGGAGAAAATAAATACAAAATAATAAACAGTATGAATGGAGAATTGACAACAGGTTGTTGGCTTGTTAGCTGACAAATAAAATAACAAAATATGAAAAAATTGTATTATCTGTATAGCTGTTTTTTGAACTCAATTTGGAAATGGCACCATAAGCTTTCACTCCTCCAGTCGGGTCTTGTCGTGGACTCATTTTTAATTTAGAATGTTGTCAGCCGTTGACAAGTGCTAGTGGCCTGACTCCATAACCGTGTCCGTATCTGTGTCAGTGTCCGTGTCCGGGTTACCCACCTGCACCTGCAGGCCAACCAGCCAGCCAGCCAGCCATCATCATCATCATCATGAGAGTCCTGGTGCATGCAATTTTATTTAAGGCATGGAGTGCATAGCAAGGGAATCCAAGTCGATGGGGCAACGGATCGGGTCGCTCTATCTTTCACTTTGACCCCCGTGGCACCAAATTTGATTAGCAACAGGCACATGCACTTGAATGGGATCAAAGGATGAGTACAAGAAAGAGCAAAGTGCCGGAAAAAAATGAGTTCTGTTTTCTTTACCCTTTTTTTTCTCTCTCCTTTCTTTTGTTAATAAAGTCAAATAAAATTGAAATGGAACAAATGACAATACAGCAAATAAGGCTAACAAAGCTAAATCAGACAAATAATACTCAATATTCACTTCGAAGAAAAAACTTAATAAAATTGCTTTGTTCAATAAAACACTAAGCATTAGCAGCTAAGTTAAGATGGGAATGTGAAACGAATTTAAAATGGAACAGTTTGAGTAAATTTACAAGAGTTTATATATGGGAATTGAGACTGGACACCGATCTAGTTTTTAAAACTAAAGGAACACTTTTTTATTTTCAATGAGAACGAATTGAATCATTATATTTATTTGTTGTCTAAACTTTTTCATAATTTCACCAAGTTTTATCAAAATCAGACAACTTTTTAGTAGGTTAAATAGGTAGGTAGTTTTTATAGTCTATGGTCCAAAAAAGAACTAAATTTGGAAAGGTTTGCAGCCCTAAGGACCCTGATTATGTGTACCACTTATGTACCTAGTTTTTAATAGTCAGCCAACATTTGGTTATCTAACTTTGCATAGATCGTTCTCTATTACTTTACTCACAAAGCCTTGAACAACGTTTTGAAAGCATTGTATCCTTTATTTCATTAAAAAGTTCAAATTGAATGCATTGTCGGATAATCATCGATTTAGTTGAGAGTGAAAACTCAGCTTTTAGTACTAATGATTGCTTTGTAATTGACAACGTCGAGCCTGATAAGTTATCAGGATATCCAACCGAAACCGTATCCGGGATCGGTCTGGCTGTCTATCTCGGGCCATAGCTAACTTCAAATACAGTTATATTGTAGGAAACAGAATTAGGTCGCTTGTTCGTTTCCTATACACTTAAATTTTGCTTTCGTCCAATACCAGTCCCTGACCGATCCCGAATTTCGTTGCCTTTAGATACCTTACATCAGTGATAGCTCAGATCACCTGCCGCAGCATGATAAACCGGCAATTGAGGACTGAATACAAATGAATAAATCTGGATATTAGCCAAATCGAGCAGCTATCATTCATTGGCCGGGGCGTTAGTACCACCACCAATCCCATCCCTTTCCTTTTGTTTTAAATAATTTTAAGCTATCACTTCTTTTCGTCAAATTCCTACCTCAGGGAACTAAGTATAAGTGCATAGATGTATTCAATTCAATTTGTTTATTCTTTTAAATATATTAAGTTAAATAAAAAAAATAATATGAAATAAGTATATGTGCATTTTACATTTGTCAGCTTTTTTCTGCTTAGGTTATATAAATTAGTAGGAACTTTACACTTTTAATCATTATTTTTAGTTAGTGTGCTTTCCATTTGCATTCTTAACCATCTTAAGGCGATCAAGCATGGAGTCTACCAGTTTTTGAAGAGGTTATTTGCTGACTTGTTGCCACTCCGCAACCAAAACATTCGTAAATTGCTTGAGTGTCTCAAACTGTCGACTATTCTTAAAAACTCGGTCAGACAGGATTCCCAGAAGTCCCTAATTGGGTTTAAGCCAGTATCTATCGCTGGCCAATCCAAAACCGTAATGTTTCTGGATACAAGAAATGCTTCTGTAGTGAATTAATTGTGGTCTTGTTGAAAAATCTAATTATCCTCATGAAGGATATCCCCAAATACATCAAGTTCCCTCTCCAACAATTGCACAGGGATCTCAGCATTAGTTTTAGTTGGAATAAATCAATTCCGAGACGTTCTAGCATAAAAAAGAGCGACGCAAATCATTAAGTATTCGGCACCGTGATTCGCTTATGCCGGATATTCCCATGGTGGTCGTTTTTCGCGCCAATATTTATTTCAGCCATCTGGGCCGTCGAAATTATGCTGTTTCTCGTTGAAAAAATGACATAGTAGAAATCAGTTGGCCAAAGTATAAATCTTTCAGTAAGTGCCGAACGAGCATTCAGATGATGTGGAAGTAGTTTTGGTATATGCACTCGGGAAGTATATGAAACGTTATTGTTTTCAGAAAAAACTTGATGAAAAAGTCTTCTAGGTTCATTGAGGTTTGAATGACACTTTGTCTCGTTACAAGACATGTCTTTCCAAACCGTAAGACACCAAATTTCCCATTTTCAGCGTAAGTCAATGATGGCTGAACTGCCGCCGCCTTTGATTTCACCTCAAGAATGTGGGTTTTTCAATAAGTTTGAAGTCGCGTTTTTATGCCTTATATTTCTGGCAGCTATATAATAAATTTTAGTGCTAATTTTCTTGAGACCCAAAGCTCAGTGACAAATGCATTCTACGAGGCGTGCTAGGATAAAAACCCCCTCTAGCATCATATTTTCATGTTATAAATGCATTCACTAGTTAACTTCCGATTTTTTTGTGAAGATATACAGTAAATGAAACAAAATATATTAAATTATCGCGACGCAAACCGCTAAATGCATATAAAACTAAGCTTGCACATATACTTATTTCCTAAGAAAATGCTGTCACACCACACAAAAGTCAAGATAACGCACTAAGAATGATGTCTAAAGAAGGATTTTGCATAGACATTCTAAAAATAGAATACAAGAACACACTTTTGTATACCAACAACAAATATTCCGTTGCTTTTATTAAAAAGACAGAGAAAATCATTTATGCACATATACTTAGTTCCCTGAGGTTTTAAAAATTGACGGTGCCAATGCCAGCCAATTCTGAGAGCGAAAGAGAGAATTGTTTTCATTTGATGCTCGCGCTCCCCGCTTGTGGCTCCCCGCACTTCCCCCACCCTGAAGCTCGATGTCGAGAACCTTTGTCATCTTAATCAAAAGGAAAAAATACTAAATTGAAGTACTTAGGGTACTTAGGGATAAAATTAGAGAGAGAGTAAGAATTGTTATAGAGAGAAGGTAAATAGGCAATGGAGTTTATATAGATAGTAGATTAGATTTCGAATCTCCAAGTTCAAGCCCAAGAAGGACGCGCATTCCGGAGGATGCGTCCACAGGTCTTCGGGCGTCAGGTGTGTGGGGTCATTTGGGCAGGCGAAAAGGTGCTTAGCGAGGCGTGGCTAGGGTGTGAGGCAGTTTGTGAGGAATTGCTTGTCGAGCATACTGCAGTGGGCCCGCACTTCAAGTAGTTGGACTTCCTCATGAAGGTGGTCTTCATGGGTTATCGAGTGGCATCCGGTGACCGTCCTGAGTGCTGCATTCTGGGCTCGCTGCAGGTTCCCCCACTGCGTATCGCTGATGGCCGGTGTCCAGGCCGGGGCTGCATAATCCGCAAACGTTCTTTCTATAGCCTTGTAGGTGATGAGCAGAGTTTCCATTTCTTTCCCCCATGAACTACCCGAGATTGCCTTAAGTGCCCTGTTCCTCTCTCTCTTATCTTGCGAGCTGTGTTCTCCGCGTGCTTCGCAAAAGAAGAAGTGATTGTCGAACGTTACCCCTAAAATTTTAGGGTATTTATTCGTGGGAATCTGTTCTCCATCCACGGTGACGTCGAGCTGGGTATTCACTATTTTTGTCCAGGTTGTGAATATAGTGGACGTGGACTTCTCTGGGGAGATGGTGAGGTTTCGAGCTGAAAAGAATGCATTGACTGTCGGGAGGTAGGATTTCAGGCTCGCAACTACCTTGTGTCTTTTATTGGTAAAGTTTAGTGAGAAAAACTTTTTTGTATTCAATGGAAACTTCTCCAAACTTTGCATGTATTAGTTTTTTTGTATGTTTTTTCTATTCTATTAAATTTGAACAAAATCGGACATCTAAAAAGTGTAGCTAACATATAAAAAAAATTTGGATTTTGTTTGTTTCAAATGATTTCACACAATTCCATAAGGTTTGATTAAAATCGGTTGACTATAGCTTACAGCTACCAAAGGAACGATCGGTGGAAAGACTTTTTTGTTCTTTGTTTTAGCTAAAAAGAGTTAACAACTAGGTTTTACTTCGACTCCTGGTACTTGGAGTGTAAATTTAAAAACTTGTTTTTACTCCCCCCAAAAAAAAACAAACTTTTTGCAATTTTCAAAAAGAAAGCCAGACAATCAGTTGGTGGAGAGTCTGTCACAAGTTAAACGACGCTTCAACTGGAAACAGAAACAAAAACAGAAACTAAGTACAGATGGCGCAAAAGTTGAGATCTTTTGTGTTGTTGCTCGCTGAAGCATACAGTTGACTCTCGCGCGCTCTCTTTCTCTACCTCTGTGTGTGTGTGTGCGTGTGTGACACACAGCAGCTGTGCGCTGGAACTTTTGCAACCAAAAGCATTGCCTACTTTCAGGCTGGCCATAATAATTTTATTTATTTTCCTTCTTTGTTTCGTTGCTGTTGTTGTTGTTTTTACTTATGTAGTTTCAAGTGACAAATTATGCACAAAATTCCATCGCAAGGGTCCGTCCGGCCCAGCTTGCTTGTTATTCATTGAATTATTATGTAATTGCCCCTAGAGCCAAAACCCAAACAGAGCGAAGGAAGCAAAAAAAACACGTTAAATCGCCTAAAAATGTTTGTGTGTGTGCCCTACTCACGTGTGTGTGTGCGTGTGTTTTTGGTTGGAGTGCCTATAAATATTTTGATAGCAAAAATAAGCAGCAAAAAAAAAAAGCGCAAGCTCAGCCACATTCACCTGTGCGGGAGTGTGCCCCCTCGACCTATGTAACCTCTGTTTTTTTTTTGGGTACAGTGATAAGCCTTGAGCACGACAAGCCTCTAGAGATGCTGAAGCATAGTTTCTGAGGTGGAGAAACTAAGCTGAGTGATTTGTATTTTCTTGGCCCAAAATGATATGGGGACAATTTTGAGAAATATTATAAAGGTTTTGGATTTTGTTCACAAAGAGTCTCGCCTGTACTTAAGCTGCATACTCCAACAATTTGCTACAAAATCTCTTTTTCCCCCCATTACACAGCTTGCAGGTTCCCTCTGTTTTTTTTTTTTTTTTTTTTTTTGGGTGCATCTACAGGCTAGGCCAGGGCAAATGTTTGAAATGCGTCGCTTGAAACTGTTTGCATTGTGTGTGTCATAGATACGAGACAGGCGCTGTGTGGGTGGTAAAGATCAACACATGCGGCTTGCTTTTAAAGCCTTTCCCCATCGATTTTGCATTTTTGTGTCTCTGTTTCTTGTTTCTTTTTTTTTATAATTTTTATATTCTTTGGGGTCAGCTTTTGTGCTTGGGCTTCAATAATTTTGCCCGGGGCTGTCAACTGTGCCAACCCCCACGCTCACCCCTCATCAACGTATCAACCTGCCCTAACGGAAATTGCCAAAAAAAAAGGGGGGACTGGGGCTCAGAAAGTATGGCATGCCATGTGAACGACCGCACTCACTCACTTATCCACCTTCAGTAAGAATGACTGACTGACTGCCTGATTGAAGGATTGAATGATTAATGCTTACGCAACGTCAACGTGTATTGTACACATTTCTTTCGTCTTGTTATTTTGTTTTACCCGAAGGTGAAACACGTGGCTGTGGAAAAGCCAAAGCATACTTTTTTGGGAAGTCGGCTTAAAATGTGAATTTGAATTTTAAGACCGAAAGGGAGGGGGGAGGGGCGAAAGAGACTCTCTTTTTCACTCGGAGGCCGCACCACAACAAATAATTCCAAACAAAATGCATGCAAGTTGGCAATTTTCGTTTTTGCAATTGAACTTTGACCCATTGCATGTGCCAGTTGTCACAATTCAAACCGAAAGAGACGATAACAATGCTTGTAGATGCACTTGGAAAAGAAGTATGCAGGTTTTTGATCCGAAAATATTTAGTTCTCGTTGTAGGAAGGTTTTTTTTTCAATCCCTAAACACAGGGTGGCTGATCAATATTGCTACATTAAGAAAGTCAAATAACTTTTTTTTCAGTGTATGGAATTCATTTTTCTTTTATTCATGTTAAAGCTCATTCAATTTTATTAAATATAGCTTAATTAGATCTAAAAATAATTGAATTTAAATGCCTTATCATGCTCTTATCAAAAAGTTGTTCATTACTGCTTGGAGAGTTGAGACAGGAATAGCCGCAATTGTTGCTCGAATGGATTGCTTTAGTTAATTCAAATTTGTCGGTTTTGTTTTGTAGACTTCCTGTTTGCAATAACCCCACAAGAAAAAGTCAGATGCAGTAAGGTCGGTCGACCTGGGGGGCCAACGGAAGGTGGAGTTTCTGGATATCAGCTTATTGGGAAATTTTCGTCGTAATTTTGTCATAACAGGCTGGGCTATGTGAGGAGTTGCACCATCTTGCTGAAACCACACAGACTTGAAAGGAATTCTCTTTCGGCGTAATTCTGGATAGTAAAACTCTCTCAGCATGCTCAAGTAACGGTTTCCAGTAACAGTAACGGTGTGACCGTTTCTTCGAAGATGTAGGGCCCGACAATGCAGCGTGATGAAACTTCACACCACTCTGTCACACGAAGTGGATGCTATACCGTCTCATGAAGTATCTGTGGGTTGGAAGTACTCCATATTCGAAAATTTTGTTTGTTTATGTTGCCGTTTAAGTCGAAATGGGTCTCGTCAGACATAAAAAGACAATTCAACATGTTTTCGTCTTCTTCCACCATTTGAAGCATCTTCTGGTAAAATTCCAAGCGAATCGGCAAGTCTGCTGCGTTCAGTTTGTTCGCCATTTGTATTTTATTAGGGAATAAGTTTAAATCATTGTGCATAATTGACTGTAATGACTTTCTACTTATACCCATTGGAGCAGATAAGTTCCTTGTCGAAACTCTTGGATTGTTTTGTGGTTGGTGGTTGTTTCCTCCGTTCGAACTGAAAAGTTTCGATTGTAAGGTCTTCTTTCGACTGTCCCACGCTCGGCAAAATTGTTAACAAGTCTACTCTCTCCGTTTTAAAGCTATCGATCTGAAATTTTGCGCGGAGTCTTCTTTTTACTGCACGCTGCTGATATGTCATAAAATTTGGTTCACCTTGTAAGTTCCCATCCTTAGTTAAAGTCCGCTGTGACTGACCCGTTTCCCTGGCAGAGCAGTATCCAAAAAGCTTAAAGAAAATTAAATAACAGACCTTTAACAGTATGTTATATGAACAGTGCTGTTATATTTGGACTCTACTATAAACAAGATGCATTTCAAAGTAAGCTGGACTTTGTGAAATAAATTTCAGTCAATATTCCCTCAAAATTTCATGACAACCAATTGGTTAGAAACCGAGTTACCCTACACAAAGCAACACTGTGATTTGGCCTTAGGTACATAGAAAAACACGATGTTAAAGCGAGACGGATGTAGTCAAAAAAGAAGAACTCAGAGAGCAAAACTTACAGCGAATAGCTAACAAATTTCTGATTAAAACGTTGAGAACGCAGCAGGCTGTTTCACTTTTGCTTGATGCATTCACAGAGTAGGCTTTGCAATTTTGATACACTAAAGTAGAAGCAATGTAATTTCATTTTTCATTAGGCTCTTCTGTTGAACACATCAAATGTTCAAATGTGAATTATTTTATTTTTTTCTTTAATTTTTTAACTGCAATTACTCTAATCGACAAGCAGCAAATTCTGCCGGAATTTAGAATGTCTAAAAAACTTAAGGATGACTTAAAGTTCTATTATTCGCTTGGACATCAGTCATACTTTTAGATTCAGTACAGATGTAATTCGAGCCCCTATTTCAATCATAGTTTTGTGATGGACGGAAGCAACCTTTAACTACGCTCTCTGATAGTGTTCGGTTGGGTGAGGAGAGAAACGCATTTCTTTTGGGTTTTCCGATTTCGGTCATTTGCAGAGATAGCTTGCTGAAAAGGTCTTATTTGAATGTACGAGGTGTGTTCAAAAAGTATCGCGAATTTTGTGTTTTTTCAAAAATTATTTATTTATTCATGAATATCTATTTTGTCCCTTTCAAAGTAATCCCCATGAGATATTATACACTTGTGCCAACGGTTTTTCCAATCTTCGAAGCACTTCAAAAAATCATTTTTTTTTATCTTGTTCAGCTCCTCCTTCGATGCCGTCTTTATCTCGTCAAGCGTAGCGTAACGTCGTCCTTTCATGGGCCTCTTCAGTTTAGGGAACAAGAAAAAGTCACAGGGGGCCAGATCTGGGGAATACGGTGGCTGCGGCATCATTAGTGTGTTGTTTTTGGCCAAAAAGTCGCGCACAAGCAACGATGTGTGAGCAGGGGCGTTATCGTGGTGCAAAAGCCAATTTTTGTTCTTCCACAAATCCGGGCGTTTCTGGCGGATTGCTTCGCGCAAATTGCGCATTACTTGCAGGTAATATTCCTTATTGACCGTTCTTCCCTGTGGCAAGAACTCATGATGCACCACGCCCCTGCAATCGAAGAAAACTGTCAGCAAAACTTTCACATTCGACCGAACTTGGCGCGCTTTTTTCGGTCTTGGTTCGTGAGGCAGCTTCCATTGAGATGATTGAGCTTTGGTTTCCACGTCATAACCATAAACCCACGATTCGTCACCAGTTATGACCCTCTGGAGCAAATTTGGGTCGTCGCGGACAGAGTTTAACATCTCATTAGCAATGTTCATGCGATGCTGTTTTTTGGTCGCAATTGAGCAATTTTGGTACGAATTTCGCGGCGACCCGTCTCATGCCCAAATCATTGATAAAAATCGAATGGCACGAGCCAATCGATATGTTTAGGTCCTCAGCAACTTCTCTAACGGTGATTCGACGATTGGCCAATACCATTTTCTCCACTTCATTAATTTTTTCGTCTGTTGTTGAAGTGCTCGGGCGTCCGGCACGCTCTTCGTCGTTCACATCTTCTCCAAGGTAGCTTCTCCGTATGCCACAGTCAACATTCGGAATGCATCCGCGCACTTAATTTCGTTTTTCACACAAAATTTGATACAGGTTCTTTGATCCATTTTTTTGAATAGGTAAAAATCGAAGACGATCCAAAACACGTGCAAGCAAAGCAGCTGTCAACAATTAAGTGAACATTCAAAATGGCCGAGCTTGTCGGCATAAGTGAGAGACATGAGTACCAACATAACGCCACAAAAAAATCGAAATTCGAATATACGTAACCCGCGAAAATTCAAAATTCGCGATACTTTTTGAACACACCTTGTATATGGGAATAAGTTCAAATCATTGTGCATAATTGACTGCAAATGAGTGCTTGCTTATACCCATTTGAGCAGATAAGTTCCTTGTCGAAACTCTTGGATTGTTTTGTATGGCTGCAGCTATCGCAGCGATTGTTTCCTTCGTTCGAGCTGCAGGGTTTCGATGGTAAGGTCTTCTTTCGACTGTCCCATGCTCGGCAAAATTGTTAACAAGTCACATTATGATCCATCTGGTCGGAGGATCGCCGCCAAATGTGCGCCTATACTCTCGTTGAACCTTTGAAACTACGGACTTCAGGGCGTGATAGCGGCGGACAATCCAAATTCTTGTTTCAGTGTCCCAATTATCCATTTTTCATAAATTTAAAGAAAATTAAGTAGATTCATCCAATAGAAACAAAGCTATTCATTTTTTTTGGGAGCTGCTTTCATCAGCCACCCTGTACTTCAAATACTCGATATACTGGAAATACTTGAATTACTTGAATTACCTGAATTACTTGAAATACTTGAAATACTGTAAATACTTGAATTATTTGAATTACCTGAATAACTTGAAATGCTAGAAATACTGGAAATACTTAAAATACTTGAATGACTTGAATTACTGAATTACTTAAAATTACTTGAATTACTTGGAATGCTTGAATGACTTAAATTACCTGAATTTCTTGAATTACTTGAAATACTGTAAAAACTTTAGATACTTGAATTACTTCTATTTCCTGCATAACTTAAAATACTTCAAATACTTGGATCCCTCAGGTATAAAGCTAATCTTTTGATGTAGCGAGGAGTCGTTTTCTTGCTCTAGAACCCAAAGATCAAAAAATTCCCATCTGGCTGAGATGTACCATACGATGCTTGCTTGAAGTTGGTGCTCGCCACAAGGAAACTCAAGCGATTGGCGCAGAATTTGATGATATGATGTTTTTAGCCACACTTAAGCTTATTTGCGATCAAGTGTCTTAAATTCTTAGAGCAGCAGGCTTTCAATGGCAAAATGGTTTTCAAACCAACCAAATCTGTCATAAGAAGAAGGAATGATACCGGTTCGACAAAGACATTGCTTATGAAGCGTTGGACTTAAAATGCAGGTATCTTTTGATTTCAGTTGGACAATCGATTCACTAAACTTAGCCCCACGAAAGCCAACACTTGGTCTTTAAAGTCTCATTGGCATAAAGGCATACAGCTGGCATGGGATGAAACAATTCCAATGCATTTTCATTCGAGTTGGGAGAAGTTCAAGCTTAACTTGTTGGAGCTTGATAAGATCCCAATTCCAAGAGATGCACATGCCAGCTGGTGCTTGAACATACAAGTACATACATGGTTTTGCTAATGCGTCCAGTCAAGCATATGGCTGCTGTCTTTATGTTCGAGCACAAAAACAATGGGTACTGGCATTTGCTTACTGCAAAGGTTGCTTCACGTAAGACAAAATCGATTCCCATTTGTGTTGCGAGCTACAACGGACGGACTTACATTTGGTCAAGCGCAGCAGCCAAAACTTAAATTAATTTGTTTGAAATACTGAAAATAAAATACTAGAAATTCTTAAAATACTTAAAACCTACACCCAAAAAAAAGTAGTCATCAAAATGACACTATTTAGTCATCAGTTTGAAACTATTGAGTATCAAATTCTCTTTAATACTCCAAGTATCAAGTTGATATTTTCGAAAGTATTAAAATGAAAGTTCGAAAATATCAAATTGATACTATCTAGTATCAGGCTGACACTATTTTGTATTATTGATTTAGTATCAATTTGATACTAAGAATTATCATTTTGCTATTTTGACTGTCAAACTTTTGGTATCTTTTTGATACTAGCTTTTCTCAATTTAACACTTTTTCCTATTAAGTTTAAAGTCCCAATTCAGTTATAAGCAAACTGCCATTAAAACTAAAACTTAAACACAAAGAACTGATTTATTTTATTGTGTATTCTTACAAAATGTATTTTATGATTATGGGAAACATTGTACTCTCACATTTCAACGGGTATGTTATTCAAATACAGAAGTTACTGTAAGGAAGTGCATCAGAGTGCTTGTTTAGCCGTCTCAAGGTCGAGATTTTCAGTTACTTAACTATAATGTAGCCCCAAGGGACCAAAATCGAGCTTCTGTCAATCTCTTGGCTTGTGCGCTTCTAATTTTCGCACAAGAGAAAGGGACCTACAGCTTAACGCCGAGTCCGAACGGCAGATTGAGAAGCTTTTTATGGTTAATTACTACAAAGCTGGCGCCAACAGCAGAGAGGGGTGACCGGGTGTAAGGTTTATTCAAAGAAAAAACTTTTCATTAGATGTTCCGAGGCGGGATCGAACCCACTACGTCTTGCACAGCGGTCGCGCACACTAGCCGCTGAGCCATCCGGCCACTTAACTACTTAACCACTTAATTACTTAACCACTTAACTACTTAACCACTTAACTACTTAACTATTTAACTACTGAATTACTTAATTACTTAACTACTTTACCACTTAAATACTTTACTTTTTAACTACTTAACTACTTGACTACTTGACTACTTGACTACTTGACTACTTGACAAATTGACTAATTGACTGCTTGACTACTTGACTACTGGACTACTTGACAAATTGACTATTTGACTAATTGACAGCTTGACTACTTGACTTCTTTACTACTTAACTATGTAACTACTTATCTAAAAATCTACCTAAGTACTTAACTACTTGACTGCACAACTACTTTAATACTCATAAACAAGAAATACTTAAATACAATCACAAAGCACATAAATATAGAGAAAAATGAGTATGTAATCACAGCTCTTGTTCGTGTCACATGCACATGCACATGCCCTTCAGTTCCAGAATTCGCGCATCATCAAATTCATGTCTTGTTCACGCTTATGCTTTGACGTAGGCAGAAGACGTCAATCTTACCTGTTGCCGACAAAAAGGTTAGCCCCTGCTGAGTTGAAAAGGGTAACGCGCGCCGAATGACGGAGTTCAGAAACGGATTGTTGCATCGACAACTGTTTCTGTCTTTGCCTTCGTCATTCGGCGCGCGTTACGCTGTTTTACCTAGAGTATTGAAAGGCATATCCGACTCAAAGCAGTATTTGTATACATAAATCAATGGTCCATATAATCGATCTGTCCAATCCTTTTATTCTAAAATACAAATAAAATTTAAAATACAAATAAAATATGGTTTTAATGCTCGGCTGAATTTGAAGGGTATGCAAACTTCTTTGTTCGACGTTGGCAAAACTGTCTTTGGTTGCCTGTGCGTCAGCAAAGGCTGAACCGTTTTTTCGGCTGCAGGTACAATTGCGCACAGAGCTCTCTTCTGCCGACGTCAAAGCAGAAGCGTCAACGTGACATGAGTTTGATGATGCGCGAATTCCAGAACTAAAGAGCCAAATGCATGTGACACGAACAAGAGCTGGGGTTCCTTACGTAAACGTAAGAAGTGAAACCAAATAATATGCAGTTTGGAGGCTCCATATTTAAGTGCTTATTGATACAATCTTAGACATTCTGGTTAAAGTAAAATAACTTTAAGACATAAGACCTCAGACTCTTAACAACGTGCTTGATTCAAATATAAACTTTTCAAACAAAGAACGATACTTTTTAATCGCAAATAACTTAAGCATCTTTCAGACCTTACGTCTAAAAGTTAAGTCTTGAACACACACCGATGAGTTAATCAAGTAATTACATACTTAAAATAAGTAAATTTTTTTCGCTGCTGTCATTTAGTGGGTACTTCAGCATGTGTGTTAAGGATAAATAAGTGGTTTGAGCTCGCTTCAAGTTCAAAGTATAGGCACAAAGATTGCCCTAAAAAGAACTTACAGAAGAAGGGCTCAAGGTTGAAGTTCATTTAAAAGGAAATGAAGCCAGTTAGCCCTTCGAGAGCCTCAATAGAATGTTGATCATCCTGTGGTAGAAATGACAGATCTGTAGGCTCCTTCCCTTTAAGACCCTAAAGGTCTGTTTCAGGGTGTACGAATGGTGTACGCGGCACATCATGGTGTCAGCCGTTATCATACTCTTTGCGGAAAGTAGATAGGGACAGTAGGAATCTCTTATTTAAATGCGGAAAAACCTGAAAAAAGTGTCTCTTAGTCTGTTGGATGAAATCTGGTTTACTGCGGCAGAAAATTAAGATAGTTTTTTAAGTAAGATGATACTAGAACTTCGATGTGGCCAGGTTACCAGTGTGACCTGGGTTGCTCCAACGAATCAAATAATCATGGAACAAAGTCAAAGAGCTTAACCAAAACCCAAGGTTATTAAATCTCAAATGATTCACATTTCTAAAATTTTCAGACAGCCTTAAAACATTTCTGATTTTGTTTAAATTTGCCCAACTTTTTTCTGAGTGTACATACCCCCTCCCAACCATGTTTATTGTTATTCATGCATCGGCTGCACAGTTTTTGAAGTGAATTTTTTTTAATTGATAACCCCGTAGCAGTCTAACGAGCTGGCCATTAAAATGTCTTTGGCAGACAAACGGACAACCAACCTAACCACCTACCTGTCGGACGTAATGTCAAAATGGTCAACCGAACTCATCAAATTGGTTTTGTGGCTTTTGTGGGGCGCTGCGCCCGATGTCTTCATTAAATTTTGCTCTTGAATTTTGTCTACATTAACTTTAAAAGGCTCGACACAAAAACACGCACCATAAATTAAGCAAATTTATGGGCAACTTTTCGCTCTCGCTTCCTTCTTATCCAGAGGGGTTGGTACTTTCCCTTTTTTTTTACCACTTTCGCGTGCTATTGGCCCAGAATTGGAAGTTAACTTTCTTTTATTTTGGCCTGCTTGGGTGCCTAACTCTACACTAGAGAACAAAGATGGGGAACCAATTAAGGGAGAACTCTTTAAGCGAGCCAAATTCTAGGCAAGAGGTAAGCTCTCATTCAGAACAGGAAAGTAATCTAGAATCCGGTTGCGGTGCTTTACAAAAACAATTGTGCTGCTTGTGCATAAGCTCTGGAAACCTTAGACCTTCAGTACTTTGACGGGTCGCCTTGCAGTGTTTGCTGTGTGTATGCCAATTTCTCGCTGCTTAACAAAAACAATTGTGCTGCTAGCGCAAAGGCTGTTTTTCACCGTTTGGTTTGGCCCATGTAATCGCGCCTTCGATTGCTTTGCAGTCCAGTGTTGATTTCTTGTTGTGACACAGTCATTATACTAAATACTTGAGCAAACCGGCTTCTGCTTACCAAAAACACCCCCCATAGGTTTAGTACTGTGTTTTCTCTCTAATTTCGTTGCTTGGCTTTGACTTTGGTCTTCGGTTTGTGTGTGTGTGTGTGTGTGTGTTACCTTAAGGCTGAAATGCTCCATTGCTTTCAGCTTAAATAGGCTTAAGTAATGTGCTTGGAGTCTGTTACCAGGAAGCGGGGCAAAGCTTCTACAATTTTCATTTTATACGAGGCTGCTGCGCGGCATTTTCATTATTAATGGAACTTTGATTAAATTGCCGAGGCGCTGTCCCTCGCGTATATAAAAAATTTACGATGACAAATTTACGTAAATTAGGCACAGCGCAGCGCCTGGACGCATCCGGTACGGTCAACTCCCTGTTTCCACACACACACACACTCGGTGTGTCTATCCTTATGTGTGTGTGTGTGCTGCTGGTAGTTTCATGTGCAACGCTGCAGAAAATTCGATTTGCAGTCTGGTGAGTTGGTAAAATTAAAAGGCAGTAAATTGACTTAGCTGGGCAGCAGCGGCAGCTACACTTAGTCAAACGACTTGAGTTGGATTTAGGAAATTCAATTGAAATGAAACTCATCAAAATTAGCTGGAGGGGATTCAAGATGAAATTATGTCGGCAGCTGGTCTTATTAACCTGTAACCTGTGGTAAATATAGAAGGTGACGCAGTCGATTTGCTTGTGTGTTTTCAGCCCTGGGGTTTAATCATTAGTTGTGCTTGTAGTTATCAAAGACAAAGTCGAACGAAAAGAGATTTTCATTAAGATTTTCATTTTTAAAAACTATTAAGAGCAATTTTAAGTTTAGATACATACTGAGTTTCCTCTTTCACGATCAAGAATTTCTGTTATTTTAGTCCCAAATTGAGGGAGCGTGGCCAAAATTTAAAATTAACTTGAACTTAACTTGATTAACTTGCCTGCAAATATAAGAAGCATTTGTCCCATACATGTCAAACCTCTATCTCTTACCATTTCTGCACTGAGAAATATGCAAAAACTACACGAAAATGTAGTTTTTCTACACGTTTCACAGGGATTTTCAACCCACTACGCTTGTGTAGCTTTTCTGCAAGCCACGTTCAGCCTTTTCATTTCTACATGCGGCGTGTAGCTTTTATTAACGACACCTTCTAAACGACACGCTAAAGGGAGGCGACAAGCGACGATGAGCCACATGTTTCGTGTAGAAGTTCTAAATGTAGCATTTAGCTTTTGAAATCCTTAACGTTTGCTAAGAAAACCTACACGGCAAGTGTGGTAAATAGTTTTGTAGATGAAAAATATAAATTTTCTGTACTGATTTTGAGCTACATTTTCGATTAAGAATTTCTACACGCGCGTGTAGGTTTTCAATATCTAAACGTTAATGTAGAAAACCTACATTTCCGTGTGGAATCAATAAAAAATGTAGAAATACTATGAAAAAACGCTGATTTTCTCTTGTCATGAAGCCTTTGCATTAGTCCACGCAGCGTTTTACTTTTCTGCATGCCTCGTTTACTTTTATTATTTCTACACGTTCATGTAGTTTCTTCTAAACGCCACGTGTACCTTTCAGTTTTTCAATATTTTCGTGTGAAACTTAGCAGGTTGAACTACGTTTCGTTTAGGATTGTCGTTTCTACACGTGGCGTGTAGCTAATTTTGTTTTCTCTGTGTGAGATCTGTTTGTCCATACGGACAGACAGCGAACGGACATGGCTATATCGACACGGCTGTTAATGCTGATCAAGAATATATATACTTTATAGGGTTGGAGATGCTTCCTTCTGCCTGTTATATACTTTTGCACAATCTTTATGTAATCTGTGTACCTCTGGTACAGAGTATAAAAAGAGTGGACCCGGTTCGGGCGAAGCTCTTTACGAGGAATGAAATTACAAAACTTACAAAAAGAAAAAACTTTTTCATTAGTTCCGAGGCGGGATCGAACCTACAACCTCTTGCACAGCGGTCGAACACACTAGCCGCTGAGCCACCCGGCCACTCGCTTGCTCTACATATTATTATATTGATTTCGCGTGCTATTAGGGAAGTTAGGGAAAATTTCAATAACAACTTACTAGAAAAGGAAGCCTGCTAGAAAGTAGAAGGGGACAGAAAGATCATAAAAGAATGGACATTACGCGATTAAGCAGAAAGAAGGCAGTGCCGATGTTCTTGCACTGGCCAATGCGGTTTGTGATGCTGCGCTGATGTTGCTGTGACGGCAGATGTTGCCCACCCTACCTGATCACCATGCCGCAAGACCCAAGGATTGGTCGGTGATCCTTAAGAAAAACACACAAAATACTTCACTGACATATTACGACGATGCATGGCTCCATTTAAAACACAAAAACTAAAACATTCTCAAAAATAATTCAGAAATTTTAATCTAAAAATAGACCTCATACTTCATAGACAAAACTAAATTCATTTCCCTGGCTAAGGACAAGTTTAAACAAATTTAAACTTTAAATAAATCTAATTTTTCTTTATTATGACGGCTGGTACTTGGATTTACTTTGAATCAATATTTCACAGCACTTTCCCCAAGCCTCCGCTTGGGGAAAAATTTAACCTTTCTTGGCGAACTGCAAGTTAGAATAGAAAACTGTCTGCTTCAGCGGCTAAATAAAACACAATTGTATTCTTGTGAATGATCCAACTCAGCTGAACTAGGAGCTCTGGTAATTGAATGATTCTTAATTTCGATAGTGGTTCTTTTTTATACCTTTTCAGGCTAGCAACATTTGGACTGACCAGTTGCATTGGTTTTTTATTACTTGAGATGTTATCCTTCTTTGAGGGTTGATTAGTTATTCTATTTGCGTGTGACAAGTACACTTGATTCCCAAGCAGGTACCTGGTCTCAAATGACCTTGTTCTTTGAACAGCGGCTCGAAAGAAAGCTATTAACAGAGCCTGTGAGATCGTAGCCATTTTAAGCCTAAAATCTCGGTCAGTTATCTGAGTATCTGAGTCGCTCCATCTTTTACCAATTATATGGAATTAACGAGCCTTAGGTAGCGCTGACAAACTAAAGCATAGCCTATTTCTAGGCTACAAAAAGTATCCTTAAAGATTGTTCAGGCCACAAGTGTACTACACCTTGCAGTTTGTTTTTCTAAATAAGACTTCTTTTCGGACCTTACTTTTTTATGGGAGCTATACTATATAGATGTCTGATTTGGACTAAGCTGGGTGCAATTATGGAAAAGCATAACAAACTGTTAATTAGGAAATTTGGAGGCGATCCCAATTAAAACAAAAAGTTTTTCTCACTAGAACTTCTTTTTCGACCGATCATTCATCCTGCAGCTATATGCTATAGTTATCCGATTTCGACCAAAACTTTGTAGAATTATGTTAAAAGTATATAAAATAAGTGTATGCCAATGATAAGGACGTTTTCATTAAAAACAAAAAAGTTTTTCTCACTAGAACTAGTTTTTCGACCGATCGTTCCTATGGCAGCTATTTGCTATAGTCATCCGATTTCGACCAAACTTAGTGAAATCATGGGAAAGGATAATAACCTAAGAAATACGTACTTTGGAGGCGTTTCCATTAAAACCAAGAAGTTTTTCTCACTAAAACTAGTTTTTCGACCGATCGTTCCTATGGGAGCTATATGCTATAGACATCCGATTTCGACCAAACTTTTAAGAATTCTGTAAAAATATATAAAACAAGTGTATGTCAATAATTAGGACGTTTTCATTACAAACAAAAAAGTTTTTCTCACTAAGACTAGTTTTTCGACCGATCGTTTCTGTGGAAGCTATATGCTATAGTCATCCGATTTTGACCAAACTTAGTGAAATCATGGGAAAGGATAGTAAATTAAGAAATACGTATTTTGGAGGCGTTTCCATTAAAACCAAAAAAGTTTTTCTCATTAAGACTAGTTTTTCGACCGATCGTTCCTCTGACAGCTATATGCTTTAGTCATCCGATCCGGCCGGTTCCGACAAATGTGCAGCGTATTTGTACCAAAAGACTTCGTGCAAACTTTGGTGAGGATAGCTTTAAAACTGACGGAGGAGATAGCATAGAAACAGACGGACAGACGGACAAGGCTAAATCAACTCAGCTCGTCATGCTGATCAAGAATATATATACTTTATGTGGTCGGAGATGCTTCCTTCTATGCGTTACAAACATCCGGACAATTTTATAATACCCTCTGCAGGGGTATAAAAACTTTTTAAAATAAACCTACTACATAACTGGTCACTGTTCTGGTCACCGCTAATTCAACACCACCACCCACTAACTTACAACCTAGCTGCTGCTATGGCTGTCTGGCACAGACCAAAGCTGCTGACTTTGCAAAGTCAAGAGCGTAGCCAAATATATCACTCGCAAAGACAATCGTTTTTAGGATTCGACCGACCGTAACAGAGCTTCCCTCTAAAACTGCCATGCTCCTCCATAGCCCCCAGGAGCCGAGCGCAATCGGCTATTTACACGCGCCGTGCGCATGCCGAAGTCGGGCATATGAGCGTAAGCAGCGCTCTCTTTGCTTGCATTCGATGCCCAGACGTCGAGCAGGGCAGTTCAAAGCTGGGCTGTATCGCTCTGATATCGCACACCAATACACTCTTACTTTTTGGCCTCGCTCTTCTCGAACATCGCTGCTTACTCAAACTACGCATTTCTATTACTTCATTGTATACAAGTAACTTATCAATTTTTTGTTAATATAGATTAGGTATAACATATACCTGCCTTAGAAAAAAAGGTACAAAAACTGGTATAAGTGAGAAAAACATTTGTGCTTACGCATTTCTTATTTTTGTCCGAAGTCAAGCAATTAGTACCAGTTTGGTTCAAATCGATTGAGTATAACAGATAGCTGCCTTGAGAAAAAAGGTACAAAAACTAGTTTTTTTTTAGAGAGAAACCTCTATTTGTTTGTATATAGAGCGTACCAAGCAAACAATTAACTATAATAAAGAGGACCACCACATCGGATTTAAAGGGGAAAACATGAAAATGAGTACCTCATTCATGTCTACTTAGGATAAAGTTTGATCACACCAAGAGTAAATAGACTTTAATTTGCATCAAAGTTTCTGTGGAAAGCAATCATCAAGTTTTAAATCATTTCAGGTTGTCTTTCAAGCAGTTTTAGTTAGTTAGCAAAGTACCTTTTTGCTGACTGAATCGATTTGATTTCCATTTCATGCTATCATGCAGGTTAATTCCCCCGCTCTTATGTTGTCCAGGCAACCTAAACAAGCACAGCCAGTTCGACTTCTTACCGCCTTTCACTCCCCACTTCCCCTTCTCACTGTTGGCTTTTGCTCTTGTATTGTTGTTCCTTTCAATCAAATCAATTTGCTTGCTCAGGCAAAGTGGTGTACGCCAAATGGCCAATGGAAATGAGCAAACAGGAAGAGGATGCATCCACATCCGCATCCGCATTAGGAATGCAGGCAAGAAGTCGTTTAACTAAATGAGAAGACAGTTTTGTCTGCCCCCAACGATCAATTAACTTTTATGGAGTGCCAGAGAGGCTTAAGGCTGCGGCGATGGTCCACAGGTTAATTATGCTGCAAAGACAACCAAAATTTAGCCCCAAGCTAAGTGGTTGAGGCTGGTTGAGGACATGTTGCACCCACTTGTTCGAGTTCGAACAGAACCACAGAAAAAAAAGGGCCATACATCTGCACAGCAAAGTGCAGCCCAAAGGGCATTCAATTTATTGAAAATCTAAAAACAAAACCCACGCTAGGTGGAATTTAATCAAGAAAGAAAAGCCACAAAACCAACAAAAGGGCTAACCAATTTCCATTTTGGTCAGAGCCGCTGGCTGGTTGACCTTGGCCCTTGTCACAGAAATAAATTATCATTGCCTACTTATTGGCGCGTGCAAAGAATCGACAATTGGCCATACCAAAACTGACACAATTGTAGTTTATTTAACCACTTCACATTTCACATTTCGATTACTTTGCAAAGTGCTTACATAAAGGCCAACAGTGGCAAATTTTATGCAAATGACCAACAAGTTTCAGGCTGAACCATCACCGCAAGCGGACAAAGTAATTGCAGAATTATGTTTAATTTCATATTCAGTTGGCTTTCGATTACTATTACATTGTAACGATCACACATCTCCCATCCACGTGTGTTTGATTTTATAGAGCGCATATTTGATTTGCTTACTTTGGTTGCCATTCTACGACAAACAAGCAAGAAAATCAATTTGCATTTCCAGCAAACATTGCTGAACGCAATAAGCTCATGTGTTGATTGCCACACCCCCGGCCGCCCTCTCACACCTCCGCTTTGACTGGCCATTGTTAACAACAAGAATGTTGTTTTTTTTTTTCTGCGTTCACTTTCGCTGTTGTGTACGTCAACCTCATTAGCCACATATCAATTTCATTTTCAGCGAAAATAAATTAAAAGCGCAGCTTAAAGACTCAACCAAACTGTGGAGCTGTCTTTTTTAAGTACTTTGAGGCAATTTGATCAGTGTCGGTCAATTTTATTTCATAGCTTGCCCGGGATAGTTTTCATTCGTTATTGCTTTTCAAAATAGTGGCTCTTGTTCCGGTCGAATCAGAAAAGAGCAAATTCTTGTCTACCAGTTTGACTCATTTTCGATTCCTCAAATCGGTCCAAACATTCTTCATCACTGAAAAAACTTTTTCTACGTAGGCCTTGCTAATGGGGATCGATAAAACTTTTCCAACAAATGAGGGCAATTGGACAAAACCGTCAGAGCTGTCGAAAATTTTTACCCATTTTATATCGACAGGGAGGTCAATCTGTTGGATTTTGGGGATAATTTTTGCCAAAGAAAGTATTTCGTCCTAAAGAGCATTTTCGTCAACATCAAGATTAACCGCTTCAGCCTCTCGAAGATATAGTTTTCGATCTTCTTTTGTATTTCGTCTTCAAGGTTCAATACTGAAAAGTGTTAAAATGGAGATTTATCAAAATGGTACCTTTTTCCCAAATATGTCTTACATATAAACTAATAAGGACTCTCTCTCAAATTTCGATCGTTGATGCTGTGTCGAATGAGGTAGACTTTGTTGACTTTAGATACAAAGTACTTGTCATCTATGCTGGTTTGGAACCCGTGAATGTGTGTACTCATGATTGTTCCTTTTTTTCAGACTTTTTATAATTAGCGAAGTATAAATAGCATTCTGGGAATGTTAAATTTTCATTGAGATCGTCATTCAGTTCATTCTCTTGATCTTTCACAAAGCTCCAAATCGTTCTGTCAACTTCATCTTCTCCTTCATTGATAAAATATTACTTCAAATCCGGCCATTTTTTGATAACCTGCTCGATTCCTGGTAAAAGGTACATCTCTGGTCTCCACATGTCGCAAAACGTCTTCGTACTCCATATCAAGATCATCGAAACACTACTTCAGATTGTCAACGGATTTGTCACTCATCAAAAATTCAGCAAAGATTTTCAACTCCAGAGTATCCACGTCGAATGATAAAGCTTTACAGGCATTTCTACCAGCATTGAGGATAACGTGTGCATTACAATTGCTTTTAACTATAGCTGATAACTTTCATGGAAAATTAGGTACACTGACACCGCCGCTTGGCCAACAGCACCTCTCCTCGGATGCCTTGAGCACCGTCAAAACTTATAGATTAGCAAAATTCAAGAACGAACAATAACTTTTTCAAGATCGTTGGTACTTAAATTATTCGTTCTATTTTTCTGGGTGTAACTTCCCTAGGGAATTAGGTACCAAGAATTATGGGCAATTGGACAAAACTGTCAGAACTTTCGAAAATTTTTACCCTTGTTATATCGACAGGGAGGTCAATTTGTTTTATTTTGGAGATAGTTTTTGTCAAAGAAAGTATTTCGCCGTAAAGAGTGTATTCGTCAGCATTAAGATTAACCGCTTCAGTTTTCCTAACATAAATTGGGTTAAAAGCTTGCAGTTATCTATCTGAAGTATTTTTGAGTATCTTAAGCAAATTTGAACACAGTTGGTTGGCTATATCTGATAGCCTTCCTGGAAATTTTGGTACATATTGTACAATTTTTCCAACTAGTAACCAAATTTTTTACAGCTATCTATCTTAGGTATATTTGAGTAACTTAAGCAAATTTGAGCAAAGCCGTTCAACCATATCTTATAGATTTCATGGAAAATTACACACAAAATTTAGTTTTTAGATCGAAGCTCTTTTACGGACGGTCGAGTGGGGGGCAAATCCAAGAAGCGATTGTCTTTGCGACAGATTTTTTAAGCTACGCTATTGACTTTGCAAAGTCAGCCATAGCAGCAGCAGGTGGGTTGTGAGTGGGTGGATGTTGAAGGTGAATTAGCTGTGACCAAAACAGTGACCAAACAGTGACCAAAACAGTGACCAAAACAGTGATCGAAGCAGTGACCGAAACAGTGACCAAAACAGTGACTAAGACAGTAACCAAAATAGTGACCAGAACATTGACCACAGTGACCAAAACAGTGACCAAAACAGCGATCAAAACAGTGACCAAAACAGTGACCGAAACAGTGACCAAAACAGTGACCGAAACATGACCAATTCAGTGACTGAAACAGTGAGCTGAACAGTGACCAAAACAGCGACCACGCAGTGACCGAACAGTGACCAAAACAGTAACTAAATCAGTGACCAAAACAGTGACCGAAACAGTGACCAAATCAGCGATCAAAACTGTGACCAAAACAGTGACCGAATTAGTGTTCGAAACAGTGACCAAAACAGTAACTAAAGCCGTAACCAAAATAGTGACCAAAACAGTGATCAAAACAGTGATCATAAAAGTGACCAAAACAGTGACCGAAACAGTGACCATATCAGTGACTGAAACAGTGAGCTGAACAGTGACCAAAACAGCGATCGCTCAGTGACCGAACAGTGACCAAAGCAGTGACCAAATCAGTGACCAAAACAGTGACCAAAAAAGTGTCGGAAACAGTGACCAGAACAGAGACTGACTAGAACAGTGACCAAAACAGTGATCAAGACAGTAACCGGAACAGTGACCAAAACAGTGAATAGGACAGTGACCAGAACAGTGACCAAAACAGAGACCGCAACAGTGACCAAATTGACGGTCAGGTTCTGCGCAGTCTCTCTATTCAAGCCATTTTGAGGAATCTACAAAAAGAGCCAGGTCTTCTAGGGGCACATTTGCCAGACTGCCCAGGTCATGGTCCCAGGAATGGTTTGCTGGGTGCGTTTCCTAAGAAGCGCAGGGCAGTCACATAGAAGGTGTTGGATGCTTTCTGTTTCCTCCTCATTTCCACAACTACGACTGTAGTCATGGTGGGGCACGCGCATTCTGATGGCCATATAACCAATGGTGCAGTGCCCCGTTATGACTCCTATCATAGTTCTAATCCTGTTCTTGCTAAAGTGTAGGAGTTGGGTTCGACTGTGTTCGACTGACGTATTTTGCATGGCGATGTCCGCTCAATACGGTAACGGTTGTCCAGGCACGCTAGGTCGACGCTATGCCATGCAGGAACCGACATGAGCGACGCTCGGTAGACGAAATGCCATGCAAAAAAGCGACAATCGTTGTCTTCACGACGCATCTACGTACAAAGAGCAACGCTGGGTTGACGCAAAAACTGTGACTGACCCCAGCCGTACTAGAGGGTTCGTATAACTAGCGTCACACATACAAACTGCCTAACAAACGCACAAAACAAAAACAAAACAAAAAACACTTTTCATAGAAACTTATTGCGTTCTGCTCATTTGCTGACAGTTGTTTAGTGAACGCTAGCTCAAAACAGTTGCTGTCGGAGGTTGTAGTATGACCGACACGTTTGTTTTGCTCAATCGAAAACATCTAACAGAAAACACATAAGGTGCGAGAAAAAGTGTTCCGCTCAGTGAGAGACCGCTTGTGCTGCGTTTGTTTTTTGTTTTCCACTGAGGCTGGTCTTTATGGTAAGCGGGGGTTTTCCTGCTTCTTAGTTTATTTCATATTACAATATTCTCACGGCAGCTTTGTTCGGTCTTCATTCTTAAGGTGTGACCATCGTTCGGCTTCTTACAAATACCTTAATACTAATACTACCATAAAACTTATCAACAAAATAACAATATATTTACACATCTTTACGTATCGGCGGTTATTTCGTACAATTTGTCCAAAGACTACATTATATTCTTTTGCAAGTATTGTAATTTCAAGTCATTCCAGTTATGTTGAGCAAATTTGAACAAAATCGGTCGACTATTTCTTATGGCTTCCATTTAGAACCAATTTGAATATAGTTTCTTGGCTATATCTGATAGCTTTCCTGGGGAATTTTGGTACAATTAGAATGATCTTTTCACCTAGTGTGACCAAATTTTATACAGCTATCTATCTTAAGTACTTAGTTAAAGCAAACTTGAACTAAAACGGTTAACTAAATCTCATAGATTTCTTGTTAAATTTGGTGCAAAATTTGTGACTTTGTGCGCAAATTCCGAATCAACTTTACCTCAACCAATCTGAGGTATATTTGAGTACTGGGAGTTAATTTGAGCCAAATCGGTGATCTAAATCTCATAGCTTTCCTGCAAAATTTGGTACAATTAACACATTTTTGTAAATTGGCACAGGTAAACAAGCTTTAAATTTATTTTAAATTCATCAAAGAATCAACCACATGGAAAGTGTGTGTGAAATATGCACAGCAACATCAAGAGGCAAGAGTTTTCCCAGCAAAATGCCAGATGGCTTTTCTTTGTTTTTCCATTTGTATAACCCAAAATTTTCTGCGTTCCCTTTAGCAAACCACACACAAATATCTAAATCCAAACAAGAATTATCATATTCAAACAAACACAATGTCCAGCAACAATAATGACGATAATAATGGCAGTGGTGGCCAACCACATGCACCAGCACCACCGCAATATATCATAACCACGCCCAGCGAGGTGGATGCCGAAGAGTTACGCTCCTTAGCCGATCTTGACATAAGAGGGGCAGGCGAGGATGAGGTGTTTGCCAGCACCACTGAGCAGATTTTGAAGCAAAAATTCAGTCAGACACAAACAGCCAGCAGCACCACCAAAGTGGCCACGCGCAGCTACTCGGTGACCAGTTTACAGCAACAGCAACTGCTGCAGCAACAGCTGCAACAGCAGCTCCAACAGCAGCAACAAACCCAAATCCAGACACAACAAAAGATCATGTCGAGCAGCACCCGGAGTCAGAGTTTGCAGTCTAGCTCCATTGTGGGTGAACAGGTGTCCACAACGACTGGCGGTGGCAGCATCATTCTCAGTTCTGGCGCAGCCGCTGCCCTGGCCCAACAGCTTAAGGCTCAGTCCTCCACCTCGATACTCACCTGCGAACAGCGTAGCAGCTCCAGCAGTAGCAGCACTCGACAATACATCAGCAGCAGCAGCTCCAACCAAGCCACCACCGCCGTCGCCGGTGCCACCACCTCGGCCACTGCAGTCAAATCGAAGTTTCAAAGTTTCCTGCAACAGCCGGAGGCCCAACAGGGTTTCCTCACCGCCCACCAGAAGCATGTACGCCAATTCGTACGCTCCACATCGGCACATTCGGAGGCAGCGGCCATAAGCGGGGCACGACCCGAGAAATGCATACGCAGCGCCTCCACACAGATCGATGATGCTTCGGCTGTATCGGGTGACGGTCCCACCTTGCTGGGTGATGGCTCCTCCGCCTCGGCCGGTGGTTCCATGCAGTTGTCCATGTCGAAACTGGGCCTTCAGCAATCCTCCTCCATTCTAATCTCCAAGTCGGCGGAAACCATTGAAATGAAAAGCAGTGCATCGGCCACAGCCGCCGGCATGCGCACCCAGTTGACCCTAAGTGGTGGATTTTTGGCACCACCCAATCGTAAGATAACCATATTGAGTCCCATACACGCACCACCGGGTCTACATGATATGCTCAAGCGTGCGGGACGTTCACCATTGTCGCCAAGGATCAGTTTTCCCGGCAGCGAGGCCGATCTGTTTGGGTGAGTTGGGTGGGGTTGGAATAGCAAGCTAACTATCAATATCAAACTAGGTGAAATTATGAAAAATCAGCGAAACCGAATACATATAAAGTTTGGAAACGTTTCCATGGAAACCAAAATATGTTTTTTCTATTAAGTAGAACAGCACTTCACTTCCTGGTCTCAAAAGTAGAACAATCACTAGAGATTAAGTAGTACGTATTGCCGGCACTTCTTGACATCGAAGGAGCTTTTAATAACGTCCTTCCTAGCGTGATCACATCTGTCCAGACAGATCTGAAAGTACACGGACCCCTGGTAGAGTTCACTCGACTTATGCTTACCACTACTATGGGTTTTAGCAGTAAACGAGCTTTTTCGACTCAAGGAAGAACAAGGACATACAGTGATCGCGTATGCAGACGATGACGTCATATTAAGCAGAGGCGCTTTACGAGCTACTCCTACTGAAGTCCTTAACATTAAGATCTTTCTAATCCCCCTAGATCTGGTAGCCACAGAAACAGCTAGTAATACTGCTATTAGACTTATAGGAGCAGTAACCTTTTGTGTGGTCACTCGGCTATACCAAATGATCAAGTAGCGACACCAACAAATATAGATTATTGCATATTCACTTTAGCATTTAATACAATCTATGAGGTCATAATACCAAGTCGTTCCGACTGGAACCCGTCGAGCGGGCTATTTATAGCAGTGTTCCCCAACCATTGCCCGGGGGACCGAACACACTCGGCAATTCACACCGAATGCTTGCCGAAGTAATGCATCTCTGTGTGTTAGAGAGTGACAGAGAAGAGAAGCTTTCTTGGGGAACCCCGATTTATACAACACACCTATTCTCTCTCTCTATGCGTGTGTCTGCTGCGACGCCAGCAGAACTATGAGTTCCACTGAATTCCACTGGTAGGAATTCAATTTCCAAAGTGTGCGAAAAGTAACGACAGAAATTATAATATTTAATAATGTGCCTTTATGAACCACTGAACCGAACCGAAACCGCGGTTGAGTTAGCTCCAAAAATAACGACTCCGAAACTGTGTAAACCACTGAACCATCCCTGATTAATACTTGTGAAATCTGTTGGATTACTTGGCCTCCCTTCAATTTTATAAGAACTTTAAGTGCGTCTAGGCAGGCAGAATGTCTCCCTACTCGTTGGAAGCCTCACACAGGACACTGCCTTATAGGCAGGCATGCCGCTTGGCTTGTTATCAGCCACAATGACTACTGCAGAAGCTGTTGCTCGGTTGGTCCAGCATCTCCTATGTCACTGTCCAGCGCTCAGTAGGAGACGATTCACAACCCTAGGTCAGCATTTCCTACCTGACATTTCAGGGTCTCTGAAAAAGAGATTACTTTGCTGCTTAAATTTGTGCTACTTTCAAAGTGGTTTAGTAGAAATGATCATCCCTTTACTGTCTAAAAGAAACAAGAAAGAAAGTCGGTCAAGTCCGACTATAACATACTCTGTACCTGTGAAGTGCTGGCCATTACCGTTGCGACCGGGTGCTGTCCATAATTGTGTGTTTTCCTTATAACTCGACAACCGTTCATCCGATCTTTACCATTCCTTTGGCGAATCGATAAATAATCCTGATTACTATATATGTCCAAAAGAAACGAACCTTCTATCTATAAAACTGTGGGAGATATGACGTTTTTTCCAATTTGCGGGGGCGGGAGGGGGCGTGGCAAAAATTAAAAATAAACTTGATCTGCCTGCAAGTATAAGAAGCATATGTTCCATACATGTTAAACCTCTATCTCTTACCATCTCTGAGATCTGTTTGATCATACGGACAGAGAGACAGTCAGGCAGACAGACAGAAGGACAGATGGACATTGCTGTAACGACTCGGCTGTTGATGCTGATCAAGAATATATATACTTTATAGAGTCGGAGATGCTTTCTTCTGCCTGTTACATACTTTTGCACAAACTTAGTATACTCTGTGTACCTCTGGTACAGAGTATACAAATTGGGTGCTATATGGTATCACAATTGACCCATTTTTTTCTTAGTATAGAAGCTTCACCGCTTCTACCATCTCAACCTAACCTTACCTAACCTTGGTTTTTAATAGCCGGACCAAAATACAGTTATTTCGAAATTATTCGTGAACGTGGAACATGAGTTGAGTTAGTTCTAGCTTTCATTAGTCGGAACACGTTGAAGATAACTTCATAAAGTTTTATAAGAAGAAGTGTCTGTTAGCCGGCTTAAGGTTAAGGCTTGACTATAATTCAATAATCAGCGGAAATCAACAAAGATTACATATAAACATGCAGCAGTGGTTGCTAAGACAGTACAGTTTCGGATTCCTTTTGATATCGAAAGTTTAGAAAAGCGACAGTGCACACTGGGAAAGAATGGAAAAATGACCGGCAGAATTTCAAACAAGAAAGAAAGTCGGTCAAGCCCGACTATGATATACTCTGTACCTGTCAATGTTGCGTTAAGGTATGTGAAGTGCTGCCCATAGTCGTTGGGGCCTACAAAGTTGTTTGTTTTTCCTATAACTCGAATATCGTTCATTCTATCTTTATCATACCTTTGGCGGATCTGTAATGAACTCTAGCCTTGGGAGTGCTCGCCGAGTCCGGGGTTACAGAAATTTATAATTTCTTATAGTCGTGGTTGCTGCAAATAAATTCCCTAAACAACAATCCAAGATTCCAAAGTGTTCCCTTTTAGGTTTTATTACAGGATATTCTAAGTGGTAATATTAATTCTAGGTACAATGCTAGATATGCTGGGCCAAGTGATCCCTCGGGGTATCTGGAGGGTTGGTTCCTATGGGTTGACTCCTTCGGTGGGCGTCTGTACCTGGTTTCTTGGGTCTCGTTCCGGCTATTCTGGCTCGCTGGGCGGAATTATCCTGGGAATCTTACTATGGACGGCGTGCTCTCGAATTTACCCAGGAGTTTCGAGCAGGCTCGATGGCTCTGGGGAGGATTTGCTTTTAAAGGTGCAGAGATGAGTAAAGGCACGACTGTTCCGTAGAGTATTAGAACTCTGGGGAGGATTGGCACTCCAAGATACTCAATAACTAGGTGGATGCATTACGTCTCCGTAGAGTATTGGAACTCTGGAGAGGATTGGCTATCCAAGATGTACAAGAGCTTGGTGGATGCACTACAGCTCCTTAGAGTATTAGAACTCTGGGAAGGATTGGCAATTCAAGAGACACAAGAACTAGGTGGATGCACTACAGCTCCGTAGAGTATAAGAACTTTGGGGAGGATTGGCAATCCAAGAGACACAAGAACTAGGTGGATGCACTACATCTCCGTAGAGTATTGGAACTCTGGGGAGGATTGGCAATCCAACGGCTCCTTACCTAAGCAGGCTAAGTATCTCTGCGGGCTTACCTGTGTTCTTCGAGCTCTGGTGACTAAGTCACTTCCTAAGCGTTGATGCCGATCTTTTATATGCTTTGCTCGCGCTTTTTGAGAGTCGCCATCGATAATTATCGATTTCGATCGAAGGCGCCAAAACGTTGTATTTGAAATTCAAACCAACCGTTATTTCAATTGTGCGCGCTAGTAAAGCGCGTCACAGATCGATAAATAATCCTGATTACTAACCCAGCAAGCATAGTTCGGATCGCTTTAAATTATGTGTCTGAAAAGAGGAGAGCTGAAGAGCGTTTTTTGCTGGTATGTTAGAAAAGGTAGAAAAGAAACTTTAAGGTGTCTTGTATGAACTTTTTAAGTGCTTCATTGGGAGTGTGAAAACACTTATATCTGTGTTAGAAAAGACTCAGATTAGACTCGGGAAAACTCCCACATTAACTTACAAAAATTCTTTCCAAAACTTGTTTTGATAGCTAAGTATTATAGTCAACCGAATGTGATTGAAATTTGAAAAATAATACTAAGTTTGGTAACGCTTTCGTTAAAAACAACAAAGTTTTTCCTACAAAAACTAGTTTTCCGACCAATATGGTCATTCGATCCGTCAAATGCGCAGCCCATATATATTTAAAGACTGGGTGCAATGTTTGGTCATGGCTTTTGCACCCAAAGTTTTCGAAATGAAGCACTTAAAATATTGAAACATTTCCGAGTTAATGAAATGTTTAAATCTGACACGATGTGGGGGGCATCATAAAAACCTCTTTCTAATTGTCATCTTGTCGTTCACAGTATGACCAACCAGCCACCCACCCGGTCGCCCACACTTCCCGGGAATGTTGTCAGCATGCCAAAATTGTTTGTCATAGTAATATAATTAAATTTAAATGTTTATTTTTTTGTTTCTCTTGATTTGTTGTTTCTTTCTCGTGTCTTTTTTTTTTTTTTGTTGCTTGCGGCCTGGCAACAACGCTAACGACACCCGAAAGCCAGCAGCGTCCCCAGGAAACTGGAGACGTAATTGAAGAAGAAAATGCTTCGTATTTAACTTGACAATTATTGGAATTATGTCCTCTCCTCCATTTTGGCTTATAATTGAAAGGCAAATAAGCACATAAAATAAAAATGCTAATTATGCAAAAAAAAGTTGAAACATTTTCGTGCACTAATGGATAAACAAAGTTCACGAAAAGTTGGGTCGGTAAGGTAACCGAAAAAAACAAAAAAAAAAAAGAAACTTAATATTTACTTAAAAATTTATTTAAATGCCAAAATGAGGAAACAAAATAAGTAGGAAATAAAACATAAATAAAGGAAAGTTTCAAAAAATGCTTGAAATTAAAGTTCAAGTCTGAATGGCTTACAATTTTTGGTCCTTCGAGCCGGATAAAATTACTTTTTCCTCTAAAATCAATACAGTTTTTTGCTGCTCTATGGAGAAAAGTGGAATTTCACTTGAATTTAAGTATAAGACAATCAGAAATTTTAATGGTTTATGAAATTATTGCAATCACCAACAAATTTAAAGCCGAAACGCTTGGTCCTTCGAGCCGGATAATGAAACAAATTTTCTTGATATATTCCGGGAAATCAATTCACTTTTCAGCTAGCTACTAAGCTGCTTCCTACAGCATCCTTGGACTTTAATTGCATTTGGTACAACAACATTAAAGCAGCATTTCAAATTCAAACACAAAATTCAACAATCGAATATATTTCTTCTTGGTTTTTGTATTTTCTGTTTTGGCCTTTAAAATCCCAGCGTCACAACCCCTGCTTTCTACTCGTCGCCCCACTATTGGCATTCACCAACCCAACATAAATCTCTTAGAGCTCAGCGGGCTCAACTTTTGCGCTTTATGTATGCGTGACTTATGTTTACAGTTTATTTATTATTAAAAACATACAGACAAACAACAAATGGGCCCAAGACTAACAAAAATAAAAACAGATTTCAGGAGAGGCTTCTCTCCCTTTGGGGAAAACTGGGCCGTCCGTACCGACTTCATTTATATGTGTCAAGGTTTTGGTTGGCTTTCACAAAAAAAAAGTGTCTAGCACTTCATTGATAAACGGTATACTTTCAAAAAGAATTAGTCAAATTTGTTTGTCGTTGTCCCTTTTGGTCCATATCATGGTGCAAAATTTAAAATCCCATCCCTGCAGCTCCCCCGGGGGTATCTAATGACACAAACGCAGTACGCATATTTTATAGCCCCCTTACCCCCACAAGCATACACACAGCATACCCTATAAGATTAGTGGAAAGCAAGGTATATGAGGCGGGAGAGACAAACATCGCATTTATTAGTTTTCTATGATTTAACATCGAAATCGGGTAGTAGGTATTGTTGCCATCGAAAAGATACATCGAAAATTATTCTTAAAAAGAAAAACTTATTTGATTTCAATGAAAATGTCTCCAAACTTTGCATTGTTGAAACCAAATATCGTCCAAGTCTTCCGCTTCAATTTCCTCGAAGAACAAATCTCTTAACATTGCACCATCACGGTCACCATCACGGTCACCATTCACGGTCACCATTCACGGTCACCATTCACGGTCACCATTCATTTTCAAAGAAAAGTTGACCAATGATGCTTCGAGACCCAAATCAGCACCAAACAGTGACACTTGGTGGGTGCATTGGCTTTTCGATGACGATATGCGGATTTTCTGTGCGACTATTTTGTTTATTAACATAACCACCGATGTGTAAATGTGCTTCATCCGAAAAGATAATTTTTCGGTCAAATTCACCATCTTCGATCTTCCGCCCAATTTGCGAATTGTAGACGATGCGGATGGTCAATTGGCTTTAGCTGCTGCACCAATTGAACTTAGTTTGGCTTCATGCAAAATTCTTATCAAAAAAGTGCGCGAAATGTCCAATTGTTGGGATCGATGGCGAGTTGAGTTCAGATTCCAAACACTAGATGGACCACCCTGTACTAGGAGGAGGTCGAACGTTGATGAGGAAGCCATTTAAAGAAAATTCCAGATTTTTCGTTACCAGCTGTTTCAGAAGGTGCAGACCCCACAGCAGCTGGTCCAGTCTCAAATCCGGTCGTCTCGATGGCTGGGCAGCCGTTGCCACCGTTACTGTCGCTGGATGGTCAGCAAAAAGGCGAATCACAAGAGTAGGATATGCCTGGCTCCAACATGGGTTTACAACCGATATAAAGAAGAATGGAGATATGTGGGAGCCCATAGTAGGCTGTGCCAGAATGGAGATATGTGGGAGCCCATAGTAGGCTGTGCCAGATGGGTGTCAACCGATGATTTCTATTTACTTTTAGTTAATAATATTGTGCCGAACGAGAAGGTTCTCTCTAAATTAAAGGTACTAAAAACATATAAAGTTCAATACTATTCTTGGCCTTTGAAGTTATACGGAGTTGCAAATCGGGTTGATCGTGAAAAAGCTTCGGCGATCCACCGAAGTTAAACGCATTTTACCGAGGCCTAAGTATGACTTGAACATTCAAGAATGCCTGGAAGCCTTGCAAAATGAACCCCTATATGAAGCACTCAGGACTAGCAAACCCAAGGCACTGCAGCGGGTAAAGCCCATTTTGGGGGACTCTCTGGAAATGAATTTGGGCATTGGTAAAATTGATCGCAACCTGTTGACTGCAGAAGTGCAGGTGGTGATTCATGGAGCAGCCACAGTGCGTTTGAATGATCCCTTCCATATAGCCCTGGCCATAAATACAGAAGCCACCTGTCAGTTGCTAGAATTGGCCAAAGAAATGATAAATTTGAGGGCATTTCTTCATATCTCCACACTGTATGCTAATCCCCTGGAGGCGTTTTTACAGAAGAGTTTCTATCCAGAAAATTTGTCTTGGAGTGCGATGAATGTGTTAAGCAAGTGTAGAGAGCGAGGTACGGAGTTTCTGGATCAATTATCTCCCGAAATAATGGAAGAGTTTCCCAATACGTTTTCGTTTACCAAAGCAGCAAATCTTCTGCCAAAGCTTTCGTAAACGAAAACGTATTGGGGAAACTCTTCCATTATTTCGGGAGTTAATTGATCCATAAACTCCGTACCTCGCTCTCTACACATGCTAAACACATTCTTCGCACTCCAAGAAAAATTTTCTGGATAGAAACTCTTCTGTAAAAACGTCTCCATGGGATTAGCATACAGTGTGGAGATATGAAGAAAGGCCCTCAAATTCATCATTTCTTTGGCCAATTAGAGCAACTGACAGGTGGCTTCTGTATTTATGGCCAGGGCTATATGCAAGGGATCATTCAAACGCACTGTGGCTGCTCCATGAATCACCACCTGCACTTCCTCAGTCAACAGCTTGCGATCAATTTTACCAATGCCCAAATTCATTTCCAGACAGTCCCCCAAAATGGGCTTTACCCGCTGCAGTGCCTTGGGTTTGCTAGTCTTGAGTGCTTCATATAGGGGTTCATTTTGCAAGGCTTCCAGGCGTTCTTGAATGTTCAAGTCATACTTAGGCCTCGTTAAAATGCGTTTAACTTCGGTGGATCGCCGTAGCTTTTCCACGATCAGCCCGACCTGCAACTCCGTATGACTTCAGTGGCCGAGAATAGTACTTAACTTTATATGTTTTTAGTGTTAATAGAAATCATCGGTTGACACCCGTCTGGCACAGCCTACGATGGGCTCCCACATCTCTCCATTCTTCTTTATATCGGTTGTAAACCCATGTTGGAGCCAGGCATATACTCCTCTTGTGATTCGAGACGACTGGATTTGAGACTGGACCAGCTGCTGTAGGATGTGCACCTTCTGGAACAGATGGTAACGAAACAACTGGAATTTTCTTTAAGTGTCTTATATTCCTCATCAACGTTTTACTTCCTCCTATTACAGGGCGCTCCATCCAGTGTTTGGAATCTGAACTATTCATTATTCGATACTCGTCCGGTGCGCTCTACCAAAAACATTGCTGCGTTTGCTGAAAATGTGCATGAACAACTATCGACATCAACTCGACATCGATCTCAACAATTGGACATTTCGCGCATTTCTTTGATGCGAGTTTTGCATAAAGACCTTGCCATGAAGCCATACAAAGTTCAATTTCTGCAGCAATTGAACAGTTCGCAAATTGGGCGGAAGATCGTTTGGCGGAAGATGGTGAATTTTACCGAAAAATCATCTTTCCGGATGAAGCACATTTCCACATCGGTGGTTATGTTAATAAACAAAATAGTCGCACAGAAAATCCGCGTATCATCGTCGAGAAACCAATGCACCCACCAAGTGTCACTGTTTGGTGCTGATTTTTCAATTTTTCTTTGAAAATGAATGGTTACCGTGAATGGTGACCGTGATGGTGACCGTGATGGTGACCGTGAATGGTGACCGTGAATGGTGACCGTGAATGGTGACCGTGAATGGTGACCGTGAATGGTGAACGTGAATGGTGAGCGCCACCGCGCAATGTTAAGCGATTGGTTCTTCTGAGAAAATGAAGCGGAAGACTTTGACGATATTTGGTTTCAACAAGACGGTGCTACGTGCCACACAGCGCACCCCGCAATCTATCTTCTGCGCCCTATCTTCGAATTTCGAATAATCAGCAAATAAGATGATATGAATTGGCCTCCAAGAAGCTGTGATCTGGCACGTTAGACTATTATCTTTGGGGAGTTGAAGAACGAGATTCGAGTTGCTATTGCTGACATACGTGCCGAAACAATTGAAAATGTTCTCAAAAGTTGGGTGGATCGAATGGGCTACTTCCAAGTAAGACGTGGTGGTCATTCGACCGAAATTGGTTTTCATAAATAAATGACCTGAACCAACCCCTCCAATAAATGTAGCAAAATTAAATTCCCATTTTTAAATGGACCAACCTGTATTTTTACTAATGTCTTATTCCGATCTATTACCTCATATTCCGTGGTGTCGAAATTTGGTGAAAAACAGAATCAAACGCAGCACAAGTGGTCTCTCTTTGAGCGGAACACTTTTTCTCGCACCTCAAGGGTTTTCTGTTACGTGTTTTCGGTTGAGCAAACCTGTCTGCAAATGAGCAGAACACAAGTGTCTACGAAAAGTGTTTTTTTGTTTTGTTTTGTGCGTTTCGTAGGCTGTTTGTATGTGTGAGGCTCGTTATACAAAGACACACACGAGTTAATCACACAACCACATATACATACGCAAAGAACAGTTCGAAAGTATGCTGTCGGCATAAGTGTCAATGAAAGACTGGAGAGAAACAGGAACGGAAAAAGGGGTCTTTGCTCTGAACGTAACAGAATTGAGCAAAAACAGAACTGAAACCGTCTTTCGCTCCCTGTTTTCGTAGTGTCCGTTACCAGACTGTTTTTTGCCAACACGTTGAAAGTGTTGAGAGTTTCTTGCGAGCTCTGCCTTTGACTCTATAAATCTATCTATATATATAAGAATGAATGTTTGTCAGTCTGTCTGTCCCTTATGCCTGCCTAAATCATTCATCCGATTTCGATCAAACTTTGGGAAACGGTTGACCGCTTGCCCGGAAAGGTTTGTAAGTTGTAAAAATGACCGAGTAATGGTCCAAAAACCGCGAATTTATCAAAATTATACCGTCCATCCGATTGTAATGAAATTTTCGGGATTGGTTAGACGCTTGCCCTGAAAGGTTTCTAACTTGACGAAATTAGCGGAAAATGGTTCAAACACCGCGAAATTTGCCGAATTTCTGAGTTGAAGAAATGAGCGGGAAATGGTCCAAAAACCTCGAAATGTAAAAGATAATCCCATTTATCCGATTGCAAGGTTGCAAAGGATTATAAGTTGAATTAATGGGCGGAAAATGATCCAAAAATCGCGAAATTTGCTAAACTATCAAGTGATCATATTTATAAAAGCGCTTAGTTTTGATATTACAATGCAGACGTTGGTAAATCGAAGAAGCAGATTGAACGGTACAAAATGCTAGAAGGTGTAAACCAAAGGGTCAAAAAAGTCGCAAAGTTTATGAAGAAGACTTGATAGACGGCAATTGTAGACGGGTAAGTAGGATAAAACGGTCTAATTGTTTGGAAATTCGCAAAATTTTCATATAAGTTTAGATTATTCTGAAGACGGGTAAATTGAGGTGAAGAGAGATAATAAATACATAACTGGGACACGACAATCGCTGAAGCAATTATATCTGAATCTCCAAGTCAGATACGCACATTATTTGCTATCATCATTTCTACATGCAGAAATCCTGATCTTCAGACGAATGTGGAGATGCATGACCAGGCTTTGCTCTTGTTTGAAGACCTGTGTTACGTTATGTGCGGCAGTTTGTTTGTCAGGTTAGGAATGCCTGCGCCAGATCGTAAAGTGAATGAAGCATTTAAAAGAGAATTGGAGCATGATCTTGAATATGATCGACATGAATTACACCAATCAGTTCAAACGAATGTACCCCTGTTGCACCCCCAACAGAGGAAAGTCTATGATACAATAATGAAGGCAATTCATGATGGAAGTGGTGGCTTATTTTTCTTGGATGACCCCAGTGAAACTGCGAAGACACTTCTCATGTCATTGATTTTGGCCACAGTTCGTGCGAAATCCGACATTGAGGTAGCAATTGCTTCTTCTGGAATAGGGGCCACATTGTTATACCTTCAAACTATTGAACAACCGACATGCAACATTGCGAAACACTCGGCAAGGACCAAAGTATTAGTATCTGCAAAAATCAACATTTGGGACGAGTGCACAATGGCGCACAAAAGCGCATTGGAAGCAATTGACTAAACATCAAAAGATCTGCGCAATGACTCGAGATGTTTTGGAGGCGCAATAATTTTACAATCTGGCGATTTCCGCCAAACACTGCTAGATCGACTCCTGCCGATCAAATAAAATCTTGCCTCAAATCATCCAATCTGTGGAGCAGAATTTATGTCAGCTTACATGAGAGTTGCATTACAGAACGATCCATCTGCTCATGATTTTTCCAAGCAGTTGCTGAATAAAAGTAATGCTTGTGTTCCTGTCGATGAATCGAGCGGATTGATTTCATTTCCTCCGAATTTTTGCAATTACGTCTCATCGAAAGACGAGCACATCAAAAAATAGTTCCGAACACCATTGCTAGCCACAAAAATATTGAATGGTTGAATGAGCGAGCAATTTTAGCGGCTTAGCATAAAGATGTGGATGACTTAAACTTTGTAGTTTAGAATCAGATAATTGGTACACTGCATTCATTCAAATCTATCGACTGTGTAACAAACGAGGACGATGCCACCAACTATGCAACAGATGTACCTGGACTACCACCGCCCAATTTTCAACTAAAGGTTGGTACGGTAGTCATCATGCTTCGAAATCTAAACCAACCAAAACTATGCAATGGAACGCTTTTGGTGATAAGAAAATTGATGACCAATTTGATTTACGCGGCGATAATCAAAGAAAAATTTAAAGTTGAAGAAGTTCTCATTCCGAGGACGAAGTCATTTTCCCATTCGCCACAAGGCCAGCCCTTAAATGTTTGTGGTCTGAATTTGGAAAATGCATGTTTTTCTCATGGTCAATTGTACGTGTCATGTTCACGTGTCGGCAAACCCTCTGCTTTATTTATTTTTGCTCCTGATAACAAAACTAAAAATGTTGAATATTACAAGGCTCTTCAATGTCGTCTTCATTAGTTGTTTTACCGACCACTGGGCACAAGTATCAATCGTTGGGAAATCAAGTTTTCCACATTTTTGTAGGGCTTGCCCAACGTCGTTCATTTGTTCTTCTCATTTTTTCCCCCAGAATACACATTTTTTTTTTTTTTTTTTTTGGTTGCCGCGGCGACAACTCCGCTAAAACGTGTTTGGTTGGCTTTGGTCGAAACGAGTGAGGGGTGTTGTGGCAAGAAACCCTTTCAAGACGCCCGTCCCCCTCCCACTCTGAATGTTTACATGCTGGCGCGTGCCTTTGTTTGTGTATTGTTGTTGTATTCTTGTCTCTTGCTCGTATTTAAGAGCTGCTGCATACTTTTGGGCGCTAATGAAGGCATATTTACGCACACCGTGACGGCTAATGAAGTTTGCGAAATATGTCCGTATGTCCTGGCATCTCTCAACTCTTTGTTTGCCCTGCTGTTGCCCAGAGTACCCACTAAATTCCGTTCAGTTGCCCAACTTAAATTGTCAAAAAATTAAAATTTTCTCATTAAATTAAGAAGAAAAAAAAGTACAGTAAATTCGTATCAATTGTGTTGATGGCAAAACTAATTAAAAAGGACTTCCGCTAATTAGAAGGCATTAAATCAACTATAAATCACATGACACTCCATGACGACCCCAACTCAAAAGTTTGCATAAAGCCAAAAAATATAACTAGTGAGTTAATATGCAAATGTGTTAATTAACATTATTTTGCATGGCATTGCACATTTTGCATATGCTGAGAGATATACAAAAGTGACAATTCGGAGCACAGCTTCAAGGACCTCGCCAACATCGAGGGAAGGAGGAACGAATATGTAAGCTAATTATAAACAGGGCAAATGTTTTGGGAGGAAATGGGGGAAAATCTGTCTTGGAGATCAAATGGAAAGCTTATCAAATCGCCTGAGAAATTTGGATTTAGCTTAGAGATTTGAAGGAAACAATGTTCTGGATCTATGTACTGTCTAGTGTCCATCAACAATGCAGCTCAGTTGTATGCTTAAGTATTTTACTGACCTCTGGTGGATAGGGATAGAATGCAACAAGGATATACCTCACTCTTTTGTTATAGGCATACAAAAGTCTTAAAACTTGATATTTATGAGACTTAATCGAAATCAAACAACTATATAGTACAGCTTGCATAGAAAAGATCTGTCGGAAACTAGTTTAAGTGGGAAAAACTTTTTTGTTATCAATGGAAAAGTCTCCAAACGTTGAACTAATTAGTTTTCTATGCTTTAACACAATTCCTCAAAGTTTGATCAACATCGGATGGCTATAGCATACGAGGTGTGTTCAAAAAGTATCGCGAATTTTGTGTTTTTTCAAAAATTATTTATTTATTCATGAATATCTATTTTGTCCCCTTCAAAGTAATCCCCATGAGATATTATACACTTGTGCCAACGGTTTTTCCAATCTTCGAAGCACTTCAAAAAATCATTTTTTTTTATCTTGTTCAGCTCCTCTTTCGATGCCGTCTTTATCTCGTCAAGCGTAGCGTAACGTCGTCCTTTCATGGGCCTCTTCAGTTTAGGGAACAAGAAAAAGTCACAGGGGGCCAGATCTGGGGAATACGGTGGCTGCGGCATCATTAGTGTGTTGTTTTCGCGCACAAGCAACGATGTGTGAGCAGGGGCGTTATCGTTGTTTTTTGTTCTTCCACAAATCCGGGCGTTTCTGGCGGATTGCTTCGCGCAAATTGCGCATAACTTGCAGGTAATATTCCTTATTGACCGTTCTTCCCTGTGGCAAGAACTCATGATGCACCACGCCCCTGCAATCGAAGAAAACTGTCAGCAAAACTTTCACATTCGACCGAACTTGGCGCGCTTTTTTCGGTCTTGGTTCGTGCGGCAGCTTCCATTGAGATGATTGAGCTTTGGTTTCCACGTCATAACCATAAACCCACGATTCGTCACCAGTTATGACCCTCTGGAGCAAATTTGGGTCGTCGCGGACAGAGTTTAACATCTCATTAGCAATGTTCATGCGATGCTGTTTTTGGTCGCAATTGAGCAATTTTGGTACGAATTTCGCGGCGACCCGTCTCATGCCCAAATCATTGATAAAAATCGAATGGCACGAGCCAATCGATATGTTTAGGTCCTCAGCAACTTCTCTAACGGTGATTCGACGATTGGCCAATACCATTTTCTCCACTTCATTAATTTTTTCGTCTGTTGTTGAAGTGCTCGGGCGTCCGGCACGCTCTTCGTCGTTCACATCTTCTCGGCCTTCTGAGAACATTTTGTACCACCGATAAACGTTGCTTCGGTCCAAGGTAGCTTCTCCGTATGCCACAGTCAACATTCGGAATGCATCCGCGCACTTAATTTCGTTTTTCACACAAAATTTGATACAGGTTCTTTGATCCATTTTTTGAATAGGTAAAAATCGAAGACGATCCAAAACACGTGCAAGCAAAGCAGCTGTCAACAATTAAGTGAACATTCAAAATGGCCGAGCTTGTCGGCATAAGTGAGAGACATGAGTACCAACATAACGCCACAAAAAAATCGAAATTCGAATATACGTAACCCGCAACCCGCGAAAATTCAAAATTCGCGATACTTTTTGAACACACCTCGTAAATGCATATCATGTATAATGAGACTCTTAGAATCGCGATATCTCAGGAATGGTAACTCTTAGAAAAAAATTTGTTGTCCAATTTTGTAGAGAATTTGAATATCTACAACTTTGGTCTGAAGTTTTTTTTTTGATAAAACTTACCGTTTTCGAGAAAAATCCCAAAAACCTCAAATGTTGACCTTTGACGGCGAATAACTTTACAACTTTAAAACTTTATTTGTAATGGTAAACCCCAGCTCTCCACCAATATTTGGCTCTCCGGCAATTTTTGTTATTTTAAATGTCTATATTGACCGAACTACATAACATTTTTATACTCTGTACCAAAGGTACATAGAGTTTAATAAGTTTGTGCTAGCCATGTCCGTCTGTCTGTCCGTATGAACGCACAGATCTCAGAGATGGTAAGAGATAGAGGTTTGACATATATGGGACATATGCTTCTTATACTTGCAGGCAGATCAAGTTTATTTTTAATTTTTGCCACGCCCCCTCCCGCCCCCGCAAATTGAAAAAAACGTCATAACTCCCACAGTTTTATAGATAGAAGTTTCCTTCCTTCTGGACATATTTAGTAAACAGGATTATTTATCGATCCGACAAAGGAATGGTTCAGATCGGATGAACGGTTGTCGAGTTATAAGGAAAACAAACAATCATGGGCAGCACTTCACAGGTACAGAGTATGTTATAGTCGGGCTTGACCGACTTGATTTCTTGTTGTTTATAATAGGAATGCCTCTCAACTTTGTATATGTAAGTTTTCGATGCTTTCACACAATTCCGTAAAGTTTTGATCAAAAACGAACGACTTTAGCTTAGACTATATAACCATAGAAATTAGCTTAAGTGTCGAAAAAAATTTTGTTGTATTCAATGGTCTGCAAGCTTTCTATTTATTCGACTTCAATGCCTTTTTTCTGTATAATTCCATCCAGTTTGATTGCAATTGCAAGCTTAGTTGAGTAGTTGAGTAACCACAAAGTTCATTCTTACGGTAAATCCTTTTTAAGTCAGGTATTTTCCTCAAGTTTTCCTATGAAATTTAGCCTATCCGCTGGCAAAACTACTTCCTGTTGAAGTGAGTGCTTTAGTTCTGGGAACTGCTTTAACCGCTAAGAAAATGTTCACTAGTTGCGCACATCTTAGGGCAAAGAATTTTCCACAAATACTTGAGAAAGTGAGTTTAGGAGTTTTTTTTTGTTCCTGTTAACCCAAGCCGCAAAGTATGCAACACAGTTTCTGGCGATTTAGGCACACAATTGCAGTTAAGTGATGTTAAGTGATGAAAAGTGATGGAAAAGGTAGAAAATTATTAGTTTAGGCAATTGCAATACTTGATTTATAGATTTTAGACTATTTTTAAACGTAAATCGCTTGTTATAAAACTTGATTTTAAACTGGAATTGGTAGAGAACTAGGCATAATCCTTAGTCTTATTTTATGACCCAACTTTAGCAAAAGTCGAAACTTACCTTTCGCTTTTTGCGCATCCACAAAGCCCTGGGCTTACGGGAAAACATTAAAAAGAGCAAATGCTTTTCAAAAAGCTTTTCACCACTTAGAGAAGACACAAATCAAAAAAAATAACACCAAAAAGCTCACCAGCTGAAAGCTTTGGTAAACTTTTAAAAAGCTTTTTGGTTGACAATTCTCCCTCTCAAGCTGGGACAAGAAATTTCTTGTTGTTAGGGGTCAGGGATTTAGACAAAAACTTTGGTTTTAGGGGTGTGTGGCATAGCTTTGAGGCGGGGGTGGGAGAGAGCTGGGTAAAACTGTTGGAAAAACAAACAGTTTAAATTTCATAAAATTTTAAATTAATTATGAAACAGAAATGTGCATGTTTATGTTTGCTAAACACTCTTGCACTTGTGTAAGAATGTTTGTATGTGTGTGACTTTGATGTGTAAGTTAATACCTTCATTAAAATTAATTCATATGCATTTATTGATTGAAACGCATCCGCCTGGCTCGAAACAAAAAAAAAAATAATGAAAAACAGCTTGAATTGCAGTTAAAAAGTTTTAAAGTTTTGTTAAATTTTTAGGGCTGTAAAATTGGGGAAAGTTAACTTTGGCTCGGCCGAAGTTTTGCATAGCCTCCATTGAAAACAAACAAGTTTTTCTAACTAAGACTACTTTTCGGACCTTACTTTCTTACTGGAATCATAAAAAAGCATAACAAACTAATACATATGAAATTTGGAGGCGATTCCATTTAAAACAAAAAAGTTTTTCCAACTAAGACTACTCTTTAGACTATACTCTTCTATAACAGCTACACCCAAAAACAAGGAAGAAAGTCGGTCAAGCCCGACTATATTATACTCAGTACCAGTTGGGGTCGCCGCTCGCATTTGCTCCCGATTATATTATCTAAAATCGGTATCCAGGGAACACCACGCGGAGGCCATTGCAATAGCAGTGGGGTCGATATTTGAATAAAGACCTACGAGTCGACTTGAGTTGCTTAAATACTTATCATTTAAGGTGCTGTTACATACTTTTGCACAAACTTATTATACTCTATGTACCTTTGGTACAGAGTATAATTAGGAGAGAGAGGGAGAAAGAGACAAAAAAAAAAACCTTTGCATTTGCCAGAGCTAGAGATGGGCGTACATCGAAAACTACGCGGAACTCCGGAGTGACCAGAATGACTTAACATCATTGTGATTACTTGATATTATGTTAGAATTAAAGAACTAGACTATTTTTATATTATTTGCAATTTAAACAACCCTCGTCTTAGTAGTCAGATGGGTATCGGGCGATATATTTGTCCCGCGACCATCTCTAATTTCTCTCTCTCAATATTGTGTATGTGGGAAAGGGAAGGGGAAAAATGAGAGCGTCCCAGTTAGCTGCAAGAATCCAATTGGATCTAATGAACTAGCCATAGCTGTTAGGTTTTGTATAGGATTTCGTTGTTGGCATTACTCAGACAATATACGAGGTGTGTTCAAAAAGTATCGCGAATTTTGAATTTTCGCGGGTTACGTATATTCGAATTTCGATTTTTTTGTGGCGTTATGTTGGTACTCATGTCTCTCACTTATGCCGACAAGCTCGGCCATTTTGAATGTTCACTTAATTGTTGACAGCTGCTTTGCTTGCACGTGTTTTGGATCGTCTTCGATTTTTACCTATTCAAAAAAATGGATCAAAGAACCTGTATCAAATTTTGTGTGAAAAACGAAATTAAGTGCGCGGATGCATTCCGAATGTTGACTGTGGCATACGGAGAAGCTACCTTGGACCGAAGCAACGTTTATCGGTGGTACAAAATGTTCTCAGAAGGCCGAGAAGATGTGAACGACGAAGAGCGTGCCGGACGCCCGAGCACTTCAACAACAGACGAAAAAAATTAATGAAGTGGAGAAAATGGTATTGGCCAATCGTCGAATCACCGTTAGAGAAGTTGCTGAGGACCTAAACATATCGATTGGCTCGTGCCATTCGATTTTTATCAATGATTTGGGCATGAGACGGGTCGCCGCGAAATTCGTACCAAAATTGCTCAATTGCGACCAAAAACAGCATCGCATGAACATTGCTAATGAGATGTTAAACTCTGTCCGCGACGACCCAAATTTGCTCCAGAGGGTCATAACTGGTGACGAATCGTGGGTTTATGGTTATGACGTGGAAACCAAAGCTCAATCATCTCAATGGAAGCTGCCGCACGAACCAAGACCGAAAAAAGCGCGCCAAGTTCGGTCGAATGTGAAAGTTTTGCTGACAGTTTTCTTCGATTGCAGGGGCGTGGTGCATCATGAGTTCTTGCCACAGGGAAGAACGGTCAATAAGGAATATTACCTGCAAGTTATGCGCAATTTGCGCGAAGCAATCCGCCAGAAACGCCCGGATTTGTGGAAGAACAAAAATTGGCTTTTGCACCACGATAACGCCCCTGCTCACACATCGTTGCTTGTGCGCGACTTTTTGGCCAAAAACAACACACTAATGATGCCGCAGCCACCGTATTCCCCAGATCTGGCCCCCTGTGACTTTTTCTTGTTCCCTAAACTGAAGAGGCCCATGAAAGGACGACGTTACGCTACGCTTGACGAGATAAAGACGGCATCGAAGGAGGAGCTGAACAAGATAAAAAAAAATGATTTTTTGAAGTGCTTCGAAGATTGGAAAAACCGTTGGCACAAGTGTATAATATCTCATGGGGATTACTTTGAAGGGAAAAAATATTTTATGAATAAATAAATAATTTTTGAAAAAACACAAAATTCGCGATACTTTTTGAACACACCTCGTACATACAAACGTGCGTTGATCTCGGTAGCCGAAGAAGCCCCACTGATAGCATACATTCAAATAAGACCTTTTCAGCAAACTATCTCTGCAAATAGGTTGGCAAAAGACCGAAAGCGGAAAACTCAAAAGAAATGTGTTTCTCTCCTCACCCACAAACACTATCGAGAGCGTAGTTAAAGGTTGCTTCCGTCCTCGCAAAACTATGATTGAAATAGGGGCTCGAAATACATCTGTACTGAATCTAAAGTATGACTGATGTCCCAGCGAATAATAGAACTTTAAGTCATCCTTAAGTTTTTTAGACATTCTAAATTCCGGCAGAATTTGCTGCTTGTCGATTAGAGTAATTGCGTTAAAAAATTAAAGAAAAAAATAAAATAATTCACTTTGAACATTTGATGTGTTCAACAGAAGAGCCTAATGAAAAATGAAATTACATTGCTTCTACTTTAGTGTATCAAAATTGCAAAGCCTACTCTGTGGATGCATCAAGCAAAAGTGAAACAGCCTGCTGCGTTCTCAACGTTTTAATCAGAAATTTGTTAGCTATTCGCTGTAAGTTTTGCTCTCTGAGTTCGTCTCTTTTGACTACATCCGTCTTGCTTTAACATCGTGTTTTTCTATGTAACTAAGGCATAATCACAGTGTTGCTTTGTATAGGGTAACTCGGTTTCTAACCAATTGGTTGTCATGAAATTTTGAGACAATATTGACTGAAATTTATTTCACAAAGTCCAACTTACTTTGAAATGCATCTTGTATATAGCAGAGTCCAAATATAACAGCTCTGTTCATATAACATACTGTTACAGCTCTGTTAATTAATTTACTTAAAGCTTCTGGGATATTTCTCTGCCAGGAAAACGGGTCAGTCACAGCCGACCTTAACTTAGGATGGCAAATTACAAGGTGAACCAATCTTTATGACATATTAGCAGCGTGCAGTAAAAGAAGACTCCTCGCAAAATTTCAGCTCGATAGCTTTAAAACGGAGAGACTAGTTTGCTTTGAAGCAGACAGACGGACAGAGCTGAATCAACTCAGCTCGTCACCCTGATCAAGAATATTATAGTTTTTAGCTGAGCCACTTTCTCATTTGTTAGGCAATTCTATCATTCCTTTTATTCTCTGTTAGTTTGAAATTTTCGCATCCGGAATTCAACAGGCGATGCGGGGGGGTTACCACAACGA